>JAUYWG010000041.1:6639615-6660838 GCA_034779775.1 Enteromius afrohamiltoni
TTGCTGTGATCACGGCAATCTCTCCTCCCGGGGAAAATGTGTCCTGCAGTGAAATACGTCCATGCGGAAACTGTCCTGGGCGGAACTAATGTTCTTCGCGATCGATCTACTGAACGTTTTGACAAGTTATTCCTCAGAGCCATCGGGGTGACCCCGTAGCGCCGCCATTGATGTTCATCACAACAAAAACAAACTTCGGCCAACCAATCGGCAAGAGGAGGTGGGGATAATGCGCGTTAAACCCCACCTCTTCTTGCAGATTGGTTGGCCGAATAAATAAATAGAATTAAAATATGTTTATTCAGCTATATTCTAATCTCAATTTTGGCACTTCTTATAACTTAATTTAGTTGATAAGACATTTCTAATTCACATTTTAAGGTTTTCATCCAATACTTACATTTAGATTTTTTTCATTTAAATTACTATAAATTTGGTTAACAATGACAACACTATCCAGAACTAACAGATTTGCTAAAGCTTACATTCATTAAATCTCACTAAAAGGTAAGCGTCATAAGCTACATCGAATTTCCAGACACCCATTCACTGCAGTCATACAGACCAGTACAATTCATCTGAATCACCTTTGAAATGACAAAGGGGGAGTAAATAGTAGAATTGTCACTTTTAGGTAAATTGTAATCTAATCTAATCAGCACCCAAATAATGCCACTTAACCAGAAAAAAAAATCATGCTGAGCAGGGTATGCATTTATTGCAAACGCCTCTACATAGCTTTCTCAACGTGGCTTATTTATGACAGGGTGGAGGTTGCACATTGTCGTTTTAGCTGAACATGGGAAAACTTCCTCCTCTCTTTCACTCCCCATCAGTGTCTCACGACTCCTTATCAGACCTCAGACAGCCTGTCTGTGCAGCGCTCTGTTTATGGAAACACTGTAGAGAGGGATTTCTGTGGAGGGTGTGCGTGCAACATCCTGAAAGCATATCAAATGTGAAGGGTGTATGTGCGTGTGCATAAGCACTTTGAGAGCGCACGTTTGTGTGTTGTTTTGGATTGATCCGTACCGGCCTTTCTTTTGAATCAGATCCATCCAAGGGGTGGGGGGGGCTACAAATAAAAAGAAGGAAAGATGGATGGAATAAGGTTTGATGTTTACTGAGTCCGTTGCTAAGGAGATGAAAAACGAGGGACAGATTTAGTCACAACAGAGGCATAGACTGATGGAGCAACCAAAGCCATTCAGAGAGAGAAAAATAACACACTCTGACGAAAAGAAGTAGAAATAGAGGGACAGAAGACGATGGAAATGATGGCAAGACAAAAACAACACAGGGTGGCAAGCAAACAGGGTTGAAAGCTTCCTGCATTCGTGAAAATATAAAGTGCAGAAGGACAAAGAAGGAGAGAATGGGAAAAGGATAAGAAGAGAGGGATTAACAGAGTGTGAAACCATTATGCTGAAAGAATGAAAGCCTAGAGCCCATTAAAAGCCCTATAGGCGATGACATCGATGTGTGTGTGCACGTCTGGAGGCCTGAAATGCTGGACTGGCACACAGATAAATACACTATCGAATGCAGTCTGAAATGGAGAGAGATGCGGCCTTGACCCTGCTGACCTTTTCTTTTGCTTCACAATATCTGGTGTTTACTTGCTCCCAGCTGAATCGCTCTACACACCCATAAAATCTCAGACAGCGTCTGGAAATCAGAGCAGAAATTGAGGATTTGTTGTTGTTGTTGTTGTTTAAATTGCGAGCCGGTTTTGTTCCTCCATCATTCATGCGTCGGCCTTGAGCATCCACGTTGAACCCTGCGTAATGCTTCAGTTCATGTGCTCCACTTGTATGAGAATGGTTTACAATCAATAAAGCCTTTTACCTCGAAGCGTGTCATGGCTTGCATTCCCCCCGACTGGCTCTTTTGTGGTCTTGCTCAAGAATATTGTGGAAAAACGTTGTCAACAGCCTTGAAGAGTGTGAGGTCACTGAAGGGAAACATAACATCCTTATAGGTCAAGCCAAGCGTGTCCAACATGATATGCTTGGAGAGAGGTATGGAAGGGAAGGGGAGGTGCGCTTGAAACAGCAGTCTTTCTCAGAAAGCGCTGGTAATATCGCACTAGGTAGTTTTCTACCCTTATATGATGAATAAAGGGATACAGTACGTGTCATCAATGTGTGTGGGAACTCACTGTGGGGTATTGAATAGTATTGAATTACGTGCTGTTCAAAAAGGCATATTGGATTCAATCATCAATGACGAATGGATGAATGTATCCACTTCTAAATTTACAGCACAAAGCACAGCCACCAGTACTGTGTGATTCATGAACAAGCTGCTGTGATGAGTTTGTTTTAGCAAACTAAAAAACTTTTTGAGGAAACCATGCAGAAGGACCAGTGTGGTTCTTTTCCCGACTCTAACCCAGGCCTTTAAACTGAATCAAATCAATAAAACATTACTACTATAGTACACTTCCTGAATAAATCATTGCTTTTTAGGGTATCAGAACTATACAGTGACTATGAATCATAACCACCGAGCGAGTGAGTTTAGTGGAACAAATTTTTAAACATATGTCTCTTATTATGAGTCTTTTTTTTTTTAAACAACAAAAGGGTAGTCTGGTTCTTCAATGAATGGTTTTCATGATATGGTTTAGACACTGTGACCAGTGAATGGTTTTTTAATTATTACAAATAATTCTTGTACGTTTTTCATAGTAGCCTGTTCTTTTTAGTAAATGAAAACCAGTTTAGTCAAACTAAAGAACTGACCTTTATTATGATTTGGCAATGAAATTGCTTTACCATCAAAATGTTTTTGCTTCAAAAAAAATTGCTAAAAGTCACAAAATCATAACTAGAATCTTTAAATTCCTAAAGATTCCCTCCCTAAACTGTCACAGCACTGTTTTGTAAGAGTTTGTTATGTTTGGAACCAGCAAATGGACTGCACTCATCCAAGTGTCAGAAACAATAACAAACACTCAATCGCTCGATAAACACAGGTACAGAGCAAAAGAGTGCGTTTTATGGTTGTCTTCCTTAAAAACAGCCCCGGTGACACCGGTATGAATGGCGAAGGAAGGCATGTTTCGCATTCATGCCAATTAAAACCCGAAGCTTTGTGCAAGGCCTAGTGCACAATCGATCAAACAAGCTCACGCGCTTGTATATTGACATTTTGGAGCGGTTCATCCATGTGGCCAGGGGCTAAGAGGAAAACCCAACCATAGCCACAAAAATGAATCAACGTGGGGGAGGGGGTTCAATCCAATAAAAGATGTGAATCTCTCTCCCGTTTGTTTATGTTCCACGTCGTCCTCTCTGAAACGTACTCTAGTAATTGGCAGATCCAGCCGTGTTTGTGTGGGGTTTAAGAGCGCTGTTACTCAATTGCCTAAAAAATCTAAAGGCCTCCGCCATGTACTACAGGGAGCAAATAATGGACTCCTCTTAAACCCAGACAGAGTTAACATGAGAGGAAGACACAGCACCCTTTAGAGAAAGAGCTGAGGAGGTCATAAATGAATTTTTGGAGGTAGAATAAGACGACAGGGAGATAAAAAGCAGAGAATGGGGAACACAAAAGATAAACGGAGGGCTCGATGGGCTGGACACTGGGTTGTAATGCTGCCTCTCTCTTCTACTCTCACACAGAAGCAATTTTCCTCACGGCAAGATAAGGACAGGCTTCTTCAAACCTTCATTAGCCTCAAGTATATCTTTCCTTCTCGCGCTCTCTCTGTACAAACACGAAAAGGAGAAGTAAAGAAGAAGTTGCAAGTTAATGGCCTTTGTTTTATGGCTAAAGGGAAGCATAAATTTGCAGTTCCATAATTAAAGTAGCTAAATAAAATAGTTTATTAGAACTAAAAAATAATTAGATAAATCAGTAATAATAATCCATACGGTCAGGATACTGGTAGTGCTATAAAACTGACAGCATGAGGACCCCATGAAATCTTTCTTGTGTTGAAATATTACCTATGGACTTGATGGGACAGGACATGTTTCTCTGTTTTTACCAGCAAATACAATTTAATCTCTATCAAAATCAATAGTATCAACAGTAGTAGAGACAAGGATTACTTGTATAAAAATATATATGAAAAAAGAAAATAATTTAATTTAAAATATGAATATTTATAAATGATTTTACATATAAATAGTAATAATAAATAATAATAATAAAAAGGTTGGTATTTTGGCTGTAATTATGCTTGTTTTTAGAGGAAATGTGTTATGAAAAAAAAGTGAATCACTGTAAAGCTTGGACAAACAGGACAAAAATCATACAAATTCTGCAGGATAAGTAGTCAATATTTTTGCTGTTTTCCCATCATTTTTAGTGCATACATTGGCTAATTCTAAATGTAGTCAACATTTAGGAGTACACTAGCATTTAGATGGTCTCACTACCAAAAAATATTCAACTAAAAGCCACAAAAAAAAATTAAAAAAATAAAAATAAACAATTAATTTCACAGGGTCTTTGACGTGATTTAGCATAGTTGGAAATGTTCCTGGATCGACATCCTTTGATAGCCCTGGAAGATCGGCCAAACCTTAATTGTATCGATTACACATTCCTGTAATCAGAAGGAAACACTTTGTTGATGAAAACGCCGCTCCAACCACAAATCTCAAACCCTAAATTCTGATTGGTTGACTTGGAAGAACCAATAAGATCATTCATCCGGTCCTAACTGACAAAATCATATTATTTGAAACTTTTCAAAGATTGACACTCCAGGAGACAGGTCATGACCAGTGCATGACACCCTCTGTTGACGGAGCCAAAGCAGCATATGTGCTAACTGCGTAACCAACTTAGTTTCCCATCTCTCTTTGTCTTTGCGTCAAGCTTAAGGCATCCACACTGCTACTGGGCGCTATGGCAACAGGAGATCCCCCACCATTCTTATCAGAGTATTTACGACTAGATTTTCCTGCTGAATCTTGTAGAAGACAATGAACAATAACCCTCCAGTCTGTTCAAAAACACACTGACTCAGTTTGCCACCATCTGAGCCAAAGCAAACAAATATCACGGCCCCATCAAGATGATCCAGTTCTTTGAGGTCTCTGAGGTTTAATCACGTGGGGCTAAAAATACTTATAGTCTAGACTCATCTAAAAGATGCTCAGGCTCACAAATAGGCTGTGTCTTCACATGCATTAAAGTTAATTGTGTCATTTACTGCTGGCTCATTGATGAAAACATCAGTCTGGCTGGATGAGAGTTATCAATGAGGAAGGAGACGCATTTGATAAAGTTAGCTGCAACAAATGCACAGCTTCTAAAAATGCTAATTAGGATGAGCCAGCATCGAATGTTTGTTTCTCTGTTTGTTCTTTGCAGGATAGGGTGGTAATTATATCATAAGGGATGAATATTTACAATTTTGAGAGAAAAGTTTGCAGTTTGCAGATGCTTAATTATTAAAAGGCATAAAAAGCACACACACACACAATATATATATTACACACACACACACACACACATATAAAAATTATGCAATCATAAATAGGCATCAAGATAAATAAAATTTAAATAAATAATTCAGCCCTGGTATAATCTAAGAGCATCTCTGCAATATGTCTGTATCAACCTTCAAACTTAAAACCAAGCCCTTGGTGAGATGAGAAAGCTGTCAGTAGTCATTCCTCTTAAGTACTTACTCAAAGAAACCAGTTCTCTCCGTAACATTTTTTAATACTTCTCTTCTGTTATTGCTCCTCAGATGCTCTGCAAAACTGGGACTCAGTCATAGAAAATCCTGTCAGCCCCTGATCAGCTCACCTGGAAACCCCAGAGATTCATAAGGCTCTCCACATTCTTCACAGAGTGCCAGCCTCTCTATCTCTGCTGCTAAATATGACAAATCATTTGTCCTGACTCAACACTTTCTCACATAGTCCTCCTCAGCAACACTGTTGAGATGATATAAGAGATGAAGACCAGCCACAGCGGAGTAGGGAAAAGGCAGTGTAAGGAAAATTCCTGTGAAGAGGTTCACGCTAATGAAGGCTGTGTGGGATGATTTGGCTTTATGATTGCAATCAGGCCTTATGTCAGTGTCTAAAATGATGAGGGCAGAGAGATGATAGAACACTGGTTAATGGAAAACCAAGAAGCAGCATATTATAAATGAGAACTTTCTTAAAACAGACCCCTCTCAGCATTTCAGAGGAAGAAATATAGCCTAAATAAAATACAATAGCATTGCCAAAATGGTGATATAATTTTAATAACACAATTAAAATGCATAAAATAGCTATTCTATCATAATTTACTGTGGTTTCTTTCTTATTTATTACATCTCACACTCCTCAAGTACAACTTCATACAACCCGGGTCATTTATTCTTGGATTCTGACTGCAATGGATGTGTTGTTTATATGAATCATTTCGTGAATCAGACTACACTGATCGAGCTATGTGTTTTTGATTCATAAATGGGAACCAGTTCCTAAAAGTTATTTGTTTGAGAATCAGACAATTCTGTTTTTGATTTACAAGAAGGAAGAAACCAAAAAACTAATTAAAAAGACTAATTAAAAAGCCGTTTTAGAGCATTTCTGTTCCCAAAAAAGTGGGAACCAATGAGAAATGAGCTCCATGAGTGGTCTGATTGGCTGTAGATTCGTCCAGTAGTATACAGAGGCATCTAATGGACGCAGGTAAAGCCTGCCTCCTAGAAGGCGGTAGTAAGGTAGCTTGGCCAGACTAAGCTCCAATGAGCTTTAATGTCAAGGAAGCCAGGCTATAAAAGACTAATAACAGCCATTCTTTTGATGCACTGATCACTAAGTTTTGAAGCATAGATTCAGAAGCATACATTAATAGTGCAGGATACAGCATTTGACTATGATGTTCAATCAACATCAATCAATAACGAAATCGAACATGATCCAGTATTTACCATTGCCACAAAAAAAAAACAAGGAAATGGTTCATAGCTCCCAAGCCTACATGGCATTATTACATTTTCCTATACCATGCAAAAACTATAGAGCATACTAATATCCCACACCACCATTACACTAGCATCTGATACCACCTTTACGGTGCTATTTTGTAACATACACACCAAGTGCTAGAATTTATATTCTCCGTAACAATGCAAATTACTGTAAAGTACAAGAAAATGTGGTTTGTTTATTCTGTGGATCTTAGGTACTTGAGGGCACATTCTGCTGTGCTTGGTTAACGGTACTCGTAAAAGCTTCTCTCCCTCTATTATCTCATCTTTTCGCCTACATGCACACACTTCTCCTTAGCGTACTTATCTTTACCCTTCCTTTTCACCCTTCTCCCCTCGTCTTTTCCATAATCCATAAGAATAATCCCATCCACAGCCAAACTGCAAAGCCTGAAGTCTAGCTCCATCCTGGTCTCAGACACATCATTTACAAGTCTAATCAGAGATCATGATAATTACAAATGGCATTTGAATAAATCTGATTAATGTTTAACACGAGCTCTGCGCTTACCGTGCCCGGAATGTTTAAACACAGGCAAAGAGGAGTAAATACTTTCCCGTCTGTCAGCGAGTCGCAGGGATTTGTGAATCAAAGAGCTGTGTTTATAGCTCAGGGCGAAGCCCAACGCAAAGGACCGCTTGGATTTATCTGGAGGCCCTTTTTCAGCCTGACGGAGGTAGTTTGTGCTAGTTAGTAGGGTTAGCTTGACTGACATCACCTTTGGGAGACAGGTTTAAAAATAGACACTGAGGAAGACTAATTAACATGTTGTAGCTAGTCTTTCTCACTGCCAGCCATTTAAAGGGTAAGTTACTGCTATTGAGATCAACGGGATAGCTTTCACATGTATTTTATACCTTTTTTGATTGACACTTAACTGAACTCTGACACCAACAACTCCCATAAGTGCCAATAAAATCAGCTGTGAAACCCATGCTCTTATCACGAAAGGCTCCGCAAATTCTTCCATACTGCTCTTCCTCTCATTTGAGAGGGTTTTCTATTGATTATAATATTTCCTCTTTATCTTTAATCAAAAGGCTTTAGAAACTCTGATGTTTAATTAATGAGACACTGAACGCAAGGCCCACTCACTGGCTCAGAGAACCAGCTTTAATTAAATATTCATGAGCTGTCGAATGCTAATTATAATGCTAGTAATGTTCCTACCCAATAAGGATGACTCAATAAGGAATTGAAATTCGCGAAGAGGACGGTAACAGCAATGATGAGCGTGAAGACGATAATGATAATGAAGGGTAGTAAGTTTCACCACAATCCACACAACCCATCTGGATACATCTGTGGAGGAAAAGCAGTAAAGCTCTGCTCAAACTTTCATTCGATGAGGGAGTACTGGAAGAGCATGAGTCTAATTAAAGGGAATAAAACATCAGCGATGGTATTCAGCTCCGTATCACACGCTCTGCGAGTATCAGGCATGCGAGATGCTCAAAGGCAACCCCTTCCACCTCTAAATGACAGATGGAGAGGAGGCTAGCGACTATGTGGAATGTGTAGATAAATGGGCTGTTCTGTTTCTTTCTCTCTGTCTTTCTCTGAGTGAACAGATTAATGTGAGGTGCTGGTATGAGTCTCTCTCAGGTTCAGACGTGATGCGTGGCAGTGTGAGCGCTGTAGTCGTGCCGCAGATAAGATGTGAATATGAGATGTGTGTGTAGGCAAAACCAAGACTCACACCAGCCTCTAACCAAAAATACAATACCGATGCGTCCACTGAAAAAGAAAAAAAAAATCCACACCTAGACACAATAAAAATAAATAAAAAAAAAATAAAAAATTTTAAAAATGAGCATTGCATTTGAAATCTAAAACATAAGTTAAAAAAACTTAACATATATTTTAAAGGAAAGTAATACTAAAATGTTGATCAATTTCAGTTTTACTAAAAAAAAAAAAAAAAAAAAAAAAATTTTAATTAAAACATACTGAACAAAAATGAAAACTTGTAAAATGCAGTTCAAAGATGCACATATTTCTACAAAATATGACAATAAAAACTGATATATAATAATAGTACATGCCACTGGTCATGTATGGTTACAAAATTTTACAGTGCATGAAAGAAAAACAGAGAAGTTCACGAATAAGCATTTATCTCTGCCTTCATTCTTGTCTCGCTCTAATATAGATGGAAGGATTTGAAACTATTACCTCAGTGTATCTCTCTGTCAACACTCGAGGTAGTTTGTACACAGTGGGACACTAGCTTGTACTGATACTTGAGTGCACTTCAGATTTCCTTTACGAACGTGCATACTCATGTCTCAGAGGGGAATTTAAGGGCTTTCATACCAATCACTAAAAAGTCTTGGAGTTTTAAACAAATCCTGAGCGATTTGTAATGCTTGACAGTGGTTTAGGCTGTAAAATAGGACCCACTTATCATAATCATGCAGTGTAAAGTTAAAGGAATCAGCTGTGATGATTTCTATCCCCTCACTAGGATTCTTTTCTATTCTTGACTCGTGCGACATCCCTCTCTATCTTGCTGCAAGTGAGCAGAGGAGAATCTATCATAGATTAAATTGGCCTGTGCTTCAGCCCGACCAGCCTACGTGCCAAACACTGACTTCTCCCATCTCTCATCATATCCTGAGATAATAACCCTTCCAAACTTTCCAACCCTTTCTCCCTGCTTTCCTTTGCCGGTGACCTCCTCTTTCTCTCCTTTAGACCATAGCGCTCTCTTCATCCGCGATATGCACAATCTCCGCCTGCAATCTCCTCATTTCTTCGCCTTAAGCTCTTTTTCACCCCTATCATATGCACACACAGGCCCCAATGGGCCCCTTCCCATCATGCACCAGCACTCCCCCTCTTCCATGTCCTCTCGCTGCAAATCTGACCTTGGCTCCATGGCTGAAATGGAGCCTCCGATAAAATCGCTAAACCTCCGGTCCACCTCATAATCTCAAATTACACACTAATGCTTCATATGGTGGCTTCCCAGAGGGACCTGTTTGGGTTTGATTGAATGTAAGTCTGTAAGCGCATGACTATTTTTTGTGAGGGGAGGGTCTTTGAAATCAACCACTAGAATGACAACATGTATGTTTTTGCATCAAAGGAGTCATACAAAGCCAATTTTCCACAAGCTAATATGATTCTTTAGGGTCTTAATGGAAAGTTTGTAATATAGTTTGGTTTCAAATTTCTCACAGATAAACCCCTAAAGATAAAATCCTGTCAAAAACAGCTCCTTTGAAAACACTGTTCTGTGTACTTCCCCTTTAAATCTTCACGAGCTCCTCTGACTCCGCCTAATGGTTTGTCAGCCATTTCTTACAGTTTCTTAGTCTAGAGAAACAAGTATAGAACAAGTATTTATGTATACATATAATATTTATATATTCTGTCATACTCGTACAGTAACTGAAAATGTAGTGGAAAGACAGCATAAAAATTCACCTTAAAAAAAAAACAACAACAAAAAAAAAGGTCTAAATGCAGCCAGGTAGCTTCAACAGAAGCAAATAGCTATGTTTGAAAACGTCAGAGCTCACAGTAAATCCGTCTTTAAAAGTTTAGAAGTTAAAAATCAATTAGCCTATGGAGAAAATGAAGAGGCTTTTTACTTTGTGCAGCCAGAACAGCTGAATGTCAAATCGTTTTTTGCTGAAAATCATCTTCCTTGGCTTTCAAATGTCAGTCACATTTATCTATTTAAAAAGTCGAGCTGAAATGGCAAAGAGGCCCAACAATTTTGGTTTGAGTAAATGAGACCTGTGAGATGCTTTAGTTTGTCTGTATGGAAAAAGCTGCCCAAACATTCTTCTGTGATCCTCATAAAAAAAAAATAAAAAAAGGAAAAGTGTCTCATGAGTTCAGAACAACACCATTATTGAGAGAGTGAATTTGATTTTGGGGTGAACTATCCCTTTAACTCCCCACCTACAGCCTTTACCCAACAAAACAAATGTTCTATTGCTACAAACCGTGATGAATTTGCTCTCTAATAGAGTTGTGCAGGTTGTATTTTGACTGTGCCATTAGTCACCCCGTTGATCTTCGCCAGCACAGCAGGCATGCACGGAAGAATTATGAACCAAAAGCTGCAAATTTAAAACTGTGGCCTTTTTTTGTGTCAGATCCAAACAGCGTTTCCAAATGCCTTTTAAAAGCATCTGAAAGCCGATTTTAGAGATGTGCTTTATTGCAAGGCCAAACGTGTTAGAGTAATCAGGACATATCTGCTTTCTCGGCACACAGGCACCGAGACGGAGAGCGGGCCTCTTGCGCGGTCAGTCACTCACACATTGGCAAGCTGCCGGTTAGTGGCGGTGAGGTCGCTGTCACTATGACGACCTGGTGACAAGCTGTCTGTTCCACTCTTAAACAACCAGACCTGCAGTGAAAGGCACAGCCTATAGTTAGTGTCACTCACAGCTTTCAAAAGCGCAGGCGAACTAATGTCCATAATGCTGAAAGCCCGAGTATGTGTGTGTGTGGATATAGGAAGGGCCAGGGCAAGGGATGGGGATTTGTTTAGAGGTTCTGATAATTGAGGGACAGGTTCTTTATGTATAGCTTTCTCTCTCTCACGCTCCCTCTCTCGTTCTTTCTATTATGGGCCCTTTTCTGTAAGCACACTGTACAACCAGGCCACAGTAGGCCCAGGAGAATACAAACAAATAGAAAAGGTTGTTTGATTTGGTAGGCTACAAATTCTAACTATGAGCAGAGGCGAACACACTTTCACATTCATTTATGTTAAATGAGGAAAACCACACAGTTGTATTGTTTTCAGAAATGGCAAATTGTACAGTTACTGTACTTAACAGATACTTCCACATTATTGATCTCTGTATGTTAACTTACACGCACGCACACACACATATTAATAATGCACTTATATTAGCACTGTCTAAATTAGTATGTTAAACGCAGGCGATTATTTTTTTTTACAATTTAACACAGTTACCACAGGGGTGGAGCTAGGATCACAACAAAAACAAACTTCGGCCAAACAACCGGCAAGAAGAGGTGGGGTTTAACGCGCGTTACCCACTGCAACCCTGATCTTAAGGGTTTTAGATATGCATATTGGTACCTTTTTATTTAAAGAATCTGATGTATAGCTCATATCTTAGGCTTAATACTATAGAGAAGTTTTTCAGTTGTTTTTAGCTTATTTTCATCTAAAAAAATGTGGTTATGGCATGCGGATGCTTAAAACAATGGTCTAAACATCATTCAACGTAAAGATTTTTTTTTTTTTGTCATAACTGTGCAGGCCTAATGTATAATGTATATGTGCGTGTATGGTATATATACACGTGTTTATATATATATATATATATATATATATATATATATATATACACACACACACACACACACACGTATGTATGTACATATACCATACACACACACATACATAAGGGCTGCACGACTATGACAGAAAAAACAAAAAACATTTCTTTACGTTGAATGATGTTTAGACCATATATATATATATATACACACACACACACACACAAGGAGAGGGTTATTTTTGTCAACTAGAGATCTGTTCTGTGCCCATGGGGGCTTTCTGTTCTTCCATAATGGCAGGTCTGCACCTGTCTCCCTGTCCACCACCCCGTGCTCACGGGCACCCAGGTCAGCTTAATATAGCCCCTCCGTCCCCCTCAACCCACTGCAACCCTGATCTCCCGTAGGTAGAGCGCTATGGATAGAATTACACACACATACACTACGAGAAACACTACTGGAAAGAAATACCAGCCTGCTGTGCTGTTAAAGGTGGTGTGGGACATGCTGTTTGTTGTTTATATATATGAACTCGTTCACAGCCAGTTCAAGCGTGTAGGGGTGGAACAGTTAAAAATTAGGTGTTTGATTGAGACTTTTGGCCGTAATCTGCACAGGATCAATAACAGGGGAAGTTGACTGATAGGAAATCTCATATGTTGGTGAAATGGACCGTGCGGTAGAGTCGAGACGACGTTACTAGACAATAAAAGATGCCATAGAGTGATTACGGAAATGTCACAGAATTCCTCTCTGCCAGCTCCACCTCTCCTTACGAAGCAGCGATCAAAGTCTCATTGGGTGATGGATGATCGTTATTACCGGTGGAAATAATAATGAGATCGGCCGACAGTGTCAGACATTTCACTCTCGGAGTGTTGGGTCAGTTGAATCGTGATGACAAACATCAATGCAATGAATTCACAGATGCAGAGCTGAGTCACGTCTGCGCTGCCTCATTTCACAGGTTACACAGCATGTGTGTGTTTGCACGATCGATGCCGATACAAAACATAACAATATGAATACTTTCTATGGCACTGCAGGTTTCACACAACCAACCCCCCCCACCCCCTCCCAGCTGTTGCCGTGGAAACTGCTTGCAGAGCAGGAGAGAACTATTCTATTACTGTTAAGGGGGACAATTCTTAGCATCTTCCTACAGCAGACAAACCAATAAAACATGACCTAGCAGAGTGAGAGGGAGATAGTGAGACAGGGAGACAGAAAGTGCACTGTAAGGTCGCTTACGTACTACAGCTCATGTTGCGTCAGATAACGCTGCAAATGAGGATTTTGCGTCACAAGGATGTAGACACAGGGTTGTGTAATATAACTGGATTCCTGTGACAGTAATGCTGAATTTTCAGCAGCCAGTACTCTAGTCTTCAGGGTAGCAAGATTTTAATATTCTAATTTCCTGCTTAAACATTTCTTATTACCAATGCTGAAAACTGTGACAACTTTTTTCTGAATTTTTGGATTAATAGAAAGTTCAAAAGATCAGCATTTATTAGAATTTTTTATTTGAAGTCTTTTCTGTCCCTCTGACCAATTATATGCATAACTTCCGAATAAAAAAACCAAACTACTTGACAACAAACTATGGAATGGTAACATGGAAGTACTTTTAATCACTCATCACTTTATGTAACACTTGGATAGGACACAGTGTAAAAATCTGTTCACATGGTGAAAGAAACACAGACTTGCTTAAAACGACTTTGCCATTAGTTAACAGTATGTCTGTAGCCAGTTATAACAGTGATGATCACAACCAAGCCCCTGTTAACAGCCTGAGGCTGAGAGACCAGCACCTCCACCAGTGCTGGTGGAGCACTTTTACAGACACAATTCTTTCCCCTCCTCCACCTATTTCTCCTCCTTTCACTCCATCTTTCACAGCTACCCCCCTGCTGACATCAGCATTGGATTTATCAGCACACTCTTCTCATCCCCGAGCCAAGATCATCCATCTGCCCTTATCATCCTTCCCAGCATTCCTCAGTGCTCTTTTCAGTTATTCCCAAAAGGAACGATGTACAGTAGTTATTCATGACATACTGTACCACGATTACCATGGAGAAAAGATGTGACAGAGGCAGAAATCTTTATGTGATTGTTCTAGTCAGAAGTTTAAAATAATTGTTTTTTTCATGTTTCTGAAGGAAGTCTCTTATGCTCACCAAGGCTGTATTTATTTGATCAAAAACATTGTAAAACACAGTAAAAATTGTGAAACATAATATAAAACAATGGTTATACTTTTTAAAATATATTTTAAAGCATAGTAACTTATTCCTGTAATGGAAAAAATTGTTTTGTTTTGTTTTGTTTTTTGGAGCCATTACTCCAGTATCATGATTCTTCAGAAATCGTTTTAATATGATTTAATGCTGTATTATCATAAACATTATGTTAATTTGACATTGCTAAATTGATAATGAATATAGCATTCAAAATATTATATACTATACTTATATACTATATATTATATACATTACAATATTATATAATGCCTTACTTTTACTTTTGATTCATTTAATGCATCACTAAATAAAGGTTTTTTTGTGTTTTTTTTGCATCAGGTTCTCCAACAAATACCAGGCTTAGACAGCACAACTTTAACCTTTATTATTCCAAAGCTTTAGCATTAATTTAATAGAATAATATAGAATGGCTGAAATTTGAAACACCTAAAAGGCAGTTTCTTTGTTTTTGCTTTTGTTTCAGTATTTCCAAACCATTAATATATTTTGACGGGGAGGACCAGTAATCAATGTGGGCGGACCGGTGCCACCCGGGCCCTTATGTGTCCTCAACCCTGGAGAAGAAGAAAGTAAGAGGGTCAACCAGACAGACAGACAGGTCTGGAGGGTTGGATTAGAGCCTAGGGAACAGTGAAGATGAAAGCAGAAAGGATCAAATGTTAATCAATATGCAGCACATGCTTTCTGAAGGTTCTTTAGTGTCGCCCTTTTGCATATGTGTCGGGCGCCACATTCGGATAATCCATTTTGTTTCATGCATTTGTGTGTAACGGGAGACTGGGAGAATAGTACAGATAAAGCGTTCTCTGATGTCTGAATTAGACAGTTTTTCAAAGCTTGTGAAAAGCAGTGTGTTTTCAGCAAATTTGCTCTAATGCTGCACCAACGTGTCCATGAGGGTTTATTTAACTATAGTTCAAAAATGAATTTGTCCCCAAAGCTAAATCTAACAAAGCCTCATATGGGGACGTCCTGGGATAGCCTTGTTTAAAAAAACTCATTCATAAATAAAGTAAATGATGTTTCTGAAAATGATGTATAAGAGTAGAGAAAATATTTAGTAAATGACAATGGCTCATGTGTTCTGCCGTCGAGCTGAAGTCATTACTATGACGATCAATGTAGATATACAGGATATTGATGACAATGTCTGAACAGACAGATTTGGTTTCATCATTTTGTAAAATGAGTAATGAATGTCTATCCTAAAGATCAAATATGAAAATAACCATTTCATTTGCTGTGTAAAAAAGGCAAATCTGTGAGTGGGAATTAAGAGCACAGGAAAGACAAAGAGGAAAGAATAGAAGATAAAACACACACTGAGGTCATAAGTGCGAAATGATATACAGAGAAAGGAAACGAGAAAAAGAGCATAATGAGCCTAATTTGAGAAAGTAGATAAAGTGAATTGAGATGGGGCACTGGTGACACTCAGGTCACTTTTGCATCCGGAGGATGTGTCTTTCTTTCAATGTCTTCTCCATTAGCTTCACACAGATTGTGTGTATGCGTGCACGTGCATTTGTGTGTGTGTGTTTGTGTCAGTATGCAGTGATAGAGACATTTCATTATGTGCATGCAAGTCCAATCCATCCAGAAACTGGATAAAGTCCACGTCAAAGAGGAAATTAATGGAAAATGGAATGGAATTGTTCATGCCATATTTAATTAAGATAAAGCTACTTTATTTTCAAATAATATAATTTAACAATACCATTATAAAATTCTGGCCAATGTGACATGCCAACAATTTTGTTCTTGTTATGGCCAATTTTGACTTTTTAATAAATGAATGAATGAATGAAATATTTTGGCGGTTATATCAGTATTAACTTCTACTACTGCATGACATATCAAGGGTACATCAGTCAAATCTGCAAATGTGCAAATCTATTGTCTACTCAATCTGATAAAAAAAAAAATAAAAAAAAAATTAAGTAATTTTTTTAATGTTTAAATGTCACAATTGACTTTCAAAAATCATCAAAAGTATGGCATAAAATATTTACTTAATTTTAAACACTTTAAATTGAGATTTCCAGGGATTAAAGTGAACAATATGGCAAGAAAAGTAATCTAAATTTAAAACCAGGGAAAATGAGCATGCAAAATGTAAATCAATATTAGCCGAAGATGACAAATGAAAAAACATAATAATAATATAGGGCTGGGCAATATATTGCACAATATATTCATGCGCATCTCGTCAGTAAAGTCATTTCATTGATTAGTAAATCTCCATCCGTTTTCAAATGGAGCAGCAGTTAATACACAGAACAGAAGTTACTTTTACTATTGCGTTGCTTGTCAGTGATCTATGGCTTTGGGTATTAACAAGTGATGGAGATTTACTGGCTTTACTGACGAGATGAGCATGAATATATTGTGCGATATATTGCCCAGCCCTAAACTGATTTAAAACTGAACCTGAACAACACACTAGAAACCATACGCTCCAAAAGTGTCAACTGATTGCGCTGACTGAGAGCAGATAAACAGAAAAGGTTCATGCTGGCAGTCTGGCTTCCTGCGCCTGTACGTTTGAAGCAGATCTCTAAATCTGATCTCTGGATGTAAGTGTAAGTGAATTTTCAGTGTTGCTTCTCCCTCTTCCTATACACATACACGGACACATCAGATTCCCCAGGCACAGCCTTGGCTCTCACCATCTCCACCAGCCTGTCTCTCCCCACCCTGTTGATCACATCCACCACCCTGGAGAAACACGGAGGTTTCAACCTCACACTGAGTTGGACTGAATCGACTCTCCTCTGGGGCCCGTCACAGATTTTAAGCAATCTTATACCACCAAAGGGGGACACAAACTCACACAGACACACAACCCCATCATCACACACTCCACAGGAATCCACAATGTCTCGGCAGTGAGCATAAAAGTTCTACTAGAATAAAGCATGCACATCCACCTCTAGGCAAGAATGATAAACGGGCAGTATGGAAGTGAGCATGAACTGAATACAAATGACCACTTATGTCCAGTAAATACCCTCGCTCTGTCTCTTTCTGTCTCAGCATCATTCGCACGTCGCTCAGATTGAATCACGGCAGGTAGCTGCATGTACTAACATTTCCTTTTCCAATCCCTCACAAAAAAGAACGGTTAAACTTTAGTTCTCAGTTTGTTACCGAAGACACATTTGTACTTGTCACTGGCAAGTTCTTGGCAGCAGCTTTATCAAGGAACAGCCTTGTTGAGCATGTTTTAATGGCTTTTAATGCCACAAAACAAGACAATATTGAAGGTGTCTGTGATTCGGATCTAAGTAAACCTAGAGTGGATCGATACTCTAATTAAGTGACATTAAAGGTTTGGAAACAGCAGAAAAGCCATTTTTTAGGCTGTCCGAGATTTTATTCTTCAATTAAAGGTGGAGAAAATTCAGTCTATGAAAACCACATACTTCTTTTCCGCTAATAGGATCCAGATCGATTATAAACTATGCATAAATATAAAATGTATATTTAAAAAAATAAAAATTGTCACAAAGGGATATAAAGCATCAAAAATGCATCATTTAATAAGGCATGATCTATCTATTTATCTATAAGGAATTCAAAACTGAAGAAAACTTCTGACCAACATTGAAAAGCTGCCACATATTGAACTTAACATAAAATACATGCTTTACATGCGAGTCGAAACATTTTTTCCAGTTGATTACAAAACCAGTTAAGCACAAAAGCAGCCACGCAGTCAGTTTCATAGGTCAGTTTCAACACAGTCATCTGTCAAGAAGTTCAGATGCATTGGATTCAGTTCAGATTCAGAGTTGGAAAAAAATGCATATTCATTAGCTACAAATACCACTGCAATTAACATATGAAAGTGCAAAAGAGCTACGGAAACTAGAGTAGAAAAGCAAAAGGGAATCTAAGAGCGATTAATTTCACAGTAGCCATTCCTCAAAAAAAACTAAACCAAAAAAACCCTCAAACCACAGACCACAGTAAAGCATTACCACAGCCGTCTATCTTTTTTGCTCTGTGTGTTGTTGTAATGGAGTGTGGTGAAGAAACCATGAGGTCAGAATCATCATGCAGAAGATCAAAGTTTTCTCTGAAAACTCATTGCCTGGGGCCCTGCCAGTTAACCAGAGCTCTCTTTCTCTCGCCCCCTCGTTCCTTCTCTCAGGTCAGCTTTAAGATTGAATCAAAAAAGAGCCTTTGGCATAAGAATCACCCCATTGCCTTTCATCTCTCTAAAAGTACTGACTAAGGATGGTCAGGATTGTCAACTAGTCAGCTAGTTGGCCAATAACTGATGAGTCGATTAGATTTCTTTCATCAATTTTGGAAAAATTGGAATTTAAAAAAAGGAATTTAAAGTTTTTTTAGAAATGGTTTTCAGTCTGCCATGTTTCAGCATGGTAACAGTGAATAGCTAACATTACGCCTGAATTCTTAAACTCAAACCCTTCATCAACGGAAACCTCATTGGACACTACATTCACTTCACTCTGTGTTGCACTTGAGTTACATTTTTAAGGGACAAAGATGGACCAAGCCCAATTATGTTCATTGAGAAAAGAGAAAAAATATTTTTCTTGAAATAAAGTGAGAATTTTCACTTTTGGGTGAACTATACAAAATAGTTTTTAATTTGTGGTCCTAAACGTGTGCGATCATACAGGGCTTCTTTAAAACCAACTACTCCACTAGTCATTCAGACAATCCACAGACAAGCCAGTTTTTAAGAATGTTTATTTTTGCACATCCCAAAAGTTGACACAGTATCACAAAACGTCACTCACTGACTGTTATTCATTCTTTTGCACTCTCACTACTTCACATTCTTACTCTCTGGCAGAGGTGACAGCTTTTCTGTGCAAAAGTGCTAACATAAATGATAAATAGTCAGAGCCTGTCATGAAGAAGAGAGATCATTTTTCAAAGTCTAAACCTACATTCCTCATCCCCTTAAGATAACATCAGCATTAAACTTCTACACAAACATATGAAGATATGTTCTGATCTGCTTGAAATTGTGACACTCGCATTTAAAAAAAACAAACAAACTCTGAGGCAATTTGAAACACATCCCGAAAGTTTTCAATGTGGAAACGCAGCCCAAACATCTGCACTGTGCCAAAATGTTGCTGTCTGGGATTTTACACAGCCAGCAGGAGCCGAAGGTGTGACTAGCAATAACACAAATGGAAAGGACAAAGTGTGTCTGGTCTGAATATCACACACGCACTCACATTAAAATGAACCTGGACAGCTAGTTATCTTTTCCAGAGGAGCAGCTTTAAAAGTAATCTCTTTCTCGTTCTCGTCGCCACTCTGATCCTTAAAGTGGGCAAAAGCAGGAACAAGGCTTTTTTTTTTTTTTTTTATGTAACCTAATGCATTTTTCCATTGTTCGGGCATTTAAATGCTAATGCTCCTATTCAGGGCCATCTACATTGAATTTCCTTAAAGACGTCGTCGGTTATCAAGTGTCAGGAGTAGGAAATTTGCGCTTGGTGGTCCGTGACCCCTGTCTTTTATCTGAAGAGAGAGGGAAAAAAGAAAGCAGACACCTTATGCTCTTCACCCTCTGAAACCGTCCATCTCTCTGATGATGAGGCATGAGCGCAAAGGTGGATCAGCAGTATAAACACGACCCCCGACCCTGTTTATGTTATCTAGGGCTAACGAGGAGACCACCAGGCCACTCCAGAGACCACTCAGGACCACCAGGGATAACAGCCGTGTGATTGAGCCACTCCAAACTGCAGACTAGAAAAACACATTTCAAAGACATGACTGTTTAAATGATTATTAAAGTTTGAAAATACTGGTTTCTTTTATTCTTTATACTAGTTTTTCTGGGATTTTTTTTATGCCAGGACCCCTAAATATAATGATCCAATTGTGAAAGCCCCTGCTTGTGAAATATAAAGACGGCTATCCATTTTCTTATATAAAGACCCATTTATTCTCTGTGGGAAAATATGTGATATTATAAAGACACTGTGTTCCTCACAACAATTGAATTGGCTTTTTTGTTACTGTACAAAAGTTGAAGCAAATTGAATTAAAATCCTGATGTAAATGTACTTCTATAGCTCTTCTCACAAAAAAAAAAAAAGTTTTATGGTAAACTATGCCAAGCATAAAAATTTATATTTCTTAAACTGTCTCCTAGAACCCTCCGAGGCCTCCCGGATACAAGTTTGAAAATTCCCAGTATTTCCTAAAGGTCAAAATAAATTCATGTCTTTTAATTTGGCTGATTAGTTGACTGTTTAACTGCATCATAAAATAAATAAATGCACATCACAGCTTTCTGAAAACTGAAGATTAAAACATGTCTATGATTTGGTCTTCAGAATTTTGACTGACCAGTTGAATACCTTTGATAGCTTTGTGAAAACTGACATGTGAAATTAAGCATTCTGCGTTATTCATGAAAACACAAGCAGAGCTAATTCATACAGAAAATAGTTCATAAATCCATTCACATGTAAATTTCAATGGGACAATTTACATACAAATGGTTTTATGATTCACTAATGGTTTTATAAAATTTGTTCTGCTTCCATTTCATGAATAAGCATCATGGATTGGCTAAAAATCAAATCTCTCATTAAAAGCTGAAGTCATGCATCACCCTAAAATAGCATGACACTATGCTGAGTCACTCTTTGACTCACATCCCTTTATTAATGCAAAAAAAAAAAAAAAAAAAAAAAAAAATCCAGGTCG
>JAUYWG010000041.1:6660938-6684816 GCA_034779775.1 Enteromius afrohamiltoni
TCTGAAGTCCAGCTTGATTGTGTGCTTGTACGATTTCTTTGATTTTATGAGGATGACAAGTTTGTGAATATTGAAAAAAAAAAAAAAAAAAAAAAAAAAACATCCAGGTCGAGCCATAGGAAAGGCGGTGCTTCCTAAAAACCCTACCCGTCATTGTGCTAAGCCACTTTAAGGCTCAGTTCTCCTTCCTTAATCAGCATTCCTTTGCTGATAGGGAGAGTGAAGGGAAACAGTATTATTCCACCCCACTGTGCCAGTACCAACAGAGTATTAATAGAAGAAATCCAGCCAAGTTATGGAGGACTGCAAACCACACACACATAAAGCAGGGCGGTCCAACGCCGCAGACCCCTGGGCTTCATGCACCATCAAAGAAACTCCTTCCAACTAGTGAATGCATGTGGAACCAAAGCTTTTCTTCCTGCTTATACTGACCCAACCAGAGCAGGGGCAAGATGTCACGTGCTAGAGATAGAGAAGAGATATAGAGATGTCTGCTCTAACAGTGTAGTAAATCAATGGTAACAAATAGTCTCTGTATTTGCACCTGGTCACATCTGCATCATATTGGTCGGCTGAGGAACATATTGAGTTTCTGGGAGTGACTACAGGAGGATAAGGAAAGAGAAAAACGGGTAGATGAGGAGATAAAGACGAGGCCACTGGGAAACAGAGAGGAGGGCTGTGAAAAGCCAATGTTCTCCGTTCTCTCATGCATTAGAATTCATTACGATGGCTGCTTATCGCATTTTACCTCCTCTCTCCTCTAAATTGCTGTCTTTCTCTCTTGTCTTCTTCATATCTCTCTCATCTTTTTCTTTCAACTTCACTCTCCCTGTAAGTAGTGCTACACGATACAGGACATTAAGTGGGCCCCTCCCATCACAGGGTCCTGGACAACATTTTTCTCCAGTTTTCCTGGTTTTATCTACAGAGTTCTGATTAAAATACAATAAATTAAATATAATTTCTTATTAGGTCACCCTGTATCAGGGTTTAGAACGACAGATCCGTGTACAATTTACAGCTCTTGGTAAAAAAACGACAACACTTATCATGAGTAGTAATGCTGTTTGCATATCTGGCAAGCTATTTTGCAGACTGAGCCTTGCTGCTGTACGTACACTGTGAGCATCGCCCTGCTGAGCAATCTTCAGTTCAGCATCGTCTCTCTCTGACTCCAAGTGAAATATGGCCTCTCTCTAGGGCCGTGGCGGTCAGTGCTGTTCACTTAAGAGAAGACCGCTCAGCCATGTCCGCTCAAAGCCGAATCAAACACTGTTAACCATACCCTTTTCTCAACAACCGTCTGAAGAACTCTACAAACGCCCATCTCATTTCAGCCTGGGCATAGACAGATGCTGCTCTCCACTTCCGAGAGTACAAGATCCCACTGGAGGAGAGCCACACGGAGCATGAGGCCAGACCTTAAGTGTGTGTGTGTGTGTGATCTGTAAGAAATTTCTCAGTTGCGCTCTGATTTGAGCGCTGATTCTTGCGTGGTTGGACAGGGTCCTTATGTGGGCCATACACTTGAGCTTGGGGCTGCTGAAAAATACAAGACACATCACACAGACAAACACACACACTTAAACAAATCTCCAGTGAAGTAGCAAAGCAATTTATCTGTCTATATTGCATTTTTGGTCGTTTCCAATAATAGAAACAGTCCAAAACCCTGGAAATAATAGCATAAAATAAGGAAACCGGATTACCCGAAATCAACTCACATTTCCCACATGAGCACCACTGCTCTTTGTCTAGCGCACACAGCTCTGACAAAAATAAGGCTATTTAAAAACTATGACTCAGAGATATTGGTATGAAACTGTACTCGCACACACTGAGGCCACACCACGACCTTTGAGTTCGGTACAAGTTTATTCGGATTCCAGTGGTCTCGTGTTGTCCAAGTCTGGTGCTGTTCTACAACTACGGATTCAACTTCACCAATACGCACACACACCAAAACCATTCCGCGTATTATTTGCACACAAAAATCTCTTTTTTCTCTCTCTCTTGAATAAAAGATTTTGGCACTGTTTTACTGTGTCTATTCCCACTAATTGAAGCGTGTGTGAACACTAATTAAAGCTCAGGGGGAGAGAAATCTCTTGATGCATGCTGGGAAAGTGTGTGAGGAAAACAATGACAACAATGCAGCGACGGAGAGAGGCCCATAGCCTAGATACATTATCAACGAGAGTTCAGTCCGAACGATCACGCGTATACAAAACCAAACATGACTCTCATACCATTTCGAGTATTTATCTTCCTCTCTCACACTCTTCCAGCTCTTAAAGTCTATATTTGCATATGGAGTTCTTTAAAGAAGTGAATTTGGGTTGCTCCTTGGTGTGTACGTGCATACTAATCAATCTCATGTTTATTAAAAGCACAAAGTACAGAAAAGAGTTTTAATGACTTATAAGCCGCATTCCTCCAATTCATTACGCATTCAGTTTCCAAAAAAGGTTTAAACAGAGTACACATTCACACTCACCAAATATGGTGTCACTCCTCCCCCTGTGAATACTTAATTTAAATTATTTATGAATGTGACAACAGTAATTCACTTACTAATAAAACGTTTAAAATGTAATGCAGATTTCATTAAAACAGTTTGGTATAGAACAGAACTGACAAACTGAAAAAAAATTAACTATTGGCATCCAAACTTTTGCTTTTTAATTCACAGTCACATAATTATTGCATATCAAATGCCCTTTGGTAAATATCTTCTTTTCTGAACACAAAAAATTTTATTTGAATGTGACTGTTAAACTAAACAATGGTACACGGCCAGAGAGAATATTATTGCGATTAAGAGCTACACATGGTTTTAAACCGGCAACTATAAGCAGCAGCCATTATTTTTGAGCGGTAATACCAATATTTTTATAAATGGAGACTTTAATGAGCTGAGAAGGCCACTAACGGTCAATTTAAGGATTAATAAAGCAATAATCTGTATAAATAATCTTCAATACAAACATGAGTCTGTGGTGGAGCCAACAGTACTAGGCTGCTGTTTAACGCTCTCTTTCTCCCTTTGCAGCAGACGGAACAAATATTCAGCATTCATTCTAACCTACCTTAGTCAAGTGTCATAGTTAGTTTTTGGCAGAAATAAAAAAATGAGGCTGTAAGGAACAGAAGTACAATGTGTTCAATGGACCGTAATGTTTTTAACAACATAACAATTGTTCAGCCAATAAACCATCTTTCTAAAAAAAATAAAATAAAAAAAAAAAACAGTAGACAAAAACATCCATAAATGTTTGAAAATGATTATCTAGGACCCTTATTCAGCGGATGCCATTGTAAAGCCATTAAGATTATCCCTCAGACTTTTATTTTTTTATTCACATTAAATCAATATGGCTTCTACCCATACAACATCACGGTATGACAGAAATGATTATAAGACAACTCTAGTTCCATACGATTTTGTGGTAGTGTTATTGCAGATACTTTCTTTAGCCATCACACAGAACACAGAAAGTGTGGATAAACTGCATTACTTTGTGAATTCTCCTTCCTCTTAGAATCAGCATTTCACTTTATGCAGTTTGCTTTATTAGCCTACTGTATATCTAATTTATCCACATGGGTTATGCAGTTCAAACTGGTACTTAACTTTGCAAAAGGAAACCCTGAGTTCATCTTTAATATAAACAGTTTAGACACTTAAAATAACCCCACATCCCTCCATCATTTCTGTTGATGAAGCCGTACTATAATTAGAGCTATTTACTGTGATCATCAGAGGCTTCACATACAAAAAAAGACTTTAGACTTCAAAGCCGCAATATTGTTTCAACACCAACAGTGTAATTGTGGCTGGGCTAAAGCATATTTCCCTCTGCAGACAAATCAGCAAATAGCCTGCAACTCTGTCAGAAATCTTGTCTCTAGTGGAAAACAAAAAAAGGAGAAAGGGCTTTCACTCTATTCTGTTTATCATTCATCTAATTTTGTGGTTAATTAAGTAACGAGTGCCTCTGGGGCTTCCTCGGTTCCGGAGTCAGAGCTAAAAATCTATCAGACCCATCCAAGTGTCTGTGCTCTTGTTTCACTCCACACAAATGAGTCTTCTTATTGCAATAAATATACACACACACACCATGTCATTCGGTTACACAGTGTCACACCCCCACGCTTTGTCTCACATTTTCAAACACTCCTTCCAACGGTTGATTGGAAATGATGATGATTCTCAGTAATGATCTGACTAAGAGCCATCGGCCTCTTTTCCTCCCACTCAGGAACACGGCTTCCAGGATGTGTGTGCTTGTGTAAGTGCGTATCCCCCTCAGTCCCAAACTCAAACTCTCGTCCAACCTCACTTTCCCTCATTCTTCATCATAACCCTCACCAGAGGCTCATTCATTTCATCTCCATGTACGTTTCCTGGCCAAAAGCACACTATGTCCTTCCAAAACAGACCTCTGAATGCTGTAGCGGAAACTATGCAGCTCATGTTGGAGACTCCAACGACTCTCACACAATCCTCTCTATAAACACGTTAGCAGAAAACTATGGGTTTGAAAACAATTCTGTAGCCTGCAATACGATTGTGAGTGCAAAGCAAATGGAAACTAAAAGGAAACAAAAAACACAATAAAAATTAATCATTTTAACAGTCAGAGCACTCAACGCATGGCGGAATAGTCTGACTTGAGTGGGTGAAGACATCCCACAGGCGATATGGCTTGAGATGCTGGTGATAGGGATAACAGGAAAGGATAGAATCAAAATCATAACGACTGGCAAGAAATTGCAAATCATTCTTCATTCTGATGTAAGGGTTTGGTCATCCGTAGTATTCACATCTCAGACCATGTCAAATGTCAGTGCACCGGGTTTTTTTCTAAAAACTTTACAAATTATGCATTTAATCCTGTTTATGTGAGTTTGATTCTAAAACTTATGATTATAATAGTAAACAAATACAGCGATTTCTTTGTTTCAGGAACACAGCTGAGATTTTAGGTAAATGGAATTTTGCATTATTTTCACTCCTATTCAAGACCTTTATGTCTTGACAGTGGTAAAACTCTTGCAAAAACTTAACGCGCAGTCATGCACAAGCAGCCTAAGATCCTAAGAATAAATTGAGGCAAAAATGAAAAAGGTAAACAATATTGGACCATGCTGAATATTATTGATTTTTCCAAAATGTGTTTTTTTTCCCATAACAAGATTGGGAAGATCTTGAGGGTTAATAAAAAAGAAGGGCATCTAGGTATATTTTTTGCAGGTTATATGTGCATTAGACACATTTTTACAATTTGTGAATACAGATATGAAGATATATGAAGATAAAGATAAAGCAAAAACTAAACTGTAGCCATCAGAACCATTGTTAAATTTACTAAAACTAGAGTGTCACGTCAAATAAATCTGAAAACAGCATTAAAATGCAAATGAAAAACCTTGCTCTACAGGGCTGCAGTAGAACTGCATTGAATTACGGTTCTCTGTATAAGACTCAAGGTCTAATAGAGGCACTCAACACAACTGAAAACCCTTGAAGGAGAGGACACACACCAACACACATCAAGGGACTGAAACGACCTCATGGCCTTGCCCTCAATCCACAGAGGAGAGCACTAGAGTTCTCCAACCAGTGTCTTTCTAAATCAGCACACGTAGCACATTTAGACATTCTACCCGGGGTCTTCTCTGGGCACCCCGGATGGCTGAGCTGATGCAATGTACTTAATTGGTGGTAATCAGGTCACTGGTTAGATGCAGAGCTACTCTGGGACTCCTCTGGAAGCTAGATCGCCGTTAACCTGGGCATCAGCCCCAAGTGCCCTGCCCCCTAAGAGTGACTTAAAATCAGGATGCCCTACAGTTACAAAACCTAACTGTATCATGTCCTGACAGCATTACGTCTTCCTGGGCCGTTTTAGCAGGGTCACTCCCATCTGGCTATATTAAGCCGGTTCCGTAATGGCAAGTGGATGCTGTCCTCTATATAAAGCAGTGTCATTACTGTCAAAATACACTTTAAACACGTGATTGGCCCAATTGAGCTCAGAGCATTTTCCCTTGTGTTATTTTAAGCAGAAAAAAATGGACAACGTTTCCTGAAATAACATGGCTATTTGTGTGTTCCGGTTGTATCAAAATACACAACACAACCCCATTTCCTGCAGCCTGAAAGTGGCGCATCTCTGTTTTCATCCTGCGTTTTTAGGCTCACTTTTCATATCTGCATTTTTAAGTGCGGTTGCTTCTCTGTGCGATAATTATCATAAAACTGTTTACCTAAAACGGCGTGTTTATGTTTTCACATTCGCTACGTCTCTAAGCCTCTTTAAAGTCGCATATTGAGCAGCGAGAAGGCAGGTGGGTTATTATTCAAACCGCTTGTCGGGAGTCTTCGGGTCTTTGCCGTCAACTGATATTAAGGACGTTACACCTGCTGCTTTTTATTGGATGTATAAAACAAGACAGCCATTATTAACTTTCCAAAGTGCAATATATCAGCATGACTCTGCTAGCAAACGTCGCTTAATTGTTGGGATCAATCTCCATTTTCAGCGCCACCAGATCTCATCTCTTAAACATGCTTAAACACTTTAGCACGTAGATGTGTGTGCTGGAAGTGTATTCATGACCTAGTTTAAGACTACGCCTGTAACATAGTTATCAAGTTATCAGCAGACCCAGAAGGTAAGTGTTGGATTTTTTAGCACTGATTTATGAAACAAAAATCTCCAGAATGGAGGTTCAGAATTCTTTTTTGATTATTTAGAGAAGAAATAATCAATACATCAGCCAAAATATTGAATAAAAAAAGCAGTAGGCTTCTTTTTAAAGAAGGGTTGTCCAATTCAGTTGAGATTTTCACGAAGATTCTGTGTGGGCCTGGTTACCAGATATGTCTAATATCAGACTTGGTTATCGAACACAACTAATATCAGATAGAGTGTGACTAAGGAAATTACAGTCCTGTTCCAGTCTCTGATTGCTAGTGTCAAGATTTAGCTGCTGTTCATGGTCCTAATCACTATCATTAATGAGCATGGTAATGTAATGCAGAGAAATGGCTTCAGGTCAGCTCAGGGGGATCCCTGGAGAGCCGGGTTTTCATCAAGATGCCAAGTCTTTTTTGTGTGTGTGTGTGTGTGTGTGTGTGTGTGTGTGTGTGTGAAATCTGACAACCATAGAACCAAAGAAAAGAGAAACCATACTAAATGCACATGCTTGGAAAAAATGAAATCGCAAATATTCTACAGGACAGCAGTTAACCCAAGAGAGAACAGATCTTGCACTAGGTCCTATTTCTTTTTCTTTAGTATTTAGTTTAATTAGGGAGTAGTATGTCATGCACTAGAATGCTTAAGAAACATCTTTCTTTATCATTAGAATGATTTCTGAAGAATCATGTGACACACTGAAGACTGGAAGAATGGCTGCCAAAAATATAGCTTTGCCATCACATGAATAGATAACATTTCCAAATATACTGAAATAGAAAATGTATGTTGAATTGTAATATAAAATTTTTTACTCTAGTTTTGATGGAAAAAATGCAGTCTTACAGGGCAAAAGAAATAATCTTACCATCCCAAACCTTTGAATGTTTTTTTTTTTTGACAAACATTGATGGTGGCACATCCAGTTTTGTTCAGTTAAGACGGCAAAAGACAAAAACACTGTTTTTAAACCTACACACATTAAGAGAGAAAGAAAGAGTGTGATTAAGCAAAAAGGTGGCTCTCTTAGGATTCGGCTTGGAAAGAATTAATCAGGAAGGTTTAGCAGGGGAACAGACCTGAATACACAACAGACTCACATCTCCATTCCCACGACTACACAGTCAGTATGGAATACAAGACCCCTCCCTGTAATCACAGCAATATTTCAACTCTAATCTAGTGTGCTTATGTCTTCAGCTGAAACATCCTTCGTCTCTTGCAAAGGCCAGCAACGCTGTCCACTTTATTCTGGAAAAGCACTCCAGATTCAAACAATATCAGCACCCTGCTCACTTGTACTTACTGCAAGTTGTCTAAGTGGGTCAAGGGGGTCTCCGCATGGATCTCATAAGCCACACGGGCTGTCAAGAAGCAGCTAGGTACAGCTGATAAGACCCTCACAGCGACAGGCAAGAACCATGCTGCTTCATTACTGAGCCAGGCCAGGATGAGCAGCACTGAGCTCCGATGCCCAGATTCACACCAAGGCAAGTCCTGCATCCATCATTGCACCCTGGGCACTAGGAATGTATCAATTCATCCAGGAAAAAGAAAAAAAATCTGACAATTGTGCACAAATGCAATGGTAAATCAGGGGTGTTTAAACCATACTGTTAGTCATCGGTGGATTGTTTCTGTGTTTTAAACTTCAGGTGGAACTGCAAACCTGCAGTGACAGCTTCAGTGATTGTAATGGGATGGGAGTGATCTGGTATTGTCACTTTGCTCACTTTGTATGTATAATTTATTCAAAATTCAAACAACAGTTTTATTTTTCCTGCTACTAAGTGGGTCAGTGTGAAGTCAATCATTTAAGAACTTTCAATTTGGTCTTGATTTACTGATGTACAAAATAACAATAAATTAATTCAGGAACACATTACGCTGAAAAACATCCAATGAAAGCTATAATAAATGGACATTTCTACAATTTTACAGTAAAATAATGTTAAATGCACAGCTTTTTGAAGCAAAATCAATTAATCTTATTTTAAATTCAAAATCATATAGGCTACACTGACAAGTCATTTAAATTATCCCCCTATATCTTTGGCCCCTTTGAGTCATCTTGATGGTGTTTTGTATTTCCATACATATATACTACGGTGTTATATTGTCGTAATATTTACTGAAAATAGTTACGGCTAATTTGCTTACAGAACAAAGCTGATTAGGAAGTTTTAGAACTGAAACAAATCCTGAATCTCTGAATGATTAAATATCAAGCAATTAACGTGACTGGATGATTTCTGTCTAACTACATTGACTTCTCTTAAAGCAAATTCTATTAATTTAAATTTAATAATCATGATTACAGCATCAACAGAAATAATTTACAGTTATAATCTGTCATAATCATGCAGCCCTACAGGGTACAAACTCATAAGGGCCTGTCTAATCAGAATCTCGGATCATTAACACAAATCCTCTAATTAACCTGTTAAGTATGAGAGCGGCCTGCAAATGTGGCTCACAGTGGCTCCAGAGACCAGCAAGAGTATGCACACACAACTACAGGGTCATAGGGGTTTCTGCTTTGTGCTTTACAACTGCCACTTTGTTCTTATGGTACAAAGGGAAAAAGAAACAAGAAAAGCAAAAAGGAAGACAGAAGCGCATTTGAAGCAAACAAGAAAAAAAAAAAAGTGTCTTATTCCCCCGACGTGAAAAAAAAAATCTACAAGTAGCACAGAGAGAAAGAATGAGTCTAAAGAGAGGGAGAGATCGAGAATGAAAGAACTGAAAATGCTTAGATGTTGACTTTGGGTATAAACATAAAAGACAAGCAACATACTGAGTGAAGCTCCTCCAGGTTGAGGTCTGAACTCTCCGCAGCTTCACACAGCTCCACCAGCGGTGAACTCTCACATATAGGGGTGAGAAAGAGACAGAGGCTGAGGAGAAACACAGACCTGAGTTATTAAATTAATGAATGGCTCTAAGCAGCAGCTGCCTGCAGAGACGCCGAGGCCGCGCTCAGCCGTTCCCTTTTTCAGAAGCTGCCGGTTTCAATCTGACAGGCAAATGGGGCAATGCCTCAACACCCGCTGCTGCTGCTGATGGATTTGTCTCCAAAAGAAAGTCAAACACACACTTTTAAATTCTCTCATCATGACTTTCAAGTTTTTCTACCGACATGGATGACAAAAACATAAAGGCCACATTTGCAACTTTTTTACCATTTGAATTCATTAATTACAGTTTTCAAATCCAAATCAAGCTATTATATTTGAAAAGGCTATACTGTAGAATGTTTACACATCATTAAATTATGTCTGCTTTAAAAGGTAGCATTTGATTGTATTTATTATGTCTGGTAAGCAAATAGCAACTGATCTGCATAGTTTTAAATTAGTATAATCATAATGTATTACTAAAGGTTTCATCTAAAATAGCGGACAGAGAATTACCTTCATGAAAAAAAAAAAAGAAAACTGTCACAAATGGGTCAAAAAAGATCTATTTTTCAAAAAACAATCATTTCATACTTGTATTCAGCAAGTATTTACAATCTTATAAAAGGTTTCTATTTTAGTGCTTCCCGGTTTTATAAAAACAGCTGTTTTCAACACTGATAATATATATTTCTTGCACCAAATCCCCATATTAAAACTATTTCTGAAAGATCATGTGACACTAAAAAGTGGAATAATGACTAATAAAAATTCAGCTCTGCCATCACATTATATTTTAATTTAAAAAAACACTGTTTCTACTCTATTTTCGAACAACCAAATAGAGCTTTGGTGAGAATAAGAAACATTTCAAAACATCAACCTTTTGAAAAATTGTTTATGTATACCCAAATGAATCGAATCAAATTGAAACTGAGATTGAGAATATAATTGCCAGTATGAGCCATACCATATCCTGGCCATACCGTCAGAACCACAATCTCTCAACTTTTATCACGATTCTAGGCTCAATTAGTTTTCACATTGGGGAATTCTAGTGTTTTTTATTGACGCCACATGGTAATTACTCTGTCATCTCTTGTGCATGCTTTTTGTGTACGGTAGCAGGAGTTTATTATGCCTGTGTGTTGCATGTTTGACATCCCCTGACAAATCTGACTGTCAAGCATTTGTTAGGTTTAGCTTACAGTCTGTTTATAGAACTAAACATCGTAGCACAAAAAATGTTTACCTTCGGTGGACCCGTGCGAAGCGCTAAAAGGGGACGTGAGAGAAAGCACAAGAGTGCGGCTGTGAAAACGAACAACTGGCCCAGCTGTCCAAGAGAGTCTTATCTCATAAATAAGTGGAGAAATCTGACCCAAGGAGCCCCAAGCTGTCTCTTTATAACTAGTGTGAACACCAGGCTGTTCCTCTGCTGCGCTGTTTCAAAGAAACTTACTTATGCTACCGACGACACTCGTGAAAAGCAATGCCGGTGAAAGCTCCCAAAACAACCCAGCATGAGAGAAAGAATAGCAGTGGCCTTAAAAGCCCAAGTGCCATCTTTAACATTTGGCAGAGCCGGCGTTCTCCCGTGTTGGAGAGATTGTGCAGTCGACCCTGTGGCTATACAATTAAACTCCCTCATACAGAGATTTATCAATAAACCTAGCATTTAACAAAGCACTCGAGATTGTTTACCACAACATATTCCTAGCATGATCTGGAAAGGTTTAAAAATAACAGCCAATTTGCTCAGTATTTCCACACCAGCCCTTGCGGCTCACTCGGCGCAGAGAGCAGCGCTAATGTGGTGACCCCATGTCACAGCGTGTTGTGCTTCATGTAACCCCTCGCAGATCTCGAAGTCATGACAGACATGGGGCAGGAGGACAGAACAGAGCGCTCTCAGGGACGATGGTCTACGGCTGATCATGTCTAGAGTTTACACTGGCGGTATCAAGTTTCCTTGAGGACAGCGGTGGCGGTGGTACTGGGCAGGCTGAGGGAGAGGGTGAAATAAAGCAGGGGTGACATGCTATGCTATTTATACTGAGCAAGTAGATAATTGTTTAAAGGTTAGGCTGTTAGCAAAGCATAAACAAGCATTCTGTGGCTTTGTGTGTGTGTGTGTGTGTGTGTGTGTGTGTGTGTATATAAGAGAGAGATGTTCCTGCGGCACAAAGAGGAAGAGTGTGTCACATGATTGCCAGGCTGTCTGCCCAGGATACAAGGCTCTCTTATGCCAAAGGTCTGTTTGTGCTGAGAAAGGGGGACAGAGAGACTAATTCTGTTCTTTAAGATAACAGGCTGAAAATAGGAGCTGCAAGTATTCATAGATCTCTCAAATACATTTCATCATGCATTTACCCTCATGTTGTTCAAAAACTGTATGATGTTGTATTTATTGTGTCAGGCTTCAAAAATGACAAACACCATTGAAGTAATCATAGTAAAGTAAAGGCAGTATTCACTAATAATCTAGCCCACCATTGAGCCGATAATAATAGTCAGTGAGCTTAACTCAAGAATTAACTCAGTTTTGTGAACTAAGAATCTATTTACTGAGAACTGACTCAAAAGAATGAGTTATTCATAAATTGCACTAATTTAGTTCTCGAGTGCCACACACTAACTAAGTGATTAAAATGAATTCAATTTAAGCCATAGCTGCATGCGATATTATGACTTGTTTTTAGAAATAAAATTTTACTTAATTGGAAATGTGTTTTTTTCATGTAAGATATTTTGAGAAATGCCTTAGTCTTATTGGGCCCACATGATGGAGATTAATAGTAAGCAAAACTGTCGGTTACCAACATTTGCCAAATGTGACCCTGGACAACAAAACCAGTCATAAGTGTTCATTTTCAGAAATTAAGATTTATATATGATCTGAGAGCTGAATAAATAAGCTTCTCGTTCATGTATGATTTGGATGAATAGGGCAATATTTAACCGATACAACTATATGAAAATCTGGAATCTGAGGGTACAGAAAAATCTAAATGCTGAGAAAATCACCTTTAAAATTGTCCAAATTAGATCTTATCAATGCATATTACTAATCAAAAATAAGGTTTTAATATATTTTCAGTAAGAAATAGACTAAATACCTTCATGGAACATGATCTTTACTTACTATCCTAAGGATTTTGGGCAAAAAAGAAAAATCTATAATTTTGACCCATACTATGTATTTTTGGCTATTGCTAAAAACATACCCCAGCGACTTAAGACTGGTTTTGTGGTTCAGGGTCACAAATATCTTTTGTGTTTTTGAGCAGCACAAGGATGAAAAAGCAAATCGAACGAACAGAGTTTTCATTATTGTGTCTATCCTTCTAAGACCTGTTTCACCTTTTTTCTTACTTTTAACCATGAATATAAAGCTTCGCGTTTCTTAGTTTGTCTCCACGCAAATTTCAAAAAGTAAGCAACACTGATTGCTTAGCAACATTCTTCAGAATATATTCCTTTCTGTTTCTCAAAAGACGGATGGAACGGAATGATATGAGGTTGAGTAAATGTCCGAATTTTCATTTTAGCTGAACTAGCTCCGTTAAAGATGTTTTTGAAACTTTTACTGCTCAACGCAACAAAATGCCAGTGAAGGAAAAAAGTTTGTTTTGCAGCATCACATTGTGTACCGCGAGTGCAAATTTATGACAAAACTAGAGAAACACTTGCAGGATTAAGCATGCCGAGGCGAGAGTTAGCGATGAGCTAAGCTTCACAGCTCAACTCAGAAAATCTATCACACTCTCTCTCCCGCTCTGTCTCTCGTTTTCTATTCGGCCTGACACAGAAATGCCAGCCGCCTCTGATGCTGACCACAAAAACAAGTTATTAAAAGGCATGAAAGGGGGTATGAATATTCACATGGGGGATTTGAGAGGAGAGGAAACGCAGAAGCCTGACAGCGGGGTGAGCAGTCAGGCTCCTGTCTCACTAAACGATTCGAACACAAATCCTTTCAGGTCCTTATGAGCACATGGGGGTGAAAAACATTAACATACAAATACAAATATGTCACAACACACACACATACACACACAGGCTACAGAATCTGATTAGCATTATTCCTCTTCACTAGAGCAAAATCCATCACTGTGAATGTGCTGCAATTGATTCGAGATACATTAGCAAATTGTCATCTGAAAGCGAGAATTGTAATCCCTAATCAAACGGATGAGAGCTCTCTCTCTCTCCATTTTTCCTCTTTTCTGTTTACATGCATGAGCCCAAAATTGCTGTGTTTTTCCCACATGGAGAAGTGCTCTTAACAAGCGAGGACACTCAACATCAAAGATTTCTGGCTTTTTGTCAGGGCGTTTCAACTGAACGCCAGATTGATTCTTATGGTGTCTATGTGTGTGTGTGTCTGACATCATCCCAAGGGTGCACCAGACTGTGTTACAGCAACTGCCCGCTGACACTAGACCTGTTGCCTCCAGATGGCCTCCGCCACACACTCGCACACACACACACACACACACTCAAACCGTTCTTCTCAGCAGAAGAGTAATATCTTTTCATTTCTGGTTCAATATTAAGTGTTCTCTTTCACCCTCCATAAGCTCCAATCACTACGAAGCTACGATCTGCTGGTACATTATTTTGTCTTGTCTGTAGTTAAAGTCATGAATAGCTCTTTGTTGTGCTGTATTGTAATATGCCAATAAAGCTTTATTAAATGTGCAGAGGGTGTCAGAGAGAGATGAATCTACACAGGACATTACCAGCGCTATAACAAATCATGTAAAACTAATTGCAATATGAAAAATACATAAAAACATAGTTCACCAACAAGTCTCCATAACGAAAACTTACAGCTCATGTCTTTTGAAGTCCATTTGACTTTATGAAAGACAGTCATAGTATTTAAAGACATCACATCCCCGTTGTTGCAGCCTACTTATTATATAATATATATGTGACCTGGACCACAAAACCAGTCATAAGTAGCACAGGTATATTTGTTGCATTAGCCAATATTATACTGTATGGGTCAAAATGATATATTTTCCATTATGTTCCATAAATTTATCAACGTAAATGTATATAAAAAAATTGGTTATAGTATGCATTGCTAGGGACTCCATTTGGACAACTTTAAAGGTTATTTTCTCAATATTTTGATTTTTAGGCAGTTTCCTTATTTTCCAGATTTTTAAATGGTTGTAACTCAGCCAAATATGTTCCTATCCTAACAAATTATACATAAATGGGAAGCGTATTAATGATGTTTCAATGTGTGTGGGTTTTATATATAGAATTTACATTTCTAAAATAATATATTGATTGTTTTAAGATGGAAAACAGTATTACAGTAATGAGAATCATCATTAACAGTAATGAGAATTTCAAGGGAAAATGTGCTTAAATGTAGTAATAAAAATAATGTCATACTTTGACAGTACATTTTTCTCAGGAAAAATATCATTTCTTACTTCCTTAATGTGGGAAAATATATGACTGGGACACATTATCACACAGATTTACCCAAAGAGAGAGAGGTAGTCACCAGATGCACTCCACAGCATGGGTTCTGTTTGGCTCTGTGAGCTGATTTGTGCAGGAACTCCAAGGTTTCTATACATTAATTGGTTTCTCCAAGTTCTTGATTTAAATATTTTTCAGCCGCCAGCATCCCGCCTTTCCGTTAAACACCCACAATCCCTCTCCAGAGCCCCATCTCTTGCTCATTTTTCTCATCCGCTCTGAGGATTACCTCACTGCCTGGCATCTCTCCTCCTGCCCTCTGTCCTTTGCCCTCTCCCCCTTTCTCCCTTTCCCATCCTGAGCCCCACATTCATTTCAGGGCTACTTTGTTCGGTCTCTCTCCCTCGCTCATGCATGATTGCGTCCTGCGGGTCACAGAATGCGGTACGCTGTTAATTACCTTGAGGCTGAGAACAAGCTGCTCGGACAGAGACAGAAAGGACTGAAGAATTTGGAGGAAAAGGAAAGTCCATGAACACAGAGATGGTTAAACATTTAAACTTTTCCTTGCAGATTTCCAAGCGAGAGGAAACACAGAATTGTATTCTAGGTAAAAGCACCTCTGTGGGGACAAAGAGAGGCTGTAAAACGAACATCCTCAGGTGTTTTTAACCACAGAAAAGTGGGAATGTGTCCTCAGAGGCTCAGTGAGTCATCTATGGCTCCATCCTCCTCATCAACACACACACTTCCTGTCTACCTGAGAGACTGTGTTCTCACAACAGCTGCAGAGCAGTGCCAGCCAAAAACACCAAGCAACATGTGAGATGTGTGTGTTGTGGTGTGTGCGATCAAGAGTGATATACAGATGTAGCCTGAGGTGAGATGAAGAGGGAAAAAAACAGATGTAGTGTGTATAAATCTGTTTAATATGACACCTTCTGTTAAGATACATTTTGAGTGAGGGGTATGTGCTAAATATGGGTATAAATGGAGTACAAAATGTTTGTGATATGATCCAAACCACATTTGGAGGTAGTTGAAAACATGTGGCCCTATCATATCTGTAGTGCAAACCATTAACAGGCTAGACCCTGGACAATAGCGTTCTTTAACCCATCAACAATTTTTTAAATATATATTCATAATAACCAACTATTTAAAATCAGAAGCCACTGCAAATGTGTTGTACTAATAACTGAAATATTAAATTAAAGGGGTTCAAGGCAAAAAAAAAATTAGTCTAAAACTTGGGTTTAAAAGCAATTCCCAGAAATTCTCTGGTTTGACTGACACCAACATGCAGCAACCCATATCAGACCAAAATGTGTTACATTTTTGAGAGCAATAGTTTTTTAATACCCTTTATCAACACGCAGCGAACATGCAGACCCTCCCTTGAAATCTGATCAGTGTGTTCACAAGAGGCACATTTGAGATGCAAATAAAAAACACCAGGTGTAAACACCAGAGCCTCATTTGACCACTTGTGATTGGATCACCTGAGAATGAGATGAATGGTAATATCAGGTGTAAACAGGTCTAATGTGAGCGTATGGCTTACAGTACCAAATAGCCTCTTTCTTCTCTGACTGGCAGCGTTTTTCCAGTTCCTCATTGTTGCCTCTTGTTAGCATCTCTCCTCATTAACAAATCTTTCTCCTGCCACTGTGTGAGAGAGATGTGACTGGGCCTCAGAGAATAAGCAAAGGCGGCAGTGAAACATTTACACACATACAATCTAGTTTTTTTTCTATTTCGCTCTTTCTTACCCTCTCACACATCCTCTGTCTGTCTCTCTCACGCATGCACACACACACACTTGCTCTGTTTATTCACGCCCATGCAGGCTAACAATCTCCTGTCGCCCACCATCTTTTCTCATCACCTCGTTCTCTCAGCCGAAGGCCTAGAATCGCATTCAGTATCTCCTTTCACAGCTCTCTCTGTGCTCTGAAAGAGTCACACACAGCCCCCCCGCACACAAAACTCTTTCAATTTCTGATATCCTGCCTGCTGTTTACGCATAGAGGTGTATTTATGTAGCTTATGCAACAACTGTAAAGACTATCAGCTTGGGCAAAAAAGAAGGGTGGGATGAGAATAAAAGGGAATGGGAAGTGAAGGAAATGAGAATGCAAAGGAAAAGAAAAAAAAAAAAGAAAAACATGAAGGGGAAGGGGAAGGGGAAGGGAAAGGGAAAGGGAAAGGGAAAGGGAAAGGGAAAGGGAAAGGGAAAGGGAAAGGGAAAGGGGAAAAAAAGAAAAGAAAAGAGAAATGTTGAAAAAGAAAAGGAAGGAACTAAAAGGAATGCATGGAAGACAAAAGGAAAAAGAACAAGGAAAGGAAAATGAGAAAGTCCAAGGAAGAGAAAGCAAAAGAAAAAAATGTTAAGTAAAAAAAACAAAAGGAAAAAGACACAAGAAAAGGAAGTAAAACAAAAGATGAAAAAAGTGAGCTAAGTGAAGGAAAAGGGAGTAAAGGAAATAAAAGAACAAAGGATTATAGAATAATTCAGGGAAAGGAAAAATAAAAGAATTGAGAGCAGGAAATAAAAGAAATGAAAGGGAAACTTAAAGGAAAATGAAAACGCGCTGTATAGTAACATGAGACCAAGTAACAATGTTCAACACTCACCTAATTAGGAGGTTTTGATTCTAAGCTCACTGATTTGGCTCCACTTGAAAGATGTGAAAAATCAGAAACAAAGTAGGAAGAAAAAGATGAAAGATGGATATAATAAAATTGCAGGGAGAAGGGGACTTCACTGTGGGGGAATAGAAGAGAAGCTCTATTACATTTTAATGGGAGGAGCCATGACCTCCAGCTCCACCTTATGCCAGGTCAGGAGAAGGGTTAATCCTCCAGGGGCAGAAGAATCATGGGAAATAAGGTTTTTCAGAGCTCACTGGTTAATGCGTTTATTGCTCCCTCTCTGCGACTCCTATACTAACCCTCAGCAGATATAAGAATGTGATGGGAAAACAGGGAATTGTGAGATGAGGCCAAAGATAGACCGGGTGGGCATCTCAACGTACAGTTTCTGTTTGGGCCCAGCGTGCTTCTCACCTTCTTTTTCGGCAAGCTCTACATGCTAAGTGAGAACATTGTTCCGGTCAATTTGTTCCTTTCAGAGCCCCAGTGGGCAGTGTCCTTTAGCCTGACAGCACACTGAGAGAAAGCACTCTGTCTGGAAGGGTCTGACATCAAGACAAGAGTGAGGGGAGAGACAGAAAGACGTAAGGGGAGAAAGAAAGACCGAGCTCTGTGCCAAAAAGGGAGGGACGGCGAAAGGGACGGTTTGAGATATGGAGAAATCGAGGGCTGACAAAAGGGAAAAAAAGAGAAGGGAAGGAAACCGGATGACAGTAAAAGACCGATAAAGAGGACTCAAATGACATGGGGCCCTGGTTTGGGGAGTGCGAGTAAACGTTGCCCCTCCGGCCACGAACTGCCTCGAAAGTGGGGAATAGAGATTAAGCAGCCGCAAGTGACGCAAAACCCCAAGGGCAACTGTAAGCGTGCATGTGTGTTTTTCCGCGCGTGTGCCCCCTGTGCCCGGAGCACCTGTTCCTCCGACACACTGGCCTCAACACTTGCACTGAGGGGTGAAGTGCGGCTGTTGGGGGGAAAGGGCGCACTTGAACAGGGCACCTATTCAAGAAAACTTGGAACACTCTCTCTATTTCCCTTCACCCACCTCTTCTAATCCCTCCCAATCAGATTCGAGAATATCCTTCGCATCACATCCCAGTAAAATCAGCAGGAGGTTTGCTAGAGCTCAGAGCACGTTGGGAAAGTTGCACATCTCAACCTAAGGCTGGTAATAAAACAGCTCTGTGTTTGCTGGGGATTAGAACGGCTCTGCTGAACAGTCTGTTAAGATGTAAAGTGCATTAAAGACAACAGCAGCAGAAGTTGCTGAGAACGAGAACAAAAATATATTTGGGTCATTGAAATGGTTAATTTTTTGTCCTATCAGTTTAGTTGAAAAATGTAAATTACACATTTAATGACTTGAATACACCTTTTTTTTTACATTTTTTTTTTAACAAACATGTTTTAATTTCTGAATTAAAAAAAAAAAAATGATGAATTTAAGATTCTTTTTGAGGCAGAAAATGAATGGTCCATGAAAAAATTTTCTGGCAAGGTCGATAAGTTTATTAAAACATATCATATATCATATGAATTCATTTATTCAAATTCCAACCACCTTTAAAACAAATATTTTAAAACTTTTTGGAAAATAATGGATAACGTGTACTCTCACAAGTACGAAACCTTTTTTTTGCACTTAATTGGTTACACCGCTTGGCATTTTTTGAGTTATCGAACTGAAGCTTTTCGTAAAAAAAAACTGCATTCATTTAAAAAAACAGTACTAAGAGTAAATTTCCAAGAACTCGTTTTCAACTAGATTTTTACAAATATCGTGAGCACTCTTATACATCATTGACCCAACCACAGGGCAAGTGACTGCTTCACTTCTTGCTCATAAAAACTGTGCAATGCAACAAATGAAGTTAAAAAGGGAACACTGAAACCAATCTATTCCGAGTCGTACTCTTCCCCTGCACTTCACACATTGTACGCTGTGGTGCTAATGATAATTCAGTGTGTAATGAGTGGTTTTGTATGTGCGCTCGAAGAGGTCAATGGCAAGCTCACACAAATGCCACCCTCAGTCATGAATCATGGGCCTCAGGGACTGTCGAAATGAAAAAATGTGAGTACTTAAGCTGGACTGAAACCAAACAAAGAAGATGGATGATAACAACCCAATTCACAATGCAAAAACTGAACAGCTCTAATGACTGCTATCGAGCTTGAGACCTTTAGTCATGTAGACAGTGAGAAAATCAAGTTTTTGCTTCAAAGAACAATTCATGTCCAATAAGCAAGAGTCATTGGTAGGAGAAAGCAGGCTGCAACCCTATCCTGTCATACCTTTCCTTCACTCAAGGACATCATCTCCACATGGCAAATCCTCTTTTCACCTCCTTTTTCATCTGCTCTCTCTCCTGTGTTCTTTTAAAATGCTTTCACCCTTAGGGACTTCACTCACTTCTTTCTCTTTTTCCAGTCCACAAACCTTGAAGGATAACAAAAGACAGCGCAATGGCTATTTGAATTTGAAACAGGGGGACTACGACAAAAAAACGTGTCTCAGAGCGAGGAGGCAGACGGACCGGTGCTGAAGAGCCAGCCATTCATAAAAATTCACAGTCATGTTGAGAAAGGAAGATGAAAAATGTTATTCTGACACAGCGCGAACCACTTAGTTGGTGGAATACGAACAGCTGTTGAATAGGTGTATGTTCAAACACCTGCAAGATACGGCAAGTAAAACAAACACACATAAACACTCACCAACCATACTAAAGCAAACTCACTCTCTTTTTGATTCAAGAACCGTGTTGGGCTGTATATGAGCTATGTGGTTCTTTGGAGACTTCAAAGATATCTTGATGTTTCATTGTAGGGTTTTTAGATACTGTGTGGGTTCTACAAGTACAAGAATAGGCTTTCTAAAGTACCACAGAGTAAATGGCTCTTTGTGGAAATTTAAACAGGTCCTGCTATGAAATCTGGCTGCAAAATCCTTTTGGTTGTAATTGGAACCTTTATTTTTAAGAGCGCAGCTCTAAATGTCAGTTCTTGAGAAACAGGGTGAATGGGGAATGAACAATGACACCTATATGTTTCATTTAACAGCTACTGTTCAGTTTTTACAATTGGTTTTGGTTAAAACTGCTTTTCTAAATACCTAGAGTGTTTTCAATAATTTTTACACAGTAAAAAAAAAAACAGACGAACATGCACACTTAACTAGATAATTCTGTTACTGGGTTCAATAACCACATCTTTCAAAATTCATTAAATCTTCTCTAACTCATATACCACTCTATGATATTAAGAAAGAAAGAAAGAAAGAACTACCACATGATTTCCCTTATAGACAAGATTTTGCTATGTCAATTTCATTATCATCATTAATTCAAAAGAGCAGTTAGTCATAAAAATGACTAACTGGGATGGATCAGGCATGTCAAGAAGAGCAAGTGATATATATGCACATATATGTCCATTTGATTAAAGGTGGATATGTTGCATGGGTAAGTGCAGACACTTGTTTTTATTTTACATCAGTTATAGTGGAATTACGATATGCAAAATTAGGGCACGCTGTTGCATAAAATTTGTGAGTTTATTCCCCCTTGTACTGTGTGCATCACAATACATCTCCGTTATTCTTGTTTTACAAAAGGCTTCTGGTTTCTGTTAAAAATGCTCAGTGTCTTGATGGATGTGAATGTTAGATTATGGCAGAATGAGTTCATTTGGCTAGGTGATTTTAAGTGCATTTTAGATGAATTGCTGTGTCAGGATGGAAGAGATAACACTGTGAAGAGTTTGGAGGAAGTACACTCAGTTTTGAGAAAAGCACTTAACTACTTTGTAAAAGACTGGACAAACGCAGTCGGCCTGAGAGCAAAAAGCTATAAAACTAATAAATTGAGGCATATGAGAGACCTAAAATAAAGACAATATTTTAAGACTTGAATTTAACAAAATAATGTCTTAACATATTAAAGAAAATAGTTCAGGCCAAAACAAATATTTGCAAGACAAATGAACCTCGGCTACTGTAAAATGTGAACAATTGTTAATTATTTAATTCTGCTCCTCCGATAGTAGCTTCAACACAACCCGAATTTCATGGGTAAAATCAAGTCAGAACAACGACCAACAACTCTCTAAACCATGTCTAAAAAGAAAACGCATTTCTTTAATTACATAAGCGTATTACCTCGTTAAAAAATAGTCATTACACGCCTGAACAATATTCTATGGCTAATTATTTAGTGTTGAAACAGCATTATTCAAGGGAGCGCGCGCAGAACCAAACCCATCATCGCAACCCTGAGGTGGCGAGGAATAACCCGTAACAATTAGCCACTACAATCCAGAACAGAAGCTTATAATTTGGAAAACCAGAACACTTACGGATAACAGCCGCGGGAAACGGTGAGCCCGGTTCTCTGTGAATGACTCGCCTCCTCGGGACTATAATCCAGAATGATTGAGAGAAGAAGAGAGGAGAAGAGAGGAGGGGTCCGCGTGAAATCTACTCCTCTCTATCGCACCTGTTTCTGTGCAGATCTGATGCCTGATCTGACATCCTTAAGACAACTGTGTCCAAACCCCCAACAACTAACCCCCCGCCCCAACGTACACAACGACACCTGTCCCCGGGTAAAAACACCGCGCAACAAAGCTCGTCTATGCAGCTCGTGAACAAATGGCATTCCCGGCTTGGTCCTGCAGCCGTTGTATTCCCCTTCGGACAGCCATCCAGTATCCAAGAAGTCGTTCGCAAAAAGCAGGGATAAACTGCCTTATGTCTAACAAACGATGGAAAAAACAGTCCACGCCAGCGCAATCAGCTGTGCTTTATGAAAACGTCTCTGTCTGGGCTGAAAACACTTGCCTTATCAGTCACCTACCGCTACAATAGTTATGCAGTGCTGCGCCACGCTCCTGAGCGCGTGGACAAAAAGGCACGTTCGTTTGTTTGGTGCGCGCGTCGTTGCCTCCGATTTAAAGAGTCCAGCCTCTGGAACCCGTTAAGGGAAACTCTTATTGTCCGGTAGAAACGTAATATTCCCATCAATTCCCGGCGTTCAGCCCGCAACGTTTGGTATGAAAGAGAAAGATCATGCGTTTGCTATCTCAGCGCTGTTGTAAGTCTGTCACCCACAGCTATTCAAACGCAAGTCAATACCAAAACCTGACGCAGAATAGAGCTGCGGACTGGAGCGGAATTAATTTGTTGTTAATCATTTGGGGTTAGGAAATAAACCAGCGATACTTGGATGAGGGGATTAGTCTTGGCATAGAAGTGCAAGTGGCGACGTAAGTGAATTTAATTTGGAGACCGAGAGAGCGAGCGTGAAAAGCATCAAAATAAGTCTTTATAACTGCATAGCAGTTTCAAACTTAAGTTATAAAAATGAAATAGTGAATATAGAAACATAAAATAAAAATAAATGAAAACATCAACAGCCTTCTTTGTAAATTGGAAAAGAGTAGCCTGTACTATTCTGTTGTTATGTTTAAAAAAGTTTGAAACGTATTATACGCAATTACGCACCTAAGCAAGGTTAAATTTTAAAGTAACCACGAAATCGCATGTGACCATTTTTATTTATTTATTTTTAATGCAATACTGCAGTATTTATTACTTATAAATGTACACAACATTATTTAAAAAAAGTGTAGCATATGTTCCCCGGTAACCAAAAGAATCTTCACTGATGACGTGTGCACTGCCGCGGGGGCGGGAAAATAATCCCCCCTTTCCTGAAACCTGTTCAGTAACTCTCGATTGTCCCTTTCCTCGTTTAACTTACTGATAGGGAAGAATAGATTATCACAACTTCTGTTCCATTCCAACTTTAGATACTTTTCTGCATTGTGCAGACGGTAAATAATCATAGTTGCCTACGCTACTCAAGAGGGCTATGGAGTTAAGGCCTAGACCTTTGCAGCACACTTGTGGTGCTTTTCCACTGCATGGTACGACTCGGCACGGCACGGCTCGTTACGGCACGGCACGACTCAGGCTCAGTTTGTGCTTCAGAGTGGGCGTGATTATTCACGTGTCGTTATAGTTGCACCGCCTCTACTGCCGTGACATTCTCTTAAACGCGCCGCAAACAAACACACAAAAATGGACTATTTTTCATTCCGCGTCGCCCCATCAAGCACTCGCTGGATCCGCTCCTCGGCTATCAACGAGAGGAATGTCTGTAC
>JAUYWG010000041.1:6693641-6749483 GCA_034779775.1 Enteromius afrohamiltoni
ATAAATATTTAGCAAGGATGATTTAGATGTTGTGGCAATGCAGTACCATTCAATTCCACTGTAAATGCCTGACAGTTACCAAATCTATTTTTGTGGTAATCAGCATTATGCCACATGTTGTAGTTTGAGCCTAACTTGAATTGAACACGGAATATTTCTTTAATGTTCCATGCGCTCGGCATATCACATCTAGAGCAGGTCTCAAACTAATGCATTTGAATGCAAGCAAATTATCACTGTGAGAATAATCCAAGTGTGATAAGACTGTAGAGACAAGGTTTTGTGTGCATCTATATCCACATACATGTTCAGTTGTGTGTGTGTGTGTGTTTAACAGGAGGCCTTAAATCCCATCTGGCAGGATAATGCCTCTTGACTAGCTGTTTCAGATAGTCTGGGTCATGCCAAAGCTCACAGGGCAGTAATTAAAACGAGGCAGATAATTAGAGTTTTTTTGTTACAGATAATAACAGAACCCATCTGTTGCTCCAAAAATCCTCTTGCGACTCTTTTCTCTCTGTACTCCCACATACATACATTGTCCTGGTTCGTTTTCCATAGGAAGATTCAAATCAAGAGTCTTGAGACCAGTTAAGCATTAACTGATGAATCCGAGGAGAAGACTAAAAGAGAAATTCAGCTACATGATGAATAAACAAAACACAGCCAACGGCAACAGAGCGTTATACGTCATGCGCACACATCAGAATGTTTCTCTCTGTGCCTTGAATTATAAATGCCTCATCATTGATTGTTGGGACTTAATGTCTGTGCCACTGGAGTTGAGGATCACAATTTAATATGCAGGTCAGCTGCTACCATCGTTTTACTATTCTTGAGGATTTTTATAGCTTAAGGATTCTGGGAAACTCAGCCCTGCTCAGCCTGTAAAATATATCACCATATAAATGTGATGTTCCTGAGTGCAGTTACAAGAAAAGAGATTTACAATTGCTAATAATTCATCATTTTAAGTTTATATGAAATATATCCGATATAAAAATACAAAATTGATGCTTTAAAAGAGAATTGAAATAAATGTATTCAAATATTTAGAATGTATTATGTATTCAGCATTCAAATGTGTTCCAACATGTTACATGACAATAGACTTACAATAATTCTCAATTTATATGGTCAAGTTCGAGATTAATTCTGAATATATATATATATACTATTAACATATAAATGTACTATTTAAATATAAATAAAAGCATTAATATAAGTGTAAATATATTGGAATGTAAAAGTGATATTACTGTTTCATATTACAAGAAAGATTTGCAATAATTCATAGTGCCAAGCTAAAAGGTTATATATAAATAAATGTAAAAATTTTTTTATATTAATAAATACTCTAAAAGATATGTGAATCCTGGGCAAGTCATAAGGTTTTTTTTTTTTAAATATTGTGAAAAATGCCTTTAAAGATGTCCAAATGAAGTTCTTCGCAATGCAAAGTAAATGTAATGTAAAACATATATATTAAATGTAAATTGCTGTATTTGGAATGATATTCCTGTGGTGTTAGGTTTACACACACACAAACACATAAGCGTAATCATAAATGAATGGGATGTTCTTGTGTGCGGTTAGAAGAAAAGAGAATTACAATAATTAATCAAATCATAATTTTATTTTCTAAGATATCTCTCTTTTTTATTATTAATTCTGGAAAAGGAAAAAGACATATTTAAAACTAAAAACAACAACATTAGAATAATGCATAAAAGGATAGAACAGTAACACCCCAATGACTCTTGCTCCCGATCCATTAAGATAAAAAAAACAGATTCTCAAACCTCAAGATTAAACTTCTCAAACAATGTCATACAGTACATACATCTTATAGATTTAAAAAGACTTTTCTATAACTTACTTTCTTTAAACAAGAAAAAAAAAACAATCTTAATAAAAAGAGCTGAATCTGAATGCGTTGGGATGGAGCCTCTGGGTAACTCCGGCCCCATCCCAAAACAACATCCTCCCCTCCTGTTCGCACACACAGAGCATCCTCACATCCAGTCCGCTGGCTCCAAGTCAGTATTGCTTCGGCCCTCCAAACACTTGTGTCTTACAGGAGGTAAACGCGCACCAACAGTCCACACAAAAACCTCCCCTCTGCTGCATCAACAGTAGCCTGTATTGTGTGAGACCTGGCTCGGTCTGAACAGCCAAAGTCCACCACCTCCTCCTCCAATCAACATCTGAGCACTGACAAATGGCAGTGGGTGGCCATTGCAACTCTAACACCTGTCATCTTTGGTTAGAATGGAGAACGAACAAGCCCCTTTGTATCCAACCATGGATTACATACTACATGATGAAACATGGAATCAGACTGGCTGGAATTAGGTTTCGGATATTATGTACAAGCCAGTGTTTTCGGAATACAGAATCACTTTGTGCATTAATGGGAGTCAGTTTAACCAGAGGACACACCAAGTGGAGTGGATGGATAAATGTTAACAAGAAAAAAACAAAACAATGAACAGATGAAATCAGAACCCTCATCAAGCAAAGACCTACCCAGACACTGTAATGAATTAATCAAATTAAACGCATTGTTATATGGAATCTAGAATGAAAGTGCTGCCTACGGTGTTAAAAGGGCAAGAGTGAATCATGGTAGAAAGAGGAAGAGATGTCTAATCTCACTGAAAAGGCATGGCAGTCTTTGATGCATCGGAAAACCACAAAAGGTTGCAGGGTTCTGCCCTTTAATTTCATTGAGACCATTCAATCGAGATCTATAGCAGCAAGTTCCCTTGTTAATTCACAGTTGAAAAGCTTAGTTTAAAAGAAAGTCACCTCTGAATGATTTTGAATTCTCCGCTAGTGTTTTCCAAAGCTTTTACAATCTTCCTAAACATAATACAACCTGATAACTTTAAGAGTCATAGTTGCGTCCGGATCAAATCAGACAAACTCCCTTTGAAGACGAGCAGCTTGACTAGAGACAAAAATAGGTTTCAGATGACCTCACTGTTGTGCGTTTATTGCTAGTTCTAATCTTTAAACCTACCGACAGCTCAGAACCTTACTTAGATGGATTAAACCATGTGCCGCCAACTAGAAATCTGAAGTTGAATTAAAAAAGGGAAATTCTTTATTATCATTGAAAGGAGACTTTAAATGATGTGCTCTGCTTTGAAAAGATTTGCTTAAACATAATCAACAAAGAGACAGTAAGAGGGTAAATATGCATGATTATAGCTTGAGCTATAGAGAGGAGTAGCATTTCCTTGGCAGAAACATACTTGACGTCAGGCTAAAAACGAGAAAAACTGGTTGCGTGTTGTGCGCCACAGGATTCAGCAGTGCTATCTGTTTTTACCTCTGACTGCTACCTGCGTTGCGTGAATTGTTTGGTCTTACACGATTCGACCATTTATTAACCCAAAGCCCGTTCAAAAGGTTCAACAACTTGACAATGAATGTGGAAATGCTACGCCAAAGATCTGGCTTTCGGAAAGTCCCGACAAGATAAAGAAATCCTTGATCTTTCTACTGGCCCAACAGTTTAGAAACATGATGTATGGATCTGGATGTGAATGTACTCCGTATCATGTCATCCCAAATGTGGTGGTTTCATTGAAATATGATGATGAGCGAACAGCCCTACCCGTTTCTTTCACCTCAGGGTGCTATGGACACCCTCACACGCTGAGAAGAAAGGAAAGAACAAAAGCCACAGTCCCAGGATTGAAGCTTTCCCTGCCTGGAGCGGTGTAGATCATCAAGTGTCATCTTATCCCAAGCTCAGCTCATTGGAAGGGAACGTCGGTGCATCAGGCGGCCCCAGTCACACCGTCCAGAGGAAGCCAAATGGGTAAACGATTGAACGAAGATGCAGAGGTGGGCATCGTTGCGCCCATGTAGGATGCTTAAAAACTTAATCCTGAAATCCTCCATCAAACAACCGGTTTATTCCATCCTGCAGGGTCAGCAAGGCTAGAAAATTTGCCAGGCTCTGACAATGAGCTATTTTAGGCTGCCTGAAGAGAAGTGGGAAGTGAAGATCTCTCAGGCTGAGGCATCATGGGAACAGGTTAGAGATGCAAACGCTCAACTGACAAATGAATTGCCAGATATTAAGAAACACCATCAGGTTGGAGGTACGGGACATCGTCTGGCTTCTTTCCTTTGGACTGAAACGGCAGAGGAATTTGTCCATCCTTTCTTGCTCCAGAGAAATTCCCCTTCCATCCCCCAGAGTTTCCATGCGCACGCATACGTACACACATGCACACTCACATGTACAAGGAGATGACAAACAAAAAAAGAAAACATTTGAGAAGACAAATCTGAGCAGCGGTATGTGTCTCTGCTCCAACAGTAACGTTGTCCATACAAAATGGCAGCCTTCAATAAGTTACTGACGCATCCATCTCGCTCTCGCTCTGACAGGGAGATGGTGGGATGACAAGAGGGAGACAGAGGAGAGCTTAGGCGTGTTGTGCGGCCAACTCCTGCCCGATGAAACGACGCAGGCGTTCCAGATATTGGCTGTACAGTTCGATGTCGTTGTGTCCGGCTCCTTCCACCCACAGCGGCTCCACGGCTTTGGGGCAGCGCTCGTACAGGGCCAGACCATGGGAAAAATCTATCACCTCGTCCTCTGTCCCATGGATGATCAACACTGGAGATGTGATTTTAGACACTTTCTCAATGCTGAAACAAACGAACACAGGGTTTTAGAAGAAATGCAGAAAAAAAAAATGACTTCATTAATAGACAAGAAAAGCTCATTTTACAACTGACATATGATCAATGAAATGCCACAAATTAATTTCAGCTATAAATCATTTTTCAGTAGTATGATCACAGCTCAAACGGTAGCTTTCCAGTAATTTACTGTTCTAATTTATTAGTTGCATTTCATTTGTATATACATTTCATCTGTAATAATAGAATATACACTACTACTGGTTCAGCATTTTTATGTGAGAAATTAATACTTATATTTAGCAAGGGCCCATTTAAATTGATCAAAAGTGACATTTATAAATGGGAATACAATGTTCTACCATATTTGCAACATTGATAATTAAAAGAAATGTTTCTTGAGCAGCAAATCAGCATAATAAAATGATTTCTGAAGGATAATGTGACACTGAAGACTGTGGTGATGGTTGGAAAATTCAGCTTTACCATCACAGGAATAAATGACATTTTGAAATAGAAATATTTATTATTTTAAGTTGTAATAATAATAATATTTCACAATATTACTGCTTTTACTCTAAATTTGGCCAACATCAAAAAATTACATACTGACTACAAACTTTCAGACATAACATACAAATACAAATAAATAATAATAACAACAATTACAAATTGTTAAGTAGCCAACTACAAGTGTGGTGCATGTGTCGCATGCATGTGTTCATGTGCGGGTGCCAGCAAACTAAACAGCTGCCTGCCAAATACATAGCATTTGTGCGAGAACAGTGGTGGTTTTGACTGAAGCTGTATGGAGACCATGTGTTCTGCTACACTGGCACAGAGTGACACCGCCCGCAGAGTGTAGCCAACCTCCCTCCACTATACCCCTTTCAAAGCCGACATGCAACAATGAAAATGATTGTAATGAAACTTGAAGAATAATAACTCTTATCCCCTTTAATCAAGAGCTGAAGGTCTAATATTAAGATTGAAAAATGCTCTGCATCTATATATTTCAGTTTGTGATAGTCAACAAACAAGGAGCTCAATATAATCTCCGGCAGCAATCCACATCACAACACACTCTGTTCGCTCTCGCCAAAACCGAAACCCAGTGAATCGCTCATAAATAGCTGCAATCTGTGCTGGCCATGACAAGGCATATCATCAGCTCATAAACAAACCGCGATGATGACGCCCTGTCAATCCTCCAGTATAATAGAAGCAGCACACAAATAATTGAGGACAAATAGGCCCAACGTTTTGGTACTCACTTGGGAAATGCGTCAAAGCAGTAAGTCTTCTTAGTTTCGGGGAAGGCTACCCTCATGCCAGAGGTGAGAGGGGAGTGGAGAATCACAGCCGCGCACTCGTATCGTGATGCCAGGTCTACTGTGGGCACCGTGCCAATGCTCTGTCCGTACAGGATAATATTCTCTGGGCTGATGCCATACCTGTTCGAAAGAGGGGAATCACAAGCCAATTAAATGTCATATAACAAACAAAAACATGTCTCATGTCAACGTGATTTGCAGCCTATTAACACCAAAACCAGTACGAATTGCAGATTGCTGGGGGGAAAAAATGTGCCAGAACTGAGTGCAGTGTGAATTTTCATCAGCCTTTGAGAATATTCACAGAAAATTGTGCTCCATTCGATTCTGGTTTGCATTACACTTAATGGTTTCTAACTGATCCTATTATGGATTTTTTTAGCACTTTTAAGAAAGGCTTATATGGGCTATTTTTTGTGATTATTTTAGGTTGCATCAATTAATTTCACACATAAATCTTTAGTTAAACATCTTCATGCTTTCACTTGTGATCAATCTGCAGATTGTAGTCTACTACAGTCACGTAGTTGTTTTGGTTGTGCCCTGGTATTGATTTCATGCCTCACCGTGAGCGCAGAGCCTGCCACGCTGCATCTATATCTGCATACAAATTCTTTTCCGAGGGCTTCCCTGTACTGACCCCGTAGCCGGAGTAATCGTAAGAGAATATGTTACAGTTGATGCGAGTGCCCAGGCCGATGTAGAAGCTGCTCATCTGTCCTAGATCCACTGCGTTACCATGGGAGAACAGGACAGTAAACCTGAGGAGAGAGACAGACAAAAGGGAACGATGGGATTTGTAGTACAAAGTCACTCTCTAGTATGCTCATTAAACTATTTCAAGGTCTGACTCAACATCTAAGTCAAGACGAATCCACAAAGAGACTTAATAACCTGTAATTTCACTCACTGAATCACTGGGCATGTGGGCACATTTGCAGTGAGCCTGAGCTCGATAGGCCTTGGGGAACAGTTTCATAACTAACACGGGTGTGTGCGTGTGTGTAGAATCATATAATACCAGAGTTTCCAAATCCAAAGGCAAGAAAACAAACAAAAAACCTGGCTGTATGTAAATGTATTATTTTAGTATCACTTCTTATATAGTATTACTAAAATAATAATAGCATTATTTTAATATTTGTGTGTTTTCAGTTTCATTTTAATTGTAGTTTTAGTAATTTATGAAGTACTTCTGTGCATTAATTCTGCAAAATTTGTACTTCAACTGATTTTATTTCTTTATTTTTTCCCAGCTTTATGTCAATTAAAGAAACCTATTTAGTAGTTTTAGTTAACAGCAATAAAAATATGATAAAAGCCAGACTTCCAAAAACATATTACCAGGTACTTGGTGTAGTGAAGACATTCACAGTATACACCATAACAAGAACAACTGTACTCATCCTATGAAAATTGAAGAGGAAATAAAGCAATAAAGGAGCAAGTGAGAATAACAGTGGGAATAAAGTGGCGCGTGATAAAGAAAGAATGCGTCCAGGAAGGAGTGGCTTCTGGGTAAAGATAGCAGACAAACTCAGAGAGGGAAGCAGGAAATGGGACAAAGGAAAATTGAAAAATAATGAAGGAATGTAAATGACCCATGGGAGGAAAAAGGGGGTCCATCTGTGGAAACGTGACATTTTGAGTTCAACATATATTATTGTTTAAAAAAAAGAAATAAAAAATAAAAAAAAGTAATCACAACTCATCCAAAAACGCATTCATCCTACCTGGCAGAGGGGGCACAACGGATATACATGCAGCCCACTCTGTTCCCCCTACTAGACCGAGTCAGAAACACTTCCGTGGCATCCAGTTCCCGTTGGGAATACTGGAATTCTGCCCGCTCTGTGAGGTGGAGCTTCCAGCGTCCCTCTCCTGGAGCATTCCCTCCCCCTACCGAACTCCCGCCACCGCTACCTCCTCCCCGGGACCGGAGGCCTGTCGTCCCCGTGGGTCCAGCTGGTACTGGCCCGGCCTCCAGATCGGGCAGGAGGGCATAGGTAGGTTCAGGGGGCAGGAAGGCAAGCTTGGCAGCAATACGGCTGGGGCAGGGGGGGCAACAGAACAGGCAACACAACTCACTCACAGAAAGGCCATTCATTTTCAGCTGAAAGATAGATGACAGGAGATTGTGGTCAACACATGTAACACAAAGCATTTAACACTATGCATTTTTCTTCTTACATTACTTCAGTTTGTACTACTCTGTAGTATATAGTATATAATATTTGGAGCAATACAAATAAATTACATATTATTATTATTATTAACTGACACCGCTGGTCATGTGACCTCAACATGGCAGCACCCATGAGGGGGCGACCCTCTCAGCATACTTTAAAACAATATTTCTAGAATACTAATATGATCTCGTGAGAATGCATAATTTTAAAGACGTTTCAGATTTTTCTTTCTGTTAAAAACATATATAATAACTAATGTAACATCTCATTTACAGAGCAATCATTTTAAAAATACCACATTCAAGTTCCTTTTCAAAAACAGAAATAAGACAGAGCTTTAATAAAATAGATAGCTAGATGGCAAAAGCAACTATTGAAGCTTAACGTTAAACAAGTAAAAAGCTCCAACAGTAAACAAATGGTTAATAAGTAATACCCAGGTAGAATTAACTCAGGCTTCCAGTAAACCTATCTCCCAGCTATACTGTCCTCCCAGCTTAAAACTGATAGTCTATCTGCTATTTGACACTGTATAGACTACAAATATAAATAATATATATCGCCGTTTAAAGAGGCTCCAATAAAATATCCACCAGTGGTCACATCAGTCCCAACAGACCCGCTCACCGCTAACTCAACATTTACACTTCATTTCAGCTGCAAACGAACATTACATTGCTAACAAAGACATTAATGTATATATTTGTCCACATACGTGTCGTTCTCTTGACCACAGCCTGCCAAAGCCGGTTTTCTTTATATTTTCACACCTCTGTCGCTAAGTAGCTAGCTCGTAGTGAGGGGGTAGGGGGGAGTTAGCCAGCTAGCCAGTCAGCTACGACTCCTCTCAGACAACAAATAAAGGCCTGGACGCCGCTGAGGACATGTCTCATCCGGAAATAAAAACCCGAGCCCTCCAGGAATAAACTCGATTTCTGGTTTGTCGTTGCGAGTTGACTCCCGGCTACCGTCCTGGCATGTAATAATCTGCTGGTATAGGCTAATAGAGCTCTGTGTTTTTTTCCACTCCAGTCAAAGATGTTTGTTAGCCTTCCCACTCTTCATTGCGTCTCGGCTTGAAGTAGGAGGCGCTGTAGAGGTGTACATAGATTAAAAACCTGTTGGTTTGGTTGGTTTTTAACAAATTGATCTATATAAAAAGATTATTATTTATTAAAAAATATTATTTATAGATGATGTTTACAAAATAGCCTTTATAATAGAACAAAATAAACTAATTTTAATATGTATCTTTTAAATAAAATGTTTTTTCAATATTTTTTTAAATAAAAATTATTTTCGGTCTTGCTTAATTCAAGAGATCATGTTTGCTTTGCATGGTATGTTACATTTTGCAAGCCATGAATTTTTGTATTTAAAGAAATAATAATCAATATATTAACGTTTAACATGCTGTCTCTCCATTTGCGTACACATTTACAGTAATAAAACCCTTCAAAATCGAATTTATATTTACAAAAACAACATCCTTGTCAACCATCTACTACCAAAAGTAGTTAGCAAAATGTTTATCTTTGTTTTAAAAAGAAAAAAATTACAGACCTTTTTAAAGATATCTGAAAGCACGTTATCGAGAGTCTTTTAACCAATCAGATGGTCCGCTAAGTCGCACGTGACTCGACGAGTCCTCAGTGCGGAAAACGAACAAAGTGGATTACATTCTTCCTGTTAAAACGTCCTCGTTCTTCACTGGACCGCATCCGGATATTACGCTGACGAGACATCGAGGGAGGAGCATCCCAGGAACTTCTGTCAGATCTGCTGGCATAGCAATGTAAAATCTGCCAGACAGCTGATGATTATAGCCATGCAAGAGACATCTACCAAACACTCTTATTTTAATAAAGTTGTTTATGTGCATTTCATAACTTTTCTTAACATGTTTATGAAAGCATAATTTACAAAATTAGATTTTACAGCGTGTTTAATAATTATAAAAAAAGGTGTTTTAGTGCTGCTGCTGCTATGTTTTTGTAGAGAAAATATTTTTTGGCACTTCCAGGCAGAGAGAACTACGGTTTAATATGGACCAAAACTGAAAAGAAAAAACACTCCTTCCTTCTTTCTGAAGCCTAACTTGCAATGTGTAAATGAACGGAACGGAATCATGCGGTCACATTAAACCTAACGAACCCATTTAGACCCAGTGACTAAAAACCACAGACCGTAGCCATTTCTCGTGGTGAAAAAGGCTGAGGTGGGCAGCTGCCCATTGAGCAATAATACAGGGCGATTCATATACAGACACTGGAGATTTTCACTGCTTACAGATCTTATTTACAGCACTTTAAGTAAAAAAACCGGCACACATTCACTGCAGATCTATGGGTGAGCATGGATGATGTAATGCTACATTCCTCCAGATCTGTTCAGATGAAGAAAGAAACTCATCCAATATCTTGAATAGCCTGAGGGTGAGTACATTTTCAGAAAATTCTTTTAACATCCATTAAATATTTAAACTTTTATTTATACATGAAACATTTCCAGTTTTTTCCCCCCAAGGTTCTTTATAGTGCGATCTTTTTTATGGGAATCAATGTTTATTAACCTTTTGGAACCAAGGTTGCTTCTCAAAAGTTGTCCCATCTAAGCTGATATGTACCCCTGTAGTATAGGTATATCTGTTTAATAAGAATAAGCTTAAAGCATGGTAATTAAATGTTTATTAGTTTTACATCTTCAGAAATTGTATTTAAGTCAAAACAACCCTTTTGATCATTTTAAGATTTACTGGGTCCTCCAGATGAGGGCCACTGGGCAAATATATCCCCCAAATAAAAGAACCACACAAAATTTTGTGTAAATTTAAAATAAACTTTGTGATTTTATTGGTTTTATACTTACTCATACACATCATACAATCCTAAATTTAAAAAGAAAACAAAAAGGTATCTGGTGGTGTCTCTGGGGGACTGGGCACGCTGGTAAATTAATTGATGAATGCTGGTTAACGTATTGCCAAACACGCCTGAGCTGAAACTCACATCACCCATCCGAATGTTCTGATGAACTACTGGGAGAATAAACAATCTTGACACCTTCACTAAAATCAAGGCAATTCTTCTTCTTCTTTTACATTTAAGGAAAAAGTCACTTCTCTATTTTGCTCAATAACATGCAATGAGGGGTGGTTAATCATTGCTAGTATTGAAGGGATAACGCACTGGCATACAGTGCCAACGGTCTGATAAGACACTGAAGGCAACAACAGAGGTGACCGACTGGCTTTTAACCCACCGGAGATTCATAGTCAAGCGGTTGACTACATTCACAGTTTTGTGCCCACCACGCTACAACAATCTCACCAGGAACTGGAGTCTAGCATTCTCATACACTGTATGTATCCCTACTCTCAAACCCTAGAAAGGTAGGATTATCCTCCAGCAAGCGGTGAAGACAGAAAGCGTGAGATCCAAACCCTCATTAAAAGGCTGTCAGGATGCCGGCTCAGCCAAGCATGGCGTGTACACATGCCAGCTCACTGAGCCACTTACACCTTTCACAAAAGCCCTCTTGAGCTGGCAGCCCCACTGAGGATAATGCTGCAATCACAGACGGTGCTAATTAAAGCACAGGTTATTTTCTTAATAAAGCAGCAAGGTCATTACCAGGACTTCAAATCGGATACATCCACCGAAGTTCTTTCAAGTCAAGGGACTGTATAAGAATCAAGGAAAAATGTGCACATCAAGAGACATAATGAGGGAAGATTGCTGGACAACATTAAGGATAAATACAAAATGGTTGTTTCAGCCCTTTTACAAAAGAAAAAAAAAACACCCCACCACAACCAGCACAGAGACACAATATTTCACTCAATGGATGACAGAACACCACAGCGCACATTTCTCCATACGTATGGGTAGTTAATAAACACTACATACACACAAAACATGTTTTTTTCCTGTTGTACCTTTCCTGTTCTTTCTAAAACCTTAAACATTCTGCTTTAGAATGGCAGCCACATAGTATTTACATTAGAATCCTGTTAATTTGGAAAGCAGGCTTTATTCGCCCATGCAATAGGACGTTTGTTTTACATTCGCGTTGCAATGTTAATGTGGCTGTAGCAAACTCTGCATTCGGCCTAATATTTGTGCAAGCATGCAACGTTTATCTGTTGGGGAAGTGTGTGAATCTTCCACTATGAGCTGTATTAATTGTAAATGCATGTTTTTGAAACGAAAAGGCGTTGCCTAATAAACAAATTAGTAGCCGGTTCCATTAGCATCATTCATTGGTCTGCTGGTGGTTAACGAATACCTTGCTCTCAGGCAAAGGTCAGAAAAGTTCATCGCTGGCGTGCATTAGCAATAATGGGCCTGCTATTTTCCGTAAAGCACCATGGATACTACACTAACTGCACTTTTTGTTGGGTTTGTGCGAAAAAACTGAAGAACGATCTTGTGCTTTGATTCTGAAAAGCCTAATCTAGTATGACAACTCCATCAGGACCTTAAAAAAATGCATATTTAAATAGAAATACCATTAAGGGATAATCTACTGGATTTTTTTTGGACACATGCTTCCAATCCTCCAGTACCAACCAACCAAATGATAATACAAAATAAATAGAATGCAATCACACAATTCAAGCTACGTACAATATATTAATATAGATCTTCTGATGCCATACACTCATTAAAACAGAAAAGAAAAAAAAAACCCTCAGTCACTCGCTTATGTCAAGGCTCTTGCTACACCCCACCCTCCCCCCTTCAAACCCTATCTGATAACTATTCATGCACCCAACATTAGCATGATAAGTCAATATATAAAAGAGAAATATTTTTTTTAAAATGCACAGGCTGGGATTTGACATGTCGGGATAAATCAAAATAAAGAAAAAAAAGAATAACACAGTAAAATAATTTTACACGGGTAAATGTGGGAGTAGTCATTAAAATCTATATTCTTCAATGTTTTGCAATATCAGAGAAATTCCCTCTCGATATCCCACCCCACCCACCCTCTCCAATAAGACTCCTAAACCCCCATCTCATGGCTCCTATAAAAAAATAATGTTAATATCCTAACAAAAATCAATGCCAGGGTAAAAACTAAAAAGTTCACCCTCCCCCCCCGGTGCACATGGATGCCCACCTGACAACCAATCCCTCTTCTCCCTGGCTCTCTAGGGAAAAAGAAAAAAAAAAAACACACATACATCTTTCAACCAGTCACACATTCACTCACACACACACCTCTACACCGGCCCTCTGGGAGAGACAGGGAGACGATAGTTTAGGGAGTGGCCAAGCAGGGGCTGTACCCTACAACCCCACCCACCTTATCCTACAATGAAGACATGAACCCAGTTTAGAATGGTGTTATTCAGCGCCATGGTTCCAAAACTTGCAGGTCAAACAATTTTTGCTCATTTAGCTGTCAGTCCTCATAACTTCTGAATCTTCTCAGCTACCACGATGGGGTTCTCCTTGCGAATGCGGGCGGCAGCGGCTCCTCGGTAGTCGTAGGGACAGTCATGTTTGTCAGAATAACGGTGGATAGCGCAAAACAGGTTACCGCAGCGACAGTCAAAGCCTACAGAAACAAAGGAAAATTTATTCAGTCTTTTAATCGGTCATGTTTTAACATGAAGGTCTCTGAAGAATAAGCAGGATACCAGCATGACCATGTGAAATGCAGCAGTAACTTGCTAAGATACAAACTTTTGCGAACTAAAAAAAAAAATTCAAATTACAGTTTAAAAGTTTGCTTAAAAAAACTTTGCAAAATATACAAAACTAAAAATTTAAACCATTTATATTTTTTTACAAAGTTTGAAAAGTTATTCCTTTGATGCCAAACCTGGATTTTCAGCATCATTACTCCAATCTGCAATGTCAAAGAGTCCTTCAGAAATCATTCTAATTTGATGATTTGGTGCTCAAGAAAATTTTTGGATTATTATCAATGCATTTGCATGCAGGGAAATCGTATGTGTGAAAGAAATTTGAATTAGACTAAACAAAAAGAAACAGAACTACAGTGACATTGCCTGCTGACTCCCTCAACTAAGCAGGAAAATAAACAGCTTAGTAGTAAATATCTTTTATACTTTGTTAAGTTCTAGCCCTCATTCACAAAACAAAACGCTTCTCCCATGGTTCTTACCCGTGAGGCCAACTTTTTTCCTACAAGTAAAGCATCGATTCTTCTTTTTGTTCTTGTCAGGTGTCTGATCTCCGTCTGAGGAAGCCTGTGCAGCTTCCCCTCCTGGCCCTGTGATTAAAGACATGGTCAGCTTTTCACAGATCACTTCTTAAACATAATGAATTTACAAACATCTGTGGATACATGAGACACCCGACACTCAGATAAATAATTTAACAAAAGACCAGTATTCATCAGTCTACCCATAAAATGACTTGAAAGGAGAGCTTTCATTTAGATAGTGTTTTTCCAAGCTATTCAAGATTCATAATAAAATAAAAGTGTTTTTAAATAATAAAGAATAAAAAGACATTTATAAAAATACAATTTATGTACAAAATGCTTTTAAAATTGTAAAAGCAGCAAAACAGTTGAAATAACCAAAGAAATGCACTTGTAAAATCATATTTTTTAAAGAAACACGTTAAACACTGCTAATGCTTATTTAATTGATATAAAAGAGGAGACAAAAAATTATTACTGCCATTATAGTACATTAGAGTTACTATTATAGTTTTAATTAATTTTTAGTCATCTTTGATTTATTGTACATTTCATTTCAAGGAACAAGCCAATTCATGGTTTTAGTTGAGACACAATTTTTGTGTGTTTATTCATTTAAATGCTATTTCTGCAACAATGGCTAACAGAATCATTTCAATACATCATATACAATAATATAACATTTTTCAAGAAGCAATCACAACACAAAAACATACAAGTAACAACAAAAGTACTGATAAAATTCTAAAATTCTTCTTTTTGAAATTATCTTTAAAGGAATAGTTCACCCAAAAATGAATATTCTGTCATCATTTGCTCACACTCAAGTAGTTAAAAACCTGTATGAATGTCTTTGTTCCACCTAACACAAAGGAAGATATTTTTAAGCATTTGTAACCAGGCAGTTTTAGCAATAAGCGGTTTTGGGTCACCATTGACTTAGAACCCTAGAATTTTTGTCCTACTATAGAAGTCAAGGGTGACCAGAACAGCCTGGTTACAAACATTTCTCAAAATATCTTCTTTTGTGTTTGGCAGAACAAAGAAATTCACTATTCAACTTCAACTACCTGAGGGCAAGTAAATGATGAAAATTTTCATTTTTGGGGATCTATTCCTTTAAGTTCAGACTAGAATAATTGCATACAATGTGCATATATGAGACAGAAGACCTGTGCTTTTAGATGAGCCCTCCTCCTCTTCCTCCTCTACTTCTGCTCTGTCTGAATCATTGGTTGCTGTGTCCTGGGAGATGCTCATAGCCGTCATCTGCTGGGTTACCGGGCTGGGCGAACTACTGCATAAACACAATCCAACCAAATACAGGGGTTATTAGTTATAATTCCTTCCTCATAAGCAGCTTGTGCTAATTAAGAGATAACCTTGCACCAATTCAAGTATCAGATTTAAAAAGGAAATCTACCTAGACGTTCGTTCTTCAGGTGGGGTAACGGCTTCCGTAGTGGGTACCAGGGCTGACTCCACCGTTACCGCAGATGTCCCTGGGGAACCGACAGGAGATGTGGCAGCTGAAAGAAATGGAGGAAACTTACAATGAACTTACGCTTGACCTCAACACTGAGTGAACACGTTTGATTCCTAGGTTCATGTAAATCTATCTCCCAGTATCCTACCTTTCTCACCTGGGGGACTGTTTCGCCCCCCTCCTTGTTGTCTCTGCAGATGTTCCTTGTAGCAGACAGAACACATTCCATTGGTGCGAGGGTTACCATAGAAACCGCATCCCATAGTGCAAAGCATTGGCACCTGCGTCTGATTTGTCTCCTGAGCCATGCTGTTTAAAAAGGGGGGGTAAGGGGGACGGGAGAGGGCAATCCTAGAATTCAGATTTAAAAATTAGTATTTCAGAAGCATAATTTGTCATAAAGTGGCCTGACACATAATTAACAGGCTTGATATATGAGAAAATAAAACCTAAAAATATACATATTTTCCCTATGAAATTGATTCAACTTACAATCCAGCTCCAAAAAAGGCCTATAAAAGCACCATAAACGTTATACATGTGTTAAATTAGAAGTTTTCTGAAACTACATGATAGGTTTGTGGGAATACAGCATATGAGACATTTGCTGTGCTTTTTTTGTCCTTTCTGTGGTTTGATAGCCTATAGTTACTGCGAGCTGTTGTTGTATGGAAAATATTCATATTCATCACTATTCCTCTGTAGAAATAAATAGAATACAGGTTTGGAATGACATGAGGGGTGAAAAAGCAACGACACAAATTTTATTGTTGAGCTAAACTATTTGTTTTACACTGTAGGTTATCCTACAACATTAATAAGCAATATGTAACTGGTATAAAGTTAGGGTTTGGTTTAGGGTTAGTTGCTTATTACTAGGCATAATTTAACGTTAGTAAGTACTATAAGGACGTGAAAGGTGCAACAAGGACACTTTAAAATGATGTGTGACCAACTTTTTAAATTAAGGTTATAAATATATAATCCCTGGTTTATAGCACATGCCAAATAATGTTAAAATGTAACTAAGTGCATAATATTTAATATCTTTTGTGCTCTTTAACTGTCTAAAAAGATTTTAAATTAATATAATGTTTATTTAGTCTTGACATGGCTGTATAATTTTATTTTAGAAAGACAGAAGTTAAGACAAAGTTCGTCAATAAAAATGGTGAATTCAGTTGAGCAAAAACCCAACTTTAAACCCTTTGACTTATTTGTTGGTGACCCTGCCACAGGCTGACAATATGCTGCACGAAAACAAAAGTTCCTTTGTTTGTTCGCGTTTTGTTTCCCAAACAAGCAAAGAATGATCCAGGTTACTGAAACCTTAACAGCCAGCTAAACAAACGACGATTTACACTCCGACAACAGTTGCGCTTCAACTCGAATAAATTACAGCAAGTACGTGTTTAATGTTGCAATAGTAGTTTACCTTAACCATCTGAAAGGCATTTACCAAATTAACGGGGAATAAACAAGTTTATTCTGGAGCATGTCCAGGAAAAATCAGCTGAGAGCGGCTCCGCAATTAGAAAAACATGTTGTCTTTGACCCGAGGACCGCGACAAACAACAAATCGACTTGGTGTCAGCGTCAAAACGGCATCGAAAGAGAATATTTTCCTTCGAAAGTAGTCAATATTACGCACACATGAACGTGTTAAAATCGCTGACCAGATAAAAGTCGTCTTGTTTGTGATATTCATCTAGCCAGGCTAACGCGCTAGCTCTGCTAACGGCTAGCTGACGTGATGGCACGCACACAAAACGGACAGCTGGGACCTCGAGACCGTCCCACGGACACTTGCGATGGATTAAAACCCCCGTCCGCTCAAATATTTACCCGTATTTCCGAGTGATTGAGAAGAAATCGACGACCTTGATCCACAGAAACTGACAGAGTAGGTTCCTGCTATGCGCGTGCGGCCTGCTCCTCTCGACGTCATCTGAAACAACGGGCGTGACGTCACCGGTAGCGCAACAATTCATTTTTTGGCCATCATCGAAACCTCATCACACTTCCCCCAGTCCAGTTCAGTTCACACCAGCAATTCTGCCAAGTATTTATATGACATGCAGTATATTTGGTGGAAACAAAAATGGTTTGGTTGAAACTGCAAATATATTAGGGAAGGCAAAATGCTCATGTGCAGTTTATTGGAATGTGTGTGCTTTCATTTTCAAGTTCAGTGTCAAAGCTTCCTATATGAGTTCTATTCTCTGTGAATTATTCAACTACGTCCACATGTTGCTGTAGTATTACATTCACAGTGTATGTGGTGTTAGCCTATTTTTGCTCGTTTCATTTCTCTCTCTCTCTCCAGAACATTAGAGTAACTTTTTGTTTATACCAGATAGAATCTCTTTTATCACTCCACAAATCAGAAAATGTTTTTTTTTATTTAGCTAAAACAGCCTTTGAATAAAGGCAAAAAGATAAAATATAAATCAATTAAATAAACACTTAAATGTGTATTTTTTAAATGTTTTCTTTTACAGTAGTCTTAACGAAGACTAAAATGACCAGTGCATGAAAAATGATTACAGACAATGTTTTGTCTGTAGTGTCTTGCATTACATCCAAGAGCAAAGATACTCACTTTAAAAGAGCACTTTCTTCTGTGATATAGCTTATTATAGTTTATTATCAAATATGACCTCTCTTTAGAATCCTTCATTTTTGCCCAGGAAACACAAAAACAAACGGTTGCTATGCAAGAATGGTGATAAGAAAATCATATATTACAAAACCAGTGAATTATTCATGGTTTGCTTTTATTCAGAAAGTACATGTTTTCAGTATTTAAGTAGCACAAACTTTTGAATGCTACACTGCATTATAACACCCCTGGAAACTTTATATTCTCTACCTGGCACTGGTTTCAAAGCTTGGTTCAGAATACTGACATTGATGAAATGTTAATTTGCCATTTCATGTTTATTATAGGCTACTGTACTTTAAACAATTTAGTGTGGATCTAAAGTTAATACTAGTAACATTTTTAAAATGAGAATAGTTACAAGATAAAACAATGTGGACCATATATTAACCTACTGCATAAAAACATCAGTTTTAAATTGTGCATGTTTTCAATCGCTTTTCTCCGTTATCTGTGGTGCGAAAGGTCCAACCAGCCAATTGAGAGGAGAGTTATTGACAAGGTACTCCACGGCTCCGTCCAGAGATTGTCGAACCTATTAAAGGATGAAAATATACATTACACTTTCTAAATTTTACATACATTTTCACAATAGAATAAAAAACAGAACAGATCTCAACATACAAAACTGCATACACCCAGGTTGACTATACCTGGCCGATCTGCCGCCTTGTCTGTTCTAAGAGAATGGGTGTGAGTGTTTTGGTGCTGCTCAGTGATGCCTGGAGTTCTCCAGCTGTATGTCGAGCATTCAGAAGCTGTTCTTGCACAGTTCCTGGGAGACCCTGTACACTAGACACAACCCCGGAACATGCCGCCTTGAGCTGATTACTCAAACCCTGTACCATCGTCAGGGCTCTCGACTCCAGCTCCTGTGAGGAGGCATCCACATGTACACGCTGAGAATATGTCTGATGGACAGTCTGCTGTAAGACGTATGAATAGTCAGATACAAATATTGTACTGCATTCCAAGTAAGATACAAATGGTACCTCTTTTGCTGTATCCACCTCTGTCTCAGCTGTTATTTTCTCCTGCAGTTCTTTGGGCTGCCCTTCTTTCCATTCTTTCCATCTCTGCAGTAACTGCTCCGGAGCGCCTCCTAGCTGCTGATTGGCACTGGCCAAGGTAACCCGGGCACTTTCCAGCAGATCCATAGTGCTGGTCATTTGAGTCACAGCTGCATGCGTAGTGTCTCTGGCTTTGCGGGCCCTGATGAGAGACTGCTCAAGCGCCCTCTCCCGAACTTTGGCAGACAGTTTACCCAGGCGGACAAAATAGCTGGGTGTAGTAGTTACTATGAATCCTTCATCCTCACCTGGTCTTGGTTCAGCCAGTGCAGCTGTAGGCAGAAACACAACACTGGTGTACAATAATACATATCTAAAGTTTTCAAATATTTGTTTCTTATGCTCACCAAGACTACATTCATTTGAATTTAAAAAAACATTTTTTCATTTAAATGTTTTTTTTTTTTTTTTAATTCTGTGATTCCAAAGCAGCAGCTATTACTCCAGTCTTCAGTGTCGCATGCTCCTTCAGAAATCATTCTAATATGCTGTCAGTATTGCAGGTCAGCGTGTTCTTAATTTTACTTCTGGTTAAACAAAGCAATAGTGGGACTTGAAAGTGAAATGTTTTCTTAACACTGCATTCCCTATTGCTTCATTTCGGCTCATTAGCTGTTGCCAGAACTAAAAAAAAAAGTTTCTCCAACAGGAATGCGCTCTTCGCCTTCTCATTGTGATAATGTGTATTCAAACAAATCCCAAGACTAATTTCAAAAGCATTTTTGGATTGTTTTAGGCACTTTTAGATTTAACTTGAATCCTTTTTATAATTTTTAAATAATTATGTTAAATAATCAAGTTACCGGGTCTAAAGTGCAACCACACTCACCAAGCTCCTTTTCACTGATTGGAAGGTTCTGATCCACCCAGTCTTCAGATTGGGTGAGGGCCTTATCTACACCAATACTGACCATCTGGCCTACACGGGTCCCCATGACAGTGTTTATGCCACCGGCCACAGCCATACGTGTCTTTTCCACACCACCCAGCACAGCCCCCATCACAGCATCTTTTGCTCCTGTTACTGACTGGTACACCACGCCCACTGTTTCAGATACCAGCTGCAATAGAGAAACAATACTGATTCATATAGCATTTGAAATGCTTCAACTTGCATGCAGAACAAGTCTGTCTAGACTACCTTGTCTGCTGGTTGCTGTAAAATTGGAAGGTTTTCTTCTACCTTCTCCAGCCCTTTAATGGCATATTCATTTACCACTGCAACTACACAAGAGAAAGAACACAAAAACAAAGTTGTTATTGGAAATCCAGTAGGGACACAAACTAAATCTAAGATTGAGATCCTTACTTTGAGGTTCCAGACGGTCTAGTATGGGTTTGGAACCAGTCGAAGCAGCAGCACCCAGCGTGCGCACCCCGCTCTCTGCAACCTCCATTACTCCTTTCAAGAGTGGCACACTGTCTTTAGTAGAGCTGTAGGCACTATACATCGCACCACAAGCTGAACTCAACAGTGGCAGGTTGCTCACTCGGGATATCACACTCTGAAACACAAATATTAAAGATTCTTGCTGTTTAATCTTTGTTGTAATGTAGAATGAACTGGGTCAAATGAAATGTCACTTTATGCCGGAATTGCTTCATTATGAGTTCAACAATCAGTGTTTCATTAGTGGCTTCTGTTGTGAAACTGTGAATCATGAAGCGTGTGACAAACCTGTTGTTCCTGAGTAGCCTCTGTGTCCTCAGCTGTCTTCCCGTTATCTGCCATTCTGTGGAAGATGTTATTTAATCAGAAAAACTGAACCATTTACTTCTCAGGCAACCACAGCCAGGCTGGATCCATCTCATAAACACAAACACAGGGAATTGTACGCCCAAAAATGATAATTATCTTTTCATTTACTCCCAAACCTATATGATTTTATTTCTTATGGTGGTAACAAAACAGCTGATGTTATAGATTTCCATAATCATAATTGCTTTTTCAATATTACAGAAATCAATACTGTCAATGTTTGGTTACTAACAGGTTTGGTACAATGTGAGGCAAATGATGACAGATTTTCCTTTTTGTTATAAACATTTTGAATATTCATACTGTGAAATAACTAATATGATGTCATACTAAGTAATAAAACCTCTATCTTTAAGCTTTGGAAGATAACTTTACACGTTATGTAAATAATATAAATGTTGTAATCTAGTAATAATGAAGGAACGGTAGAGGTATGTCCCTTTAGATCGGCAAACCAAGAGCATTAATAGCACAGCCTATAAAAATCTATTGTGTGACACTAATGTTTGGATAACTTAATAGAAATTAATTTTCGCTGACAAACTACATATTTGCCACACTTCAAGAAGTGGGCGTTAGTATAGTAAGCTCATCCTCGTTATAGTGACAAATCAAGAGAGTTGAAGAGAGGAAAGAGCGTAAACTTTCACCCACTTCCTGAAGAATTTTATTGTTGCGCCACTCTGTGTGGAATCTGTCAGATAGGCGAGACCGAAACGATAGACAAGCGACTTTAACAGTAGCCTATAATCTTACAACGGACATATTCTGATACTGTAATACAACATTGAACCCTTTTTTGTTTCTGAGTCGCGGCTTTTTGGAGTGCGCTTGAAAAAGAGGAAAAAATAACTTTCATCCGACTGGATAAGAAACTCGCTCGCGCTCTTTGAGAATGATAAAAGCCTACTGACATAACATTAATTAACCGAGGAACGGGATCGTTATTTGCCATCCCGCATGTTCATTCGCTTTCCCATTCCCTCAGACACTCAGTCACATAAACTGACCTGTAATTGATCCGCCGTCCTTCGCTGACCCGCGTTCGGTAGATGTGTGAATCTAATGCTGTCCAAGAGCCTGCGTCAACTTGATGCAATAAAAGTGCAAAGTTAGGCGGAGTTCTTTGAAACAAACCAATCAGCCTTACCGAAACCTCTTATTATGAAACGACCGTCAATTATTGGTAACTGCTTTTAAATGTTTGCCTTTTTAGTATAGGCTAAAGTATAGTAAGTATAGTAAACCACGATTTCCTTAGAGCCTTGGAAAGTGTTCTCATCTTAATTATTATCACAGTTTTTACGAACACAAATTGTTTTATTTTCTTTTTTCCCAAATACCTAGTAATACCTAGTAAGTAGCTATTACTGTAAAACATCTGTAGTATAGGTTAAAATTGTCTTAAAAGAGAACAAAAGATAATTATATATACTAGGTATAACAGCATTTTATGTGTATCCTGTTAGTGATCTACTTATTATCAATATTTTAAACCTTTATAACAGATTTATCAGGGTGCTGATAAAGACTCTGGCATTTTTCCGGTTATCATTATCATGAAGCTTTTGAGTTTACCTGAGGTGAAAGAAGCAGCATGCTATAGAATATGACCAAACATCTATGGAAATCTTGGGACTCTGAGGCACTTGGGCCCATAATCCAAGCGGGTTCCTCATGTAAATGGTGTTTACAACTCTGATAACAACCAAACAAGATAAGATATGGACTCTTATGTAGATTTGAAATCAGTGGTAAAAAAGCTGCCTCTACACTTCTACTAATCTTGAAATGATGGCAATGAGTAATTTATTGGTGACGTGTACATTTGTCGAAGCATCCACCGTGAGTACTTGAGTAATCTGTGCCAAAGGACAATGTTGTATTAATTTACAACATGTACTATTGTAGATTTTCATCAGTATACAGTAACAGACTTTCTTTTATTTCCATATTCAGTCATTTTCAGATCCACTTAGTCATTTATTATGGTATTTTAAGTGTGATTCAAGTCAATTTCAGTCAACAACCACAGTACTTTCAGTCTCCATTTAATTCATGAAAAGTAATATTCAAATTACAAAACATCATAATGATAATAATTTATTCACCGACTCTCTGTACAATTCTTTGGTAGTGGAGAAATATTCAAAATAAAGAGTGGAGAAAATTCACAAGTGCTGAATAAATTTGAATTAGGACAAATTAATCAAAATACAAACACTGCTGCCCCCACTACTGTTAAAACACTACATTTTTTACTTGTTGAATAACTGTTAGTGTCATCAAAGTCTTACGTGTTCAATGTAACAAACATAAGTTTAGTGTGAGAGAACAAAAGGCAAAAAAGGGCATGTTTGGCACATTCTGTAGTACATCTGTTGACGTTTTATGAGGAATCTGGACCAACTAAGGATTATTACATACCAGATTAACAACTAACTTTATGAGAATTATACAAAGAAAGAACAGGATTAAGGCAAAAATTGAAGCTATTTGGTGTTAAAATGCCTCAATGTAAAACTATTTGTTTTAGTGTAAAATAAGTTTGTGATCTTCATCAGGCATACAGAAGTAACATCTAAAATGCTCTGGAAAACATCTTTTAGGGTGGTGGGGGGTAAAATGAGAGTGAATTATTGTGCTGATTGATGGAAATGACTGACTTGTTTTAATGCTCACTTTACAATCACACACTCATATTTCACAGCTTTTTTTTTTTTTTTTTTTACATTTTCTCTTTTAGTTTACAAAATCTTTTTAAAAATTCCAAAATCCTTTTTTCATAGATATCGTGGATACTTAATCTCTTACAAAAACATACGTATAAAAAAGAAACAAAAAGGAAAGTACATCATTAATATAGTGATGCTTGAAGACAAGAGAGGAAAGCTACAAAAAGTGGACCAAGTGCTCTTTTTAGTACACATCTATTGACTCCGCCCACTCTATAGCAAATGCACTTTTTACAGAGGAAGGCAGCTCAATCCAGATTTCCTAATAGAAACCCATCCTATCGGTGCTGTGTGACCAACCTTAAAAGACACAACATGGATCCAATTGTGAAAGGAAACACCACAGACTTGATAAAACCAAGCAGGAACCAATCAGAATGCATACGTTCTGCATTCGTCACACAGCTCACAATATGAGAAACACAGAAATAGAGATAAAATGCTTAGAATAGGCAGAAGAAAAAAAAACCCTCATACATCTCGTTTCATCATAGATACCTACTGTTTGTGATATCTTAAGGAAACGGTTGTACCTTTCTCAATTTTGCTCTTAAAGATGGAAAGTAAATACAATTCTATTAATTCTTAGTGAGCCAGTCTAAGCACTTTACGTCTATGGATACAATCCACATTGTCCACACAGTGCACAAGGGAACAGGTGAAAGACACATTGATGAGGACATCACAGCTACTGCAGTTCATTTTCAATACTGACAGGCGTTCCATGATTACCATTGATAAAGGCAACATGGTTTTCGTTTAATTCTTCCGACAGCTATTTTCTTTCCCCTTTTCTCTCCGAGGAAGTCGTGTAGGCCTCTTGGCTGGGGAGAAATGTGCTGTTATGCAAATACTGATGAGGAGCAGGAGACTTTCCTGAACTTGTGCAAAATATCCAGCAATAGGGAGGATGTCTTTTGTAGACTAGGTGGGGAGGTGGAGGCACATGCATGCATTAACATAAGCCTTTCATTTCGAAAGGCAGCATGGAAGAACATGAGATGTCTAAAGTAGTTCTGAAATGTTTCTGAAGTCCATAACCTCCCCTTGAAATCGTCTATAAAGGCCATTTTCTTTTTTTACAAAGCCTGTTCTGGTCCAGAAAAGGGTCAGAGGTCACAGTGTGACCTTGCTGAGCCTGAGGGACAGACTGGAGCGTTGCTGTGTGCGGGGTAGTGTGGAGCTGCAACGACTGCGCAGCTGCACCGGCCTCCCCTCAGAACCACGCAGACGCAACAGGAAGTCAAAGTTTGCAGTTGTGCTCATGGCATAAAACACGTTGGCATTGTCGGGAATGACCAATTCTGGAGAAAGAGGGAAAAAGATTGCGCATGTGATGTTGGCATTCCACCGTAACAAACTTAAACAGATGATATATTTCAAACTGTCATGTCGTACCTCTCTCCTCAGAGATGACCTGCACCAGCTCGTAGTCAGCAGCCTGCTCACCCTCCAGGTTATGTTTGGCCATGGCCCGAGAGATCACAGCTGGAGTTTTGTCCTGACTGGTCAGCTGCATAGAGAAACAATAATGCATTTTACATGAGAAAGTTATGCTATTAGAACACGCATTACAGAGCCTTTTTCAAAAACCTCTAAATATGAGGATTCTTTTTCATCTTACATTATTAAAACAACATGTTTTCACATTACAAAAACAATTCATACTGTGCAAGAACAAGAAGAAGTGTTACAAAATGAATAATAAAATAATTGCTAGTTATTTAAAATGACCAGTTCCTGGACCACAGTTTAAAACCCAATGCATTTATGATTTCTGAAGGAGTATCTGCCTTATTTGAAACACATTTATTATTTTTATTTATTTTTTTCTCTCCAATATTATTATTTTAGTTGGCTTTGACAACTACCCTAATAAAATTTCGATTTTTATTATTTCAAGTAATGAAAATGTCTTTTTCATAGTTTTAGATTAGAACCTTGCTGGTAATCTATTAGTAACTAATTATACTAGATGATCTATAAAATCAGATTAATAATATTCAAGTGCATACTAACCATAATACTCTTGTAGAGGTTTCCGTTTCCCTGTTCAAGGCTTACTCTGATGATGCACGCATCCTGAGCTTGTGTGTTATAGGCAGGAGGAAAACCAGGGGATGTGGGAGACATTGGCGCCAATGAGATGGAGCGGTGGTGCATGTAGGGGGGCCCGGGCAGGGTCGGGGAGGCCAGAGATATGGAAGCGCTGGCTGTAGAAGAGGAGGTGTCCATGGAGTGCAATGAGGTGCAGGAGGAAGAATCTGACAGCTACAGTAACCAAACAGATGTGTAATTAATACATACATTTAATACACTAGCATATCAATAATTTGTTAATGAATTAAGATGTTTGTACCTTCTTCAGATGAGTGTCTACAGAGTGTGTGGGTGTCATGCCTTCACTCTCTGATGGACTAGAGTCACTGGAAGACACGCTGACAGAGTCCATGCTCTCCCCAGAGCTGCCAGTAGGAGGCGATCGAGGACTCTCTCTCACAGGAGAGCTTGTGTTTGTGGAATCGGTTCCTAAGAAGAGTCTAGTACAGTTGGAAAGACAAAAATAGACATTAAATAAATTAGTAGAATACTCTTTAATTATGATTTTTTGTGTGTGTGTGTCAGTACAACTGTGCTCTTATGCTATATAAAATGCTTCCTTTCATTAAAAATGCAATAAAAACTAAAACTGAAATATTTTCATTTTCATATATTTTAATATATTTATATTAATATATTATATTAATATTAATATGTTTTATTTATATTTTTATAACTATATTTTAATATTTTATTCCTGTGGTGTCAATTTTCAAACATATTTTTTTCCTTCATTTTACTTACACTTTTATTAGCATAAATGACTTCAAAGTTACTTCAGAGTCACAGATCTGTCATTTTGATTTAATGCGGTCCTAAAAATAAAACATGATCAATTTAGACATCAAGATGGTTTTAGCTCACTCACAGGCTTAATCTCTTCACCATACTCTTGCGGGGTTTCGGTGACGTTGGGCTGTTGTCTCCCAATCCTTCAACTTCACAAGACAGAGCATAGCTGCAGGAAAATAAGAGAGAAATATCATTTTTGAAACTTCAGATTCAGATGAAAAAAATAGGCAAGCAAAGGGAAAAATGTGTGTACCTCTCCTCCTCTGAGTACTGAGGCTGACTTTTAAACCAGCGCAGAAATGCCGGATCAGGGGTCAGACAGTAACTATTACATGCAGACTGCAGGAGCTTAATCTGAGCGATCACTTCAAACTCCTGCAAAGAGAGGCTTTTTTCAGCATTCCCACAGATCTGAAAGCCTACAGCAATGAATAAGAGATTCAACAGATGCTTTGACTAAATAATAAAAGAATGTTGTACTTACTCTGCGCCGCTTTTCGAAATTAATCAGTCCTCCCTGTGAAGCACAGAAATATAATTTAGGCCAGATTCATTTTACTCATGAAAAGTTTTATTCAAAGTTCTTGTGAATCCAAAAGAAGGTCAAATAAACCTTGGCAATGAAAACCTCAAAGGTCTGGGAATGTTAGGGCAGGAATAACATCAGAGATAATTCTTTATGAGTTTCTTTTTTTTGTCAGGAAATGTGTGGTTGGATGTGTAGCTGACTCACCTCCACTTGGTCAGGCAGCGCTGTATCAAGCATGGTCAAATCTGTAAGAAATGTACCCAAGTATGGAATCGTCCCCTGCATGGCACCCTGGAGACATAAAGTTGGATATGTTTTTCTAGCTTTAAGGTAACGTTACATGTTAAACACAATATTTAACCCATGTTCTGTTGTCACTATAGTTTTTGTGTTATTGTTTTATTTGGTTTTTTACTAACTCACCATCTCTTTTTGTAACTGCAGTCTCTTGTGGGATCTTTTCTGGTGATCTTTGGCACAACTATCCAGACTGGCAAATTTTGAGGTGCCCTCCTGTTATGAGAAAGATATCATTAATTTTTCGCAGGCACAGGAGGAAATGACAGAACGGTCTCCTTTATCTGTACTTTTTTGGGTTAAACAGAGTTGAAAGTACTACACCATGGGTCACCAAGTTCGGTCCTGGACGGCCGGTGTCCTGCAGAGTTTAGCTCCAACCTGCCTTAACACAGCTGCCTGGAAGCTTCAAGTATACCTAGTAAGAGCTTGATTAGCTGCTTCAGGTGTGTTTGATTAGGGTTGGAGCTAAACTCTGCAGGAGACCGGCCCTCCAGGACCGAACTTGGTCACCCCAGCTATTGTACCTAAAAGCATCATCAAATTAGGCTAAAACGTAATAAACACATTTTCAAAATATAAAAACAACAGGCAAAAGATTGATTTTATTTTTATTTTTTCCCTTGTGCCTAGTTATTAGCGAAAAAAAAACTATATGGAAAAAAAATAAATAAAAAAAACAAAAAAATATAAGAGAGATGTGTGCATGAGCTCACCCTCATTAGAAGTTCCCTGCTTGTAAGGTAATTGTTCTGGTCAGAAAAAATATCAGAGAGCTCTTCAAACATCTGCATGCTATCTCTAAAATGTGAAACAAAAGAGCATTCTTTTTATCATTTTAAAAAATAATTATAGAATACAAAACCATTCAAAACTCTGAATTTTATGTTTGTCAAAGGTAACATTTATTTGATAAAAACACAATACCAACAGCAATATCATGAAAGATTATTACAATGTTAGAATAGAATTCTATTTTAATATATTTTAAAATGTATTTTATTCATGTGATGGCAAAACAAAACTTTTAAATAGAATTCCTTTAGACACTTCACTAGGAATCATAACATAACAGGTAAACATAACCAATGATATTGAAAGGATTTGAATCATTTCACCAGTCTATATACTTTTTAGAAATCAAGAAATGACTGACAGGCTTGATTATTGACAAAACTTACTTGGAAACAGAGGCCCAGGCTTTCTTCAGTCTGTAGATGGGGTTGGACTGCAGCGCTGATACTATGGCTCTCAAAGATGAGAAGTTCTTACGGATGCGACACTCCTGAGAACACGGTAATCCATGTTTACACATTTTCATTTACAAATGGGCTTTATCAGAAATCCTTCAGGAGGGTAAAAGTCATTATTATGTCTACTTTGGTTTATCTAGATCTTTTCTAAAACAGTTATGTCTTACAAAGAAATAAATGAGGTGTCAGTCTTTACCCAAATGCACCAAGTACAGTAAAAATATATCTTAATCTAAAGTATTACCAGAAAAAAAAAAAATCACACAACACTAAAGCGCTGATGATTAATTTCGCTTGAATGAACCCGAGGTAGACAGGTTTAAACATGAGCAAAACATAAATCAAACAGGGAGGTGCTAATATGTGTGTGTTGGGTTATGCACCTGTGCAATGTCAATCCAGCGATGGATGATGCGAGCACGCAAATGTGGGCGTATATGCCGCTGACGGAGGATGGTGCTGAGCACGCATGCCGTTACTGCATTAAACTGAGTGATGGTGGCGCGGATGGTGTTTGCACTCTGTTTACCGTCCTTTTTATCACGCTGAGACCAGATAGCACCCAGACAGTGATGAGGAACCACCTTCTTAAACAACAGCTGTGGAAAGAAGGAAATATTTCACAGCTCGAGCCAAAGAATGTACAAAAAAATATTGCATGTTCCCTTAGTGCTGATTTCATCCAGAGTGCTCTCTCTCACCGCATCCATATAAGTCAGCTGCTCTGCTACAAGGTCAACCTCGAAGGAGAAAAAGTCTTCCTGCAAATCGATTTCCACTTCCTCTTCTTCCCCAATGCAGAAAGGGTTGGTGTACTGAAAGCCTCCTGCAACAAATGCACAGCAGGTGTTTTTGTAAGCACAGGAAGACAGAACAAACATGAACAGACAAGAAGTTAGATAGGATGGATAAAATTATTAACAGTAACAGGATATGACTTACCTTCAGCCTCATTCTCTAGGCTGGCCTGGACTCGCAATTGTTCTAGCAGACTCTGAGCCCGGCGCATTGGCTCAGAGCCTGGCATGGCCTTCTGCAGGAAACCCAGCACACGATGCAAGCTAGGGTATGATGGAGGTTCCTGGAAGTCCTCTGGACACTGATCCAACCAGGCTCTTAGAATAGAGGCCAAAGCACTGGAAGAAAAAAAATAATAACACATTGATGTTTGTATAAACCAGAGAAAACCAGATGGCGCAAACTAGTGAGGGAATCTCTCTTAGTACAATTCAGCTGCAATGCTCTGATTCATGCAGCAATAAAGCACAATCGTTCATCAGATCACTTTTATTATTTAATTGCCTTTAAAACTCTCTCTCTCTCACACACACACACACACACACACAATATCAGTGTTTGACAACAAACATGAGAGCTGGTCGGAGGTCTCTGCAGATCCAGCACCGAAAACCATGATGATGACAGAACTCACGTTTTAACAGCAACTCTGCTCTCTCCAGTCCGACTATGGTTAGGCTCCCCCTCACAATCCTCAAAACTACCATACCTGAGACCAAAGAGAGAAACCAACCTGTGAGCCTTCAGACAAATAGTAAAGACAAGGACCCAAAAAAAGGTTATGAAGTGAAGTATTATTTTATTACTTAAGCTTTCCTATGTAGGACACTTTTAATTAGCAAAGATTTTTAGGTAACACTATTTCAACAGTCCACTTTAGACATTCTACTAACAATAGGTAACTTTGCAACTAAATATCAACTAGCAGTTATCAGAAAATTAGTAGACTGTTTGCTTAATAACTTCTAACACTTTATAATGATGGGTCCAAAAAATGCTGATTTTTTGTAAGTATATGTCAATTTATTCCACAATCCCTAAACCTACCCTAGCAGTCTACTTAGTGAGTAGACATGTAGCTGCAAATTAATAGGAATAAGTTCACAAGCAACTGACATGTTACTTATAGTTAGTTAGTTAGTAATATGTCTGAAATGTGGGCTATTTAAGTGTAACTGATTTTTAAATATCAAAAACATAAATCTATTTTTTTTAAACAGCAATATATTAAAAAACAAGCAATATAAAGTATGTTCAGTTCAGTTATGACAATAAAACAATAAAATTATATAATTTTTAGTAATAAAATAATACTTTGATGCATTTAATCTGGGAAGTATATCGCCACATTTTCAGATAAATAAATTATGATGTTTCATAAAATTTAAAATATCATGGTATGAAAATATGTATTGTATATTTAGATAAATTAATTTATATACTATATTTATATATTAAATTGCATTGACAATAGACACATGCATTATATTTTATGCATTTCCATGAATTTTGCTGGTACTGTATGATCCCTGTATGACCCCTGTAGAGTTTACATTAATATCTTGAATACCAGATGTGCATTTCTACCACAAAATGTGACCTTTCCTCACTAAGCATACATGCGAACGTGAAAATTCAAAACAGCATCAGAATGCAAGCAGGTTTCACCTGACATCAATCACAAACATGCACACAAGAGTACACACCTGTCCAGCAGCAGCTCCAGTACACTCTGTGTAGTAGCAAAGGCCCTGTACGTGGAGAGGAAGATGCTGGTGTAGGTCAGGTCATTATCACCGAACGCTGTTAGGAGTGTCTCAACCAAACGCTCCAGTGTCCCGGCCCGGATACTCCTGATCTTACACGTCTCTAGCTGGCTGACTGTGTGACCTGGGGGCAAGCGGTCACCCTCTGCCTGAGAGAGCAAAGGAGAAGGAGAGGAAAATACTTTGAGCTCAATTCTAAAGCACGCACTCAAGTATCATGTAGAGAAACAGAGAGAAAAGCAGAAATAAACAGTGGAAGAAAAAGAACTAGACTATGGTAGTGCAAGCACGCTACAACAGGAAACTCTACAATCTGCTTTTAATCAGAGCAACCCTCCTCCTCCCTCTCTGAGACACGCTGGAAAGTCGGCAGACCTCTTAAAAACGCTTCATTAGTTGAAAAAAATACAGCGATTTAAAAGTAGGCCACAGAAAAGTGAACGTCACTGAAACAGCAGGAATACTAAATCTTCTAGGCGAAAAAATAAAGTGATTGAGTCGCAGTCACTTAAACTAGGTCAAATATTAAGCACCATGACCTCTGTAAAAAAAGAAGATGTGCTTTCTTTTAATTGCAATGTTCAACAAAATATTGTAAAGCGAACTTGCTTTTGAAATCATGAATGTCACATTTCTGAAATGATTCTACATTAAATTAACTGTGTTTTCACTCGACATTTAGTGTAGAAACAGCTGTGCTTTTTTATGTTGATTCAGAAGGGTGTTGACAATATGGAAAAAGTTATTCAAGGTTAAAGCAACAGATTATAACATGTTCATCACTGTAAATTGGAACTTAGTCACAACAGCATGCCTTCATAAAATAACAATGGCATACAAACCTTGAAACTTATACAGCAAGTTTTGTGCAACAGAGAGCATTGTTTAAGGTTTTAGTGTCACTAAAAGTCACATAAGTAGTGATAACATTAAGGACAACATAAAAAAGTGTTTTTGCCCACACAATAAAACCCAACGGGGTCCAAAATAACATTTTGAATGACATCAGTTTGAAATGACATTAATATGAATAAATGGAGACAGAACTTTCGGTTTTGGCTTTTACTTTTACCAAACAAACAACTTTTATGGGTTTTAAGGGTTTTCTTGAAAGCATCCATGAAGACTAATGACCAGAACAATATAGGAACCCCACAACTAAATACATCCGTAAACCATAAAAAGCTTTACAAGGTCACCCTTAATATGCCCTACTGTCTGGCCGGCCCAGCATGGGCAGCTGAAGTGTTTCTTTAAATAAAGAGTGGAAATGCATTCAGATCAAAGGCCTCCTCTCACCCCCAGCCATCTTGCGCCTTTGTTAGCCGCCTGCTGGATTTGGACCCTCTTCAGCGTCACGTTGTATATGGCTCCTTCCTCGACCTCCTCTCCCCAGTCCTGCACAGAGCTCTGCAGAGAGAGAAAACAATCGATGTTACTCCATTTGGAATGTCATGGCGTAAAACTGGGGAACAACATGTCTCTGTTCGGCATAAACAGGAACTCTGGCTTTAAATTTTAGTATCAAAAGACTGACAGGGGGTGAGAAAATGATAACTCATTTGGAGGAAGGAGACAGAAAGAGGGGGAGAGAAGAGATCAGACCTGGCACAGAGTTTTAAAAATCAGTCTAAGAGCTTTTACAGATTCTTAACAGAGAAGGATTTCTCAATCCAGTCTTGGAGTTCAAGAACCAAACCTAGCCTATGTGTGTGTGTATGTATATGTTTATAGACTTTGTCAGTCAGAAACACGCAAATGCAAACAGTATAATGGGACGACCAACATTAAGTGTCTGGGTGAGTGAAGGCTTTCCGGCTGTGCTCTGTCAGACAGAATAACGATAAATTCTACCTACTTTAGTATTATTTAGTCAATAATACTAAAGCACAGCTGTGATATGTATGAAATCTTATAAGTCTCTCATTTCCAAAATACATTTGTCTATTAGGGTTGGGCGATGTCGACCAATTTGGCATCGTACAATGTCTAATGTGAAACACCACGATGGACCATGATATCGTCGTCATATTCAGCGTTTGAGAGTGTTTAGTTGTAACTAAAACACCAAGCCCCGCACCCACGAATGACAAAAATAACAGTGCTCGCGTGAGCAGGTGAGAGAGGATCGAGCGTGCGAGGGTTTGAAATGAGCTCGCGGGCCCAGTTTCTTCGCATGTACATCTGTTTTCCTCTCGCGGAAATGATTTACCGCGCTCGCCAGCATCAGTGGTGCGCTGGCTTATTAATGGCATAGATTTGCCACCATAGATTAAGTGTGTTTTTCGCGAGCTGGTTGCTGCTGATGCGGTGGCGAGGCGGAGGGTCGCGATGTCTATCGGCGATGGATGATGGCATCGTCTATCGACTCAACCCTATTGTCTATAACCTCCATTAAAGTCACAAAGACCTTTTCTTCAGCATTTTGATGTATATGAGTGAAATGGATTAATGAAAAGAAAAAAGGAGCAGATCTAAATGCAAACTTGCATTTGAAGACTTGAATGAAAAAACGGAGTTTAAATAAAAAACAAATAACATTTAGAAAAAGGTAGCTTTAAATGAGACCTATTACGAAACAAAAAATTAACACAGTTGTGTGGCCGCAGTGTGTGAAAACAAATAGCCTATAATGGTACAAATCCACCCACTTTTGTTTTTTTTTATAATGGCAATAAATTATAAACAGTCTCTCCAAATAAGCAGTTCCAGATTTCTCTTTACGTAAACGTCCCGCCCATTTGTGATGCTCTCTCCCCTGTTAGTATAGACACAGCTCTGAGCGAGAAGCAACGGTGTGACAATACTGTTTCCTTGATTTAATGTTAAAGAGTAAAATGTAAAGAGGCATTACAAATGTTGTGTTTTGGGAAGCACCAACAAATATAGAAGTCCATAGACTCCCTCCATCTATGCTGCTGAGGACACTGGTTAAATGCAATTTTTAAAGAAAATATCCAAGAAAAAATCTGTAAAGTCCCCTATATGTTCACAGATCAATACCAATGTATTTGGTATCAATTCAATACCAACGTATTACACATTTGTTTTACAAATTGCCTTTCTGAAATAGCTTCTTAGCACTCAGTAAGGCTTATGTTGCTTAAGCTATGGCTGTTTTCACTGGTGCTCCGGGCACGTGCTACCAGAATGATCATAAATAGAAATGGGGTAGTTAAAAATTGCATATGAAAGCAATGTGAAGTCAACTGCTTGAATTTGTTGAGCTTATAATCACATTTGGAAATGTATTATAGCTACTAACGCACAATGAGACCGGCTGTTGTTATTTTTTATCCTTTCTATTAATTCATAGTACATTTTCTGTAAAGATAACAGGCTTGTACTAGTCGTGGAACATTTGATAGTATGTTGAAGCTTGGTCTCTTGAAGCTCCGCCCTCTTCTAAAAAGGGGCAGGGAGCACCAGCTCATTTGCATGTAAAGGGACACACACAAAACCAGCATGTTTTGGCTCATACCCTTAAAAGTGCAAATTTTAACAAGCTATAAAAACATTATCTGAGGGGAATTTTAAGCTAATCTACTTCATACACACCCTGGGAAGATTAGAGACATATTTGACATCTTGTAAAAAGGGGCATATTACGTTCCCTTTAAACACAAGTCTCCTTATTAGAGTGCAAATAATCAAGAAAATGACAAATCTTAATACATTTTTTTTTACAGAAAACATTTTCAGTGGAACACAGCAAAAATAGCTATATTTGAGATTAGTTTTAGTCTGAAATTAAATAGTTAATGTAAACTATTATACATTAATGTAAACTATTGTTAACCTTTTTTATGCTATCTTGTATGGCATTAAGAAACATTAAGTTTTAATTAAAAAAATGTGTTGTTTATTGATGGTTGTTTATTTTTGCTGTGCATATTCAAGAGAACGGGGGAAGACTTAAATGAACACAGATGTTTAGATGTTTAATAAACTGTTGTACACTAAAAATGTACACTAAAAAATGGACCTAAAGGCATTTGTGAAATATTGCCGTTTCACTAACGATGTCACCAGACTTTTTCCAAAAATAATCCAAAAGTCTGGAAAAAGTCAGGCTGCACTGTGGCATCATGGACCTGTCCTCGCATTACCAAGGGAATTCATCCAAAACCATGCTAAACAGGTCCAACAAGTGTATCCAGCTCTCTTGGGTACCAAAAAGTATTTCTAAACCTCAAGAACAAAAAATAAATAAATGTAGTTTTATTACTGTGAGTGAGAATGTATTTCTACAAAGTGAGGCATTTAAAAAAAAAACAGCCTATGTGCAGTCATTAACCCTGACATAACAAACATCTCTCTACCGAACGTTTTCACTGCTGCAGCACATCTAGACTATGTCTGCTGTTTTATGCGCCTGAAAGAGTAACTGTCCCTGGAATGAAGTAGATCTGTCTGTCTGTATTTCCCGGGCCATTTCCTGTACAGTGCGTTCAGAGAAATACTCAGCTGGATGAGTCATGCAGTCCACTCAAAAACAATAGTAGGAGGTCTGCTCACCCGCTGCCTGGACCCTGTCGAGTCCACAGATTATGCACTGTGCTGCCCCTTTGTACTGGAAGAAATGTTTTCCAAAGCAGCTTTAAAAGCCTGCTCAGTGGCACAGGGAGATATTAGAGAGGGTAGGGCTACACATTTCTCTAAAATACAAAAAAGAAGTGGAGTACTAGCACAGAGGCCAAGATGGGAGCTCTTTGAGGTTAGGCTTATAAGTTGTAATTATATCAGCTTTAATTGAACAAGTTTAATATTATGTTTTAAACTGTTGTTTTCACTCCTGCTTTTTTTCTTATTCATTTATTTAATAAGTTTATCAATATGTATGGTTTTATTTTCAATTTTGCTGACATTAAACTATTATTTTTATAATAATAAATATAATAAAGAGCAATGCCAATTCCATGGGTTCTAAGAAAGAAATCTGATGAAACCCATGAAAATCAGTACTTAAGTACTTACTAAGTATAGTGCTTTGTCAATTAACATTGACTTTGTGACTTGATGGTCAGATACCTTGTATTTTTAACAATAATGAAAGCCCTGAAAAGCATTACAAAGAATGGACTTTAAAGGCTGTGGGACAGTTGAGGACTCTGTTTAGGTCCCTAAAATCCTATAAACAAACAATGAAAGGATGCTGACCATGTTATCATCCCAAACAGAGACGCTTTCTACCCCCTACAGTCTTTTGCACACAAAAACAACACAACCCCAAAGTCCATGGGAAACAATCCCTCACCGATAACAACAATAACAAGTGGGTTTAAGCCCATCTGTCCGCTTTGTTTTCGTCTGCAGCCTGGAGGCTGTTCATCACAAAAGTAGAAACACTTCTAGAATGAGAAACTAACGGGAACAGCCGCCTACGTGGAGACTTTCAGATCCAAATCAGCGCGTGGATCATAAACAGACGAGTGCGATGCATTACCGCAGTAAATGTAATTTAACAACATTATTCATATTCCCCACGACCCCCTCCACTCCCAAATTCTTCTTTATCCTCCTCTCCAAGCTCTCTTTTCCCCTCCCGTTGCTGTCTTTCTCTCTACTAGCTCAAAGCTGCAAAATCAACAGTGTGCAGGGGGCAAACGAACCGCAACTTCTTACCATTTTAGCTTTCCAAGCGAATTTCATGGTGAGGCCCTCTCTCATCGTCCGGTAGTGGCATTAGAACACAGCCCAAGTCCAGCGAGAAAGGGTAAAATGTTTTCAAGTATAGTACGCAGAGCTATCCTGTGTGAATTGTCCTCCTCCAGCGCGCGCGCACACACACACAGATCTCTGGAGTCTCGAGCTGCTCCCCTCGCGCTCTCTCTCTCTCCCTCCCTCCCTCTGGCTCTGTAGTCCACCCCCGCTTAGTGAATGACACAACTCCGCCCACTGCACCCTCTCTCCCTCCCTCCCGCTTTAGCAGTTCGCTTTCTATTCCTTTTTATTTTGGAATGCTGCGTACATTTTCTAAATAACTTTTGCACATCGTCATGGATCCGCGCTGAACATAATCAACATTAACACTGAATAACTTTTTAAAAACGCACGAGAACGGACAGTGCACGTAAAAATGTCTAAGAAATGCCTAAAGGTATTCTGTCAACACCCTCATTTGACTCCAGAACTGTATATTTGTGAAAAGTAGTTGTTTAGCACATTGTTCGAGCTGTTTTCTGTTTTCATACAACATAAGAAGACGGTGATAGCTCTCAAAACATAGTAAGGTAAACTGTATAAAATTTAAACACTGATTATCATGGCTGTAGTTATGCCATTAATTTATTTCTGATTTATTTATTCCATTGAGATATGAATCTCTCGGAGAGTCCTGACCGTTGCAACACAACAACCCCAAAACTTTAACTCTGCCATTTTCTTACAATCTACTGCAAGTTCACATTCAGATTTGCCTCCATCTAATCAACAATCACTGGACTCAAGTAAGTACCCAATGTTAAAGTTTCTATATTTTAGCAGGCTAATCCGTTTTACTTGGATCACAGTAAAGAAGTAACCTGTTACTACTTGCTCAGATTCTAATATGAGTTTATGACTGAACTCAAAAAGACAATATGAGGAAGGCTGACGCTGTTGTCGATTGTCTGGATGAAGGGATTTTCCATTATGTCTCTTATGTGCAGGACGTCTGGCTTTTCATTTCTTTGAACCCAGTGGAGACAAGGTTGAAATTAGCAGGTGCCATGTGGCCATTCATTCTAGCACACACACACTCAGGCTCTCACACGTCCAGCTACACGTACGCTTCCTAGAGGACAATTAGAGACGCCATAGAGAATCAGTGTGATCGCTCATGCAGCCACACTGGGGAGCACAAAAGAAAGCAGTTCAATGCCCTTCACTTCCAGCAAGGCCAGCGATGAGATCATAAAACTCAAGGGCTAGTTTTATGAAGACAGATTCAAACATTATACTCCCTCAAACTAAATCCATTTTACAGGCAATGTTACTCAATCACAAACACTTAGTATATGTATGTATATATTAAAAAGCATATAGATTTTATTTAGGCATTCCACAGATAATATTTGAACTAAAAGATGATTGACAATACTGTTAATCTAAAATTAAAATAAAATGAGCAATGAACAAGACATTTGCTACATTAATCTTTGTTAAAAATAAAATAAATGCAACTTTTGTTTTCAAAAGGCACCTTTTAAAATGAACCAAAATCTAGTACAGCATAGTCCAATAGCTAATGGTTTTCATTTTAAAATTTCACGGAATTTAATCAGGCACTGTGGTTAATCCCTGTGGTTAATATCCTATACTGTGGTTAATATTCTATAAACCAGGACCAAGATTGTATTAGTAAAAGTGCAAGCGAGTAACCATAGGAGAACCCCGGTAACCTATCACATGACTCCCTCAAGCTAAACTACATCACCCTCAACGTCATGCCTACAGTCAAAACAAATTCAATAAGTGTGTTTGATATACAGAGGAGTGGTCCGGTCAGAGAAGGCTGGTCAGCGAGGGCAGTGGGGCTCCAGAGGGGAAACCCTATTTCTCTGGGATCCGCTCCAGTTCCCAGGCAGGTCTTACTGGGTGTCCTCTACTCGGCTGCTCCTCGGGGGCTCTGGGAAGCGTGGAGAAGCAGTGGGAGAGGTCATGACCTCTTGGTCCCCCTCAAGGGACAGCTGTTTGCTTTCAAAAGGAAGTGATGTCATTGCAGTGCACGACAACAAGGTCTGACAAATGGCAGACGCTTGGGCTAAACCCGGCTGACGTGCACATACACACACACACACACCGCCCTCTGATCTAATACACTGCTAGCCCTAGGGAATTGATAGAGATAGTGTGTACCTATATGCACAACCACCACCACTACAGCAGTAGTGATGCCAATCTCTAAAGAAAACACCCTGCATCTTTTGATTACATTAAAGATGTGGGAACTAAATCTGTATTTGCTGACCACTAATTTGTGAAAACCTGCTTAAGGAATAGTTTGTGTTCCATAAACAAATATGATTCCTCTTCATTTAGTTCTAATTAAAACATGCATGTCACATGCACCATTTATTTACAAAATGTTATTTCTAACCTAAATGTAAATTGAGTGTTTCTGTCACATCATGCTATTAAACACAGTAATTTCATGCTGTGTTGGGAGTTTTATTTTTTAAGAAAGGACGAATGCATGTTTGTTTTCGTCTGCAGCATGGAGGCTGTTCATCACAAAAGTAGAAACACTTCTAGAATGAGAAACGGGAACAGCCGCCTACGTGGAGACTTTCCAAATCAGCGTGTGGATCATAAACAGACAAGTACGATGTATTACTGCAGTAAATGTAATTTAACAACATTATTCATTATCCACATTATTCCCCATGACCCCTCCACTCCCAAATTCTTCTTTTACACTGTTACAAAATATTCGTAGGAAGGCAAAACAAATAATAATAAGTGTGTTAGAGGAGTGTTTTACATTGTTTTTTGTCTTTTTTAGATATATAATGCTTAACAGCTTCTGCACATGAACACCCGGCATGAACATCTCCTTTTGTGCTCCATAAAAACAGAAAATCCTACAGGTTTAGGAAAATGAAGTTAATAAACGATAACATAATTTTTATTTTGGGCTGAAATATCCCTACAGACATATACAGAGCAAAATGTATTAATTTGTCAAGGGATGTTTATTTTCATGTGGGGAGGGGGGTGATCTTAGGAAACAGGCTTAGAGGGAATCTTAGGGAGCGTGTTTTGACCCCTAGGGAGGCTGAGGATATCTGTTCTGTCGACACCAATAGAGACATACTGAATCTAAACCTCCCTAGAGTGCAATCGCAGTCTCCAGTCAGTCTCTCCTCCGGCGGTGGACTCTCACACACAAATACACGTAACACACACAAGTAAACACACATAGTGAAGCTATGGAGCAGATAGACATGAGTAACGAGAGTGCTGTTATTGCACCACTGTGGGGGGAAAAACACACATTCCAGGAAATCTCCCACTTCCTGCCTGCAGCCTCCCAACTCTATGCGCCTGCCGTCATTGTACCTGACCAACCAGCCAGCTATCATGTCTACACCGGCACGGGCACTCGCAAAAATCTAAGGGATAAAGAAAATGCGAGTCTAGTCCGTTCTGTATTAATGGGAAGATTTACGGTCAGATTTTGGACTGCTGTGTTGCACCAGCGTCACTAAAAGCTGAGCTGACGCAGACAGAGAGAGCTGGAGCTAGAGGGCGCTGGGAAGGAACCTTCAGTGGTGGCGTATCTCTCTGTGTTATGACGTGCCAGGCAACACAAGTCCTTCCTGGAGGTTGTCATTTGCAGAAGCGCCGTGTGCTACAAAGCTCAACATTATTCACACTTTAATCTGTCACTGAGTCATTCTCAAAATCTATGATCCATTTTTGCCATGACACTGTGAGATCATTTTCCTGTTTGCTTTCTATAAATTAAATCAACTTCACAAGAAATCAACACAATCTAACACCATTGAAACATTTGGGTCAAATGTTTGGAGTCGAAAAAGTCCGTTTTTGATGTTTTATGCATTTATTTGAATAAAAAAAACAGCAATATTGCCAAATATTATTAAAACTTAAAATATTTGCATATATATTTTGAAATATAATTTATTCCTGGGATGACAAAGTTGAATTTTTAACAGCCATTACTCCAATCTTGAGTGTCACATGATTTGATAACTCAGTGATACCCAGAACCATTTTGGGTAAAGAGGTCATAGCCCTACTGTATCGTGAATAAAACACAGCTGCTGACCAATCAGAATCCAGGAACAGGACTAACTGTTTTGTAATATAAATTTATTTACAAATTTTGATCAATTTAAAGCATTCACTGACCTCAAATCCTTTTAAAAGGCAGCGTACAATATACAGCACTTCCCGGCATGCCACACTTTCTGCAGTATGTAAAATATGCTAATTTCCTCATATGCGTCAAATACCCGAAATTGTATATAAACACGCAGTATACAAAAAAGCACATTGCGTGAAATACTGTATCCCATAATCCAATGAGGAATTCCATTTTCACTGAGGAAATCCATAATTTTCTTGCCAAATGTGAAAATGTTTTGACTCGTATTGAGTTTTTAAAAAGGCTAAATAACTGTTGTTTTCATAGATAAACAAATAAACATTCATAACTGAATGTAGTGAAATATGTATCCAGCGTATAAAATGCAGTATGCTAGTATTCCATTCTAAACGATACAAACCATTTCTGTTAGTTTCTCTATTTTAGTCAATTTCCCTTTTTCTTCATCTTATAACTCAACATTGCTTTTTATCACAGAAACATAACTGTAATCAACCAAGAAAGATGAATGAAGAACTGAAAGTTCTTAAGTATCTCCTGTGGTTTTCGGATGAACGAAAAATGAAACAAAGCAAAAAAGAGAAAAGGATCTTCCACTCTAAGCACTATCAGAAAAAGCAAAGGGTATATATGCCACAGTGGAAACACTGTCATTGTGAAATGTGTGGTCAAAACATCTGTTAGCATCAAATAGCTGGAACTGTGAAAGACTAACAGAAACTCATTTCCCAGAATCTCAAGATAAGGAATGAAAGAAAGATTTGTTTATGTACCTCAGTAACTGTTTACATGCCCAGTAGAGGGCAGTGTGATCTGATTCTGCTCAGAGTTTGCAAAGTCAGCTCAGAACAGAATGAACAATTTGAATAATTTTTTGGCTAGGAGTTTTGTTGTTAAGAGTTATGATCAGCTTCAAATGGCGATTTGAGAGCTTTACACTGAATCCAGTGTTTTTTAGCTTTATGTGAAACATCTCGGTCATCTGGTTATTAATTAGTAGCCATTCACCAATAAAAAAAATACAATACTACATACTGTGTATACTTAACCATACTTAAGATCCCTGAAATGAAAAATCTAAATCAGTTTTTCCAGAGATCCGTCTTGTGTTTAGAGTATCATAATAACAGAACCTGACAGGAACTGAGACAGGCTGATTATGCAGTCAGCATTAAGATTATTATAATCATTCAAGTATGGGTAAGTATCCCGCTCAGTGATTGGACAAAAACAAAGAAAATCCTGGACGACATCCTTTAATTACTAATATGTTGGCCAGTTGTTTGCTGCGAGTGAGTAGGTGTCATTAATCGTCCCCTCTGACCTAGAGCTAATAAGCTTTAATTAGCTAGTGTGGTAAGTCTGGTTTGGACCCCCACGTTAGCAAAACCATCTGCCAACATAATCATAAACAGATGGATGGATGGATGGATCACAGTCTGCCGGTCTGTGATTCTGCTGAATTAGTCTGCTAGGAGTGTTTGCTGATAAGACAAAAATAAATAGACAGTTAAATAAATTCAGCATTGTGCCTGGTTCCTGTCTGTTTGAGTTTCAACCCTTCCAGCCCTTATTTTTCCCTCTTCTACCACTCTGACAGAGGGGGCAGTAAGCCAGGCCACATGACAGGGATCAGGCCAGCCACGGGGGAGGAAGAGGGAATGAATGAATGGGCTGTAGATGGGAGGAGGGAACTGTTGTTTTTTGAGGCTAAAGAGGACTGTGTGTGTGTTTGTGTAACTGCTGCAGTGACCTGAGTGGCTCCACACCTGCCATCAACCACAGCTAAGAAGATTCACAGACCTCCCAGAATGAGAGTTTCCGGCACACACACTCAAACACAATCTCTTTACAGTACCTGTAGCACACACACACCATTCCTCCCACACTTGTTTTCTCTATTATGCCAGATACACCCATTCACACTCATTGGTCTACCCTGTATAACCCCTCGCTCTATACATGAGGGGTATACATTTTCTGCTCCAGTTATTTTTCATCTTTGGACTTCATCCTGAGGCGTCATGCTTCTCAGACAGGGTGACAGCAGTCATATTAGCAACTTTAATAACTTGTTCCATTATCATACACTCATTGAACCAAACTCCACCCTGGAAGTTCAATAGTGCAGTCATGCAGACTGACACATTTATGGAGAATGCAGCTACCTAAAAAGCATGCAATATTATGAAAGGCTCTAGTCATACATCTATTTATGCAACGGTTCAAAAGTTTAGGGGCAGTAAAATTTTAATAGATCAAGTTTTCTCTTGAACTTTCTATTAATCAAACAACCCTGAAAAATGCATCATGTTTGAGAAAATGTTAACAGCATAACATTTTTTATATATGGAAATGGTTCTTGAACATCAAATCAACATATTAGAATGATTTTTGAAGGATCATGTGACACTGAAAACTGGAGTTATGGTCAATGGGAATTCTGATGAACCAATGACATCTTAAAATATATTTTAAAGATATTAAAATATTTTAAATTGCAATAATATATGAGAAAATTGCTGTTTTTACTGTACTTACATATTTTAAAATACTTCTTACTTTATTTTACTTTTAATTGAATCTTATTGGCACCAAACATCTGAACAATAGTGTATATTTGCTGGAAACTTATGAAGAATACATTTGCAAAAACAGATGTTTTCACAATTTTTTCATTGTGAATTCTTGTTAATCTCAACACAATAAAAACATAATAACATAATAAAAAAAAAACATGTACAGGTATTTAAAAATGGTCTGAGTTATCTGTTTTTGCTAAATTAACCGGTCATATATTTGCAAAATATTTTATTTCAATTTTACATAAGAAGATGATGTTCCAATGATTTGGAAAAACAACAGAAAACCAAATGTTTTGGAAAAAGTTTAAAAAATGACTGTAAATTACGGAAAAAGATTCAAAAGCACCAGTAAACTTATCAATATACCCTCCTTCTATGCATTTTTGGTCATTTTTTTGGCAGATGCAGCAGGTAACAGACAATAAATTATTAAGATGAGAGAGGTCATTGGATTGCAGCATAAGCCAGATTTAAACCTGCATCTCCTTTATAAGCACCACATCTCTCTGCATGTGCACTATCCACTGTAGGCCACAACTCTGATCTCTTTCGGTCAAATTTACAGGCTTTCATACTACAGCACTAGTATAATCTCTAGTAGGCCTCATGATTTCTTGTTATGAGTTGCAAAACTGTCTCTGAATTACTGAATCAGTTTCTCCATCACAACGCGTGACTCAATGAACGCGAGCAAGGAAACACGGGCTAGTAACCAGCCATCATTTTCGCTTGTTACAAACATCCACGACAGTAGGCTGCAAAAAGAGAAGTAATGCAGAAACAGAGAACACTTAGTTTGCGATTCCTATATTCAGCATAATTCCAGACCCGCGCTTGCGGTCTGCGCAAAGCTTCCTCAATGTGCGTTGACACTGACCCATATTGACTTCTGCAGTCAGTAAATGTCAGCAACAGGACTGTGCCATACATGCTGCATATACAAGTGCAATGACCCCAATCCTTGATCACTTGACTACAAAGGTTGTGCCGAGGCTTTGCTGCGTAAAGCAGAAAATCAGCAGCTATATCAGCATTTATGGCTGGTAGAATGTGCAAGGAGGTATCCAGAGCGACCTGACCCATCTAACTTGAACTTTGACCACCATCTTCATCATTAAAGGCACAAAAACAAAGCAATTAACAACCACGAAGGCCCTATCAAACTTTAACAACTAGTTTTTGTAACTGTAGCTAAGAAGTAGCTAAGGATATGTGAGTACAGCAAAACTGTAAAAGGCTTTAAGTGATAAAAATGTGAAAGTTTAAGCATTATGCAACCTCCTCTTGTCTCTGAATGAGAAGAAGGGGTTTCCAGTTTGAAGCAGTTGGGGCAGGGAATAATAATCATGTGAAGTCTTTCTGAGGTAACTAGAGAGGGAGTGAGAATGTCATGGCTGAGGTGAAGGGTGGCCGGGGGTCCCATATGGCATAATCGAGAAATGAGAGTTTCAGATATGTGGGAGGTTTGTGGGAGACAAAGCCATTTTGTGTTGGTCTTTGTATGAGTGCATATCTGCGAGTTTGGTATTTAATTGAATGTGTTTGAATGGATATGAGTGAGTGCATGTGTGTGTGTGTGAACTATGTTGAATATGTGTGTAGACTGGACTCCATGGGTGAGCGTAGGGTAAAGTGACGAGGGAGCACTCTATGACCTCACTGTCAGAGGAACAATATGCTGTCAGAGGAACAATACTCGGAAACTCTCCAGTGTGAGAGGAAGAGACTTGAGTCAGGATGTTGGATAAGGATGGATCTCTCTCTTTCTCTTACTCTATCTTCATATGAGTTATTAAATATACATATAGTGCCAAAGTATACATTTAATCAAAAACATATGCCAGTATATACTTTTGTACCAGTAAGAAAAACATAAAACTAAGATTGCCATTAGAGTAAAATTATTTTGATAAATCTCATAATATCTGACTAGTCTTTAGAAAGCAAAATTAATTAAAATTAATATATTTTAAATATATAGTATAAAGTCACAAAGGAGATTTCTGTTGTCAGATTATTATTATTATTATTATGTACATTTTAACATATTTTGTATTTAGAGTAAAATTTTACTTATAATTTTTTTATTTATTTTATTTTCCCATAACATTTTCCACAGTGCAGTTTCTGACAAATCTGCTATGTTAGTTCAAACATATAGCCTACATTGAAGACACTTAGCATAAGCTGTCAAACACATACTCCCATTCCCTCACCATTCATCAGTTATGACTCCACCTTACTGCGCTCACTCCAGCGAGTATGTTATGATGCTGAGTCTCTTTCTGTATAGTACAATGATGCTGTTTCCCTGAATTGAAACACAATGTTCTGGTCAGTGCTGCGGTCAGCTCCAGTGTATGACTATTGAAAAAGTGCTGACAGAGAGAGCTTTTCCCGCTCTGAAACCCCACACACCATCACCACCACCACATACACATAAACACACACACACAAGCTATCCTCTTAACAAATTCTGCTGGTCAATGAATATGTGGCCAGCAAATCTAGGGACTTTCTTGAGAAAAAAAAACTAAACATTTAGGCCTATTGTTGTTTTTCCTTTTCACCTCAGCTTTCCCTGAATGGCCTGGCTCACGTTCAAAAGTGCTAATGTGCTAGGACGTTTTAGTTAAGTAATGTGAACAGCATTGCACTGGGTAATAGGCTAAAATAGGGTCTAGGTTTAGTCCCGTTATAAACTACAAGGAGGTTGTTACATTCATTAAACAACCACATAAGTTACAAAACAAATTATATAGACTAAACTTGTCTGAGGACATTATTCACTAAAGTTCACATTAAAACATTGAAATAAAATGACCAGAGTGAATGTTGCGTTCCGGCACTCTATTACTCAATAAACTCAATAAAGCATCATATACTGTACATAAAGTGAGCAGTGATGTCTCTTGAATGAATGGCTCTTATGAGCCGGTTCAAGTGAACTAAATCTGTACACCGTGACAAGTGGCAATCCATTTCCAATAAACAATTCTTATGAGTCGTTTTCTTTTTAGTGAAACAAATCCTTACAGTGTGACCGATGCAGTCCAATTCCTGACTGAACATCCCCTATAAATCAGTTCTTTTTTGTGAATCAAACTCCACCAGCGTAATGTGATTCCTGAGCAAGTGACTCTTTTAAATCAGTTATTTTTAGTAAATCAAATACATACAGGTCACAGCTTATTATGCTACCGTATGCCTTGTATCTTTAAATCAGCCTGGTTACTGACTGTCTATACAGCAAGTTTTACATGTTGCGATACATACTGTGTAATTAGTCAGGGTTATTTAAAAAAATAGTTTTGGTGCATTTATTGGCCAATGTTTAGATTTACTTAAGTCTAATTTAAATGCATGCCTTTGCTTGAGAAACTACTGCAGACTTCGTTCTTTCTGCATGCTTACAACTTTATGCAGACTACAAACCAACACAATAAAAGTTTAACCCAAATCGATCTACAGGTCATTTAACTTTGGATTCATCATCTCTGAAAGACCCAAAACAACAAAGCATAAGTCAGATAAAGTCCATTTACATGCTGAAGGCAAACTACAAAACAAGCACCAGCTACAATTAAATAGATCACAGTATCTAAGTGACACCTACCCAGCAACGAGGGCTGCTCTCAGGTGACCGTGGTTGGTACCTCTGCAGGGCCACCCCTCCCTCTCCATCTAGGTTCAGACAGTGTGGTATGGGTGTCCAGGGGAGCAGCGATGCCAGCGGATAGTGTGAGATCATAATGCCCGTGCAATTTGCCCGCACATGCTCAGTGCTAGAGACCCTGCGATAGCCTGTGTGTTTACTTATCTGTCTCAGAAGGGTATTCTCACTTGCGGTTTTCCAGAGTGTGTCCTTTTGTCTGTTCGTGTGAAGTGAAAATAGTCGGACAAATTTGTGTTTAGAAGTCCACAATTGCTGACACAAACAGTCTCTCTCTCTCTCTCTCTCTATCTCTCTCGACCTCAATCTAATTCAAGAAGAGGCTGGCAGCTTCTCTGCTGTGGCCACATGAGTGATTAAAGTCTATTGTTTTTTTTTCTCTCTCACTGAAGTGAAGGAGGGGTGAGTGAGTGAGAAGCCCTGCCCCTGCACTAATACCAAGACGGAGCAGAAAGAGGCAAAGAAGGACAGGAAAAGAGAGAAAGGGGGTTGAAGGGGGTTCAATGGTGTCCTATGTTGAACGAGGGAAACTGAGAGGAGGTTGGAACAAAAGAGTGTTATTTTAGCACTTTTCTACTTCTAAATATATTTTTTGTGCATTTTCTTTTGAACTATAAACTTAAAATGTTACATCTCCTGTATATGAGGAAAGTCTTTTATATTTCAAAAGGTTCTCAAGCAAAAACAGTATGCTGCTCCAGAGTGGCAGTAAAACTCTAGGGGGGCTAAGGGTTGAAAGAGGACCTGATAGAGTCATCTTCTGTCTTCTCGGTTAGGCAGTAGCTGTTAGTAATGAAACTTTCCTGTTAACCAATAATTCAGCAGTGGCCTTTATTACAGGACCAAATACAAGGTTTAACCAGAAGTGTGTGCGTGTGCATTTGTGTGCGTCATAGCGAGCATAAGACTGAGGTGAAGTAAACAGGGTTTGAAAAATACTTATAGAAGGGGATGTGGAGTCTAGACTCAGAGGACGATAGCTATTGCTGAAGATATCGTTTGGGACAAGGGCCAGTATTTATGGTGCTTACAGCTCTGTGGAATGACTGGTCAGCCATAAATGATTTAGTGGCTTACCAATACACACTCATGTATTCTAAGGCATACAGTACTTGGGACAGTTAATAAGACACAGAGTTTAGGAGCTGTAACTTCCGAATGTTGCAGAAATGCCTCCAGCAGATATGTGAATCAGTAACATAAAATAACAAAACAGCAAGATCCGGAGAACGTTTAACACTAAGTTTAGAACTTTTCACAGAATACAAAGTGTGTACACACGGCGATCTCTCTTTAGGGAATGTTCTGGGTAAAGTATAACTTTTAAATCTATGGAAAGCTTCCATCACATGCTATCATTTCCACTGAAAATCATCATTTTGACTACCGCAGAGTAGTAAAATTATTAATGTTTTAAAGATTAACTTTAAAGTGAGCTTTATATGATAGCAAAGGTAGTCTAAATATAATTCCTAGATTATATTACACTTGTCTCATGCTAACACATATAAGTCTTAACTTTACACTGTTTTTAACATTTATTCCGGTGTAATGACTTCTTCCACAAACATGCATTGCAAGCAACCATTAACATTTTGCACCAAAAAATAAGATGTTTTGACTGCAGGTATTTTGTGCCCCAAGCGGTCTCTCTCACACATGCTGCATATTCAAAAGCAAAGATTAGAGAATAAACCAGCCAATTAAACCAAAATGCCATTGATTTTCTCTTTCATATCGTCAGACCCCTCATCTATTGTTAAATATTTAAGAGGATTTTATTGTGAACCACAGAGGGACCCGAATCCCCCCTTTTTGAGCCTTGTGGATTCCTCTCTCTCTCTCTCTCTCTCTCTCTCTCTCTCTCTCTCTTTTCCTCCTTTTGCCTTGTTTCCTTTCTCTGTTGTTCATTCCAGCTTCTTCTGTCCCCATGGCACAGCTCAACACCCATCTGAACTGTTTTGAAATTTCTCTGCTTCTCGCAGATTCTCTCCACTGGTACATTTTGATCTCAACAGTTTGCTGACATAGCTGAGTGCGGTCTGCTGAAGTTTACACAGCTGGCACAATCTTTCGGCTTTTGCGTGTACACTCAGACACACACTTAAACAAGTTATATCACCCAAATTATGTTCCTTATTTCATGTCCCAGTAAGCAACACAAGAAACAAAAAGACTAGTAAGAAGCAGTATTCACACTTCAACCGAGACTCATCAAGTTAGGGCATATACAGGTGGAACATAAGCTATTTCGTAAACCATAGGATTAACAATCTGAGGGTAAAGTTCACCAGGTCTAGTATGAGTATGTATAAAATTCCAGATAAATGTTTATGAACCACTGTTTAAGAGATTTGAAATAAATTGCTTATATTAAGCTATCTTGTTTCTAGCAAAATTCTTATGCAAAAACAAATCGCAAAGCCATGCTACAAAAGCGCACGATCAGTGTTCAAATTCCTGCTGTCATCTATTACCACCTCGTGGACATTAGAGGAACTGCATACAAATGACAAAACTACAGTATGTATGCAATGCATTGATATGCCGTCAATATAGTGTAAGTGACAGCGGTAAGAGGAGAGACTGTGAGTATAAATTATCTAAGTGTATACATTTGTTTGTGTAGTTGTGCGTTTGCAAAAGGAACTGACATCCTACTCGAATAATGAAGCAGATTTGAGCTTAAGCTATTTGACATGCTTTTCCTTTGGACAATATCTCGTCCTCATTCCACTAAGAGCACCTTGATTGCATTGTTAAAACTTCCCTGCTGAAAACACAGCTTATGCTGGTAAGGTGTGTTTTGATGCTGGTCCTTTGCTGTTTTTGCTGGTCCTTTGCCAGCAAGTCATCAGCATAAACCAGCAAATGACCATCTTAAACCAGCATTTCAGTATCTAAACATAACTACCAGCTTGTTTTTGGTTGTCATCCACTAGGTGTCAGTAGATACTTCAGTTTATGTTAAAAAAATAGAGTTGCATTTATAATCAAGTGTATTGTTTTTTTAAAGGCCAATTCACACTCCACGGACAAACGCCAACAAACCAAAAAAACTGTGTTGGAGTTTGTTGGATCAGTGTGTTGGAGTTTGTTTTCATTCTAATGACAGCAACCACTGCAATCAGGGTATCTTCCGTCCATTCCATATCCTTTTTCAAACAAAAAAATGGAAACAGAAAAAAATTATAATTTATTGTTTTTCATGTGTTCCAACAAAATGAAAAAACAAGAATTCGGCTCTATTTTTGGTTTTCCATTCAGGGACAGAAAACGTATAGGTTACTCTCGTAACCACTGTTCCCTGAGACATGGAACGAGTACTGCGTTTGCCACGACGCATGGGGAAAACTCCTTTTTCTCCTATTCTAAAACGCAGTTTTATTATTTATTAAAACTGCACGGTCATTGGCCGCTGTATTGGTGACTATTTTTAACCAATGGGCAAAGCCCCGCGAACAGTGGGCCAATGGCGTCGACCACACCCCATGGCGTGATGTCTCTGCTCCAATGACAGCAGGTGGCGCTATGGTGGTGTGATGGGGCGTGCCCCTTGTCTATTTAAGGCAAGGGCTCGCCAGCCATCTTCAGGTTAGTTCGGCTGAAGCAACGGCCTCTCATAGCACGGCCCGAAACGCAGTACTCATTCCATGTCTCAGGGAACAGTTTTTACGAGAGTAACCTATAAGTTCCCTTTCGACATTTCACTCGTACTGCGTATGCTAAGACGCATAAGGAACACAGTACAATCCCGCCGTGCTATAAGTTCTGGACTCTTGAAGCCTGAGAGCGGACCTAGGGGAAACCCAAGGCCTCCTACGTCACAAGCACTCTTGTCCAATCACTTGAAGGCTTATGCGCCTCTAACCGCGGTGTTCACGCAGCCAGGCAATAGAATGTACAAGTGATGTAATCATAACCGAGCTGTCTCCTTTTGAGCGCAGGGCAGTCAAATAGTGAAGGATCCCTGATATATGATTATAACGCTCTTTTTGAGCACATTTACTATGTTTGTAACCCGGCAGCGACTGATGTGGGATACAGCAGCCAGCAAGCACAAGTCATAGTAACTCTCACTGGTCAGGGAGTTGTTAAAATATTAGCGCCTTACAGCGCAGCAGAAGGCAGGGGCGAATACACTCGCTGATGAGCCGGCGGCGCCGGATAGTTCAGAGTTTAGTTTTTTCAGGCTATGACTGAAGCTGAGGAACATGCAGTTCAGGGAGCCTATAGCAACAATGACTTTGACTGACTCGCTTTACAGAAGGGAGTTTAGTTAGATAATAGAGCGCTGTATAGCGTTGTAAGTGAAACTCAGAGTTAAATTCTGTCGGGCTATAACTGAAGCTGAGAGGCTGCAGTTAGAGAGCCTGTAGTGACAATAAGTTTGATCTGACTCACTTTTTTTGGAAGGGAGTTTAGTCAAGCAATAAAGCACTGTATAGCGCAGCAAGCTGCAGCAAGACTGCAGTTAGTGAGCCTATTATGACAGTCCCTCCTGACTCACTTCGCAGGAGGGAGTTCAGAGACAATAAAGCACTCTTCAACGCTGCGAGTGAGACTTCACAGAGAAAAGTCCGTAGCGCTATGGAGCTCCCTCACCATCTCAGCGTCAGGCGGTCCTTCGGAGACGGCGAGGAGCTTCGCCTGCAGCACCACCATACTGTGGAGAACGGAGACGGCCTGCCCGGCAGATGTGAAGGCTCATCCAGCCAGCACAGACGTGGTCCTGCAGGGTTTTAAAGGGTGCGCTGGTCTTGCCTTCCATCCAGCTGAAGACGGGGGTCGAGGGGCGGCAGCGTCTCATACCCCTTCTTCGCTGCTCCTCCGGAGGAGACCAGTCTAGACCCAGCTCGGAGACAGCCTTGGTAAGGATACGGAAGAGCTCGGCATCCACATTAGGCTTCGTTGAGCTGGCTTCAGACGGAGCAGATGGGGCGGGGTCCTCCAAGCCCGACAGCTCATCCGCATCCGAAGCTGCTTAGGAAGCGTCCTCCAGCAGCTCATCGTCCGATACCCCAAAGGAAACCAGGGCGCTCACCGAAGCGGAGGGACGGGCTTCCTCGGAGAGGTAGCGGACAGGGGACTCTTCCTCTCGAGGTGGTGAGACACGCAGTCGCTTGCGAGCAGGGGAGCACGATGGCTAGGCTCTCGCCCTGAAAAGGACGCAAGCCTGGTGCGAAAAGTGTACATACAAAGGTGTTCACATACGCCGCAGTCCGGTCCCGCGAAGGCAGCTTCTGCGTGGTCCTTGCCCAGGCAGGAGACGCAGTCGCGGTGCTCGTAGTCCCATCGTCGTACAAGTGGAGCAGCGGCGCATGGTGTTGATAGTAGAAGTCAAGAGGAGAGGAGAGTGGTCCAGCTGCAGATTCTGACAGGCTTCCAGTCAGGGACAGCAAAGAATTCCATTGCTTAAGGAGAATGATCTGAAGATGGCTGGCAGGCCCTTGCCTTAAATAGACAAGGGGCATGCGCCATCACACCACCATAGCACCACCTGCTGTCATTGGAGCAGAGACATCACGCCATGGGGTGTGGTCGACAGCATTGGCCCGCTGTTCGCGGGGCCTTGCCCATTGATTAAAAATAGTCCCCAATACAGCGGCCAATGACCGTGTTTCAGAATAGGCTTCAGTTAGGGGGAAAAAGGAATTTTCCCCATGCGTCTTAGCAGACGCAGTACGAGAGAAATGTCGAAAGGGAACGAGTAAACCACTTGAATGTTCAATCTCTAGATGTGGGCGGAGTAAAAATGCCCCTCTCCGCTGATTGGTCAGCCAAACATTAAAACACAATAAGAGTCCTTATCCACAAACTCTACTGAGGCAGAGACAGAGCTTTCTTTTGTGTATGCATGAATGCTGTAACCTATCAGTAAAATATTAGTTTATCTCATAAATATTAATTTGCTTCGCACATGCACTCACAAATACTAGCCTACATCTTTAGCACACCACCTGATTTATTATAACCACCTATTAAAATCTGTGTGATAAAAATGTGATATAGAACCGTAATAATATCATAATTTCTTAATGACTCGCAGAAAGACATTCTCTGCCAATCTATCAGTATTGTGTGATCATAATTCTCCATTCCGGTGTCGGTAGACTTCTGCATTCTGTCTCACAATACATTTATGCATCAGTTTATTTACAATATCTTTCTTAGGCCACAACAGAGTGAGTTTTGAGCAATAAAAAATCTCTTAGCTGTCACTCTGAAATCTCATGCGCTGAATTTCTGTAAATTATATTGAGGCATTCAATATAATTCTTAAATCATCACTACTTGCCTAAAATAAAATCTAGATATAAAACAGTTCAATACATGAAAATCACAATGTTAGTTTAAATGTTTAACTTACATAAATGTGTGCTGACGGAATCCAACCGAAGCTGAAGCGCTCCGAAGGACACTGAGGAGCCAGCGTCATCATATTATTAGTATTATTTATTTATTTTTTTAGCTCTCGTGATACACAGTGCGTACAGCCGTACACACACACAGTTTGCCACACAGACTTTAATAGGTGGTTAATATAAAAAATATCTGTTTTTTCGTTTTTCATTTTTCTGTTTGAAAACAAATATGGAATGGATGGAAGATACCCTGATTCACTGCTTCACACTTTTTAAGCGAATAATGACACCAAAATTAATACGAGTAAAATTTGGTTTGTGGATATGGGATCTTCCATTTTTTCCCCAGTCAGTGAGAGTTGGTCAGTGTCTGTTGGTGCAGTGTGAACATGACCCTTATTTTTCCTAAGATTATAAATCCCACAGCCAACTAGCCGACTTGTTTGTTGGAATTTGTCTGCGCGGCAATTTTAAATATATTCATGCAGAAATATATTTATTTAAAATAAAACTATACCAGGAGAAATATTTCACATTATTACTTTTATTTTATTTAAAAAATTCTCAAAGATAGTTTAAAAAATGCTAATTTTACCCTGTCAAAAACAGCTCTTTTGAAATCACTCTGTTCTGTGTACTTCCCATTTAAATCTTCACGAGCTCTGCTGACCCCGTCCCTATTTTCTGAAGCGCTCTCAGAGGATCTTTGTTTTAGCGGTATTGATAGTGAAACTTGCTAATTAGCACATCATTAGGAAATGCGATTTACAAAGATTCATTAAAATACTTTATACTCACTGCTTCTGTAGGTGAGGCTGGATCATGAATGATTCGTGCGAACATAAACGCAATTCTGTTGATCAAGTGTGCATTTCCTTCAGAACCAAAATTAAAGTTAATCCTCTGGGTCTTCAGTCACTCAGATGTGGGGAGTAAATGACTACTGCTATGTTCATTAATACATTCAACAACAAAACACCTCAAACGCTTAGGAGTCTTGCTTGTCTCTGTGTCTCGGTCTAATGATGGCTCACTCAGGGTGGGGCTGCTGTCAATCAACTATTGTGGGAGTGGCCTCTGTTGTTGTGACGCCACAATGACATGCATTTGAGAATGGCTTGATTTCAGAAGGGGCAACTTTATTAAATTAAAAGAAAACTACTAGGTGGATCTTTATCACTGTAGGGTGGTTGTGTACACACTCTCCCAACACACATTTCAGTTCAAACAGCTTGTAAAAGTGCATGTGGCATCGGATGACCCGGATAAATTTGGTTCATTCAATTCAATGTTATTATCAGCCAGTCGGGTTCACATGCTCTGTGTATATTTGGTATGCCATGTCCATGCGCAATACATATATTCTCCTATTAGCTCACCACCTCCCCAGCACCACCTGTCTAGGTCTGCCACAAGGTCTCTTCTCTTTTAGCATTTAGCTAAAGCAAGTCAAGTCTACTTGTTCCCCAACAGCAGCAGCAGTGTAGCAGATCTAGTCCACCAAGACCAAACATATGCACTTTCTATCTTCAATTCAAATTTATTTGTATAGCGCTTTTCATGATGCATATAATTGCAAAGCAGCTTTACACCAAAGTAATGTTTTACAGTATATGTAGTATTAGCTTGTATATATGGCATAGATGTGAGATAAAGATCAATTAGTAACGTAATCGAACAGACAAGAAACATTATAAATTAGTAGCAGAGTTCGGTAGTGCTGTGTGTTGTTCCAGGGTTGGCATCATCTGAAGTCCTCTGTG
>JAUYWG010000041.1:6749583-6781425 GCA_034779775.1 Enteromius afrohamiltoni
CAGACTTTTGACTGTAGTGGAAGTAACAGGACATCCATCTAGATCTAAATTGTAAGTCAAAAGATTGTGTGTATTGTGTGTACTTGTTGGTCCAATAAGCATTATCTCTGTCTTGTCTGAGTTTGAAAGCAGAAAATTATTCATCATCCAATCTTTTACATTTTTAACACATTCTGTTAACTTCGAAAATGTAGACGTTTCATCTGGTCTTGTTGAGATATATAGTTGAGTATCATCAGCATAACAAAGAAAATTAATCCTGTTTTTTCTAATAATATTACCAAGGGGGAGCATGTATATTGAAAATAGTAGAGGACCTAGGACAGATCATTGTGGCACTCCATACTTTACTGGTGATAACTGCGATGACTCCCCGTTTAAATAAACAAAGTGGTAGCGATCTGACATTAATAAAGATTTATCAATCCTTTCCAAAAGTTGACTGAACTAGTTTTTCTTCTTAAGCACCTTGTAAACATTTCCTAATATGTGCACTCTGTCTATAGGAAATTATTACATAGCGACATCTCAGTGATTGGAGCTCTTGCACAGTTTCAGATAAGCTAGATTTACTTAAAAGAACATTTTGGTGAATAACTGAACTGCTGGATTGTGAAGAATTTTATAAAGATTTCTCATAACAGATTTCCTGTTGTGTTGTTTTCATGCATGTGTAAAAAAGTCTTTTTGAAACCAGTTGGGAAATTTTTCCAAACTACAAAGCATTTTATATCTTCATTCCATGGATGTATGAGCTACAGACATCCAGCTGTGACATTACTGTAAAGTGAACATGTGATCCTAACCCAAAGAATTTTGGATACATACTGCCATAACATTTGACTTTTTTATTTACTTTGTGTTTTCAGATTTTAATTAATAATGTCAATGATAGAGTTATGTTTACTCAAGTAGATCATTGCTTCATTGGTGAAATAATAGTACATTTTCAAAGCCTAGTAATTATCGTAAGTTGCAGCATATACATGTATGTTTAACTCGCTTTTCACAACAACTAATTATTTAGATTATCATAACTTGTTTCTGTACCTTTTACTAAGGGTTTGGACAGTGGTTTGCACATGAAGAGCATTAATGAAGCACAGAACAGCTGTATTGTACTACAGGCTCTAACACTTCTTTCTTTCAAGTTTCCTTACAATTTCCACCTGACAACACAGGATCATTTTAGAACTAAAAAATAATTGGGTTTTTGAAAGTTGTGCAATGTGAAGGACTTTGGAGAGTCCCAACATAATGAAACTAAAAAAAGTTAGACCACTGTTGGTTTAATATGTTATTTTGTCAGCAAGGCTGGTAAATGTTTTCCGATCTGTAAGCATTCTTAAAACCTGCAATCACATGCTTTCTGATTAAGCTTGGCGCAAACAGTATCGGTCTAACTTGAATGTGAAAATTTCTCAGGACCACACCTCCTGCAAATAAGATATTTAAGGCAAAAAATAATTTGAAGACAAACAAAATAGACCATGGAGCCATTATACACTTTCCTGGTGCTCTTCGTCATTATCTTTAAGTCTAATGCGCTCATCCGACCCAGTAATGGCCTTCGTGAATGCCGCATAAACTCATCTTTAACAGCACTAGAGGTGCTCCCAGGTGGAGGCTGGGATAACCTGCGCAACATAGACGTGGGGCGGGTGATGAACTTTAGTTATTCCCAATGTCAGACCACGGAGGATGGAATGTATCTCATCCCAGATGAAGTCTTTGTCATTCCAAGGAAAAGGAGCAGAATGGAAAGTCACTCTGAGACCATCATGTCATGGCTGGAGCAGAAAAGCTCAACATCAGGATCCATCAATGCAGACATGTCTTTCCCTGCAGTGCTAAACGGAAAATTCTCTGAAGAAAATACACGCATGAAAACACACCAAGTGAGAACGAACTCCGTCACAACACGAGTTCAGGTAAGTCAGGAAAAGTAAAAGCAGCTTGGTTTCTCGATGGCAGAAAACAACGTATTTTTAAATTGTTCGCCTAATTGTTTTAATTAACTTCTTGTGGTGCAGGAAGGAACTTTTTCATGAAGGAACTATTTTGACTTCACGAAATAACAATAATCTTAAACTTTCCAAAACGGGTAAACAGACAGGCAGGGTTGAACGCACACATAAAGGAGAAATTAAAACAGTTGAGGAGCTCATGCATAGTACCAAATTCTGGGCCCTATATGCACAAGCAGTGGCCATGGGCGTCGCAGCTGGGTGAAAAGTGGGATTAAATTACATGGACTTCAAGTGGGGGGAGGGCCCCTGAGGAGTGACAGGGGCGTGGCACCAAATTCTGGGCCCTATGCACAAGCAGTGGCAATGGGCCCCCGTAAGCTCGAGGTTCACATCTACCTACGACACCATTTAACACATGTCAGGGTTTCATGTAGAAGCATTCAGGCACAGAAGGGATAGATTCAAATAGAACATCACTTTGCTCAACCAAGGCAGACGAGAAAAACAATTGTACACATCAACATAACATTAATAACCGACAAAAGACAAGACAAACTAAACAGGCTTTTAAACATGAAGACATTAGGGAGAAATCAGGACAGGTGAGGAAAACAGGTGGCTCGGGTAACCAATTATCTAAACAAGAACATGACCAAATAAGGAAACAACAAAACAATACCAAAACTAACAAACGATATAAAACAAGGACATGGGCGTGACATAATCTCCCCGTCCCGGGAAGGTGCGTCCTTACACCTAACAACATCTCAAGGAGAGGGGGGGTGAGCACCCTGGAGGCCGTACAGGGCAGAGTCTCTGGTTGCCACCAGGGTGGATCAGGAGCCTTGGGAGGCCGTGGCGGATCTGGAGCCTCGGGAAGCCGTGGTGAATCAGGAGCTGGCTGTGGTTGTGGTGACTCAGGGACCCTAAAGGGCACTACTGGCCATAATCGAGGGGCTGGAACGGGCACTACTGGCCATAATCGATGAACTGGATCTTGGATAGGCTCAGCTGGCTGTGATTCATGAATCAGATCTTTGATCGGCTTTGCTGGCTGTGAATGATGTCTAAGCAGCATGGTCAGCGAATTACGTGCTCGTGGCGTGTGAAGGAGACTATTCTGAAAAGATTTTTTATTCGAAGGAAAATCTGATGGGTAGGAAAAAAAAATGTTAGAACACCGGTTTTAGATGGCGTTCTTGCAGCACGGAGCTTAAACGGCGCTCCGGTCGCGCACTCGCTACAGAGCATTCAGGCGGAGTGGGTTATTGTCCGGTCGGTAGTTTGATGGCAGGTGAGTGGCTCTAGCCTGGGGCCAGGAAGTTCCCCAGACATCGGTAAACCACCTCTCTCCAACTCAGTCCCGCGGTGTCCGGGAGATTTTCAGAGAGGTAATGGCGGATCCCGAGCCGAAAGAATCTGATGATGTCCTCGTCCAAACAGCTGTCCGTTTATCGGAGGAATTCGGGAGTCCATTCCATCTTGTTTTGAAGGTCGGTTATTCTGTCAGGGTTTGTAGAAGCATTCAGGCACAGACAGGATAGATTCAAATAGAACATCACTTTACTTAACCAAAGCAGACAAGAAAAACATTGTACACATCAACATAACATTAATAACCGACAAAAGACAAGACAAACTAAACAGGCTTTTAAACATGAGGACATTAGGGAGAAATCAGGACAGGTGAGGAACACAGGTGGCTGGGGTAACCAATTAACGATACGATATAAGACAAGGACATGGGCGTGACAATACATCAATCAACTGATGCATTTACCCAAAATATTAGCATTTACATTAGTTAACACCATTTATTGTTATCTTAAAATTATATTTAAAGGAAAATAAAATTTCACTTCTCAGGGGCCCTTTCCCCACTTGGGGCCCTGGTAATTTAGTCCCGCGTACCCAACTACAATGCCCCTAAGCACAGGTGAAGAGAAATAAACTAATTAAACTAAATCACAATAGAATGAGGAAAACACAAAAAGAAACTAAAACTAAACAGAAAATCATGCTGTGGGTGTGGTGAAGCACGAGCAGAGAATCAACTTATCGTTTCCTTTCTACCGAGCAAACAGCAAAAACAGCAAGAAAAGAGGAACTCTGGCAGCTTACTCCTTATGTGTGTGTGTGTTCTATATGGGAAATTACAGTTTAGCTTATTGGACTTATATATTCAATTCAATTCAATTAAAATTTATTTGTATAGGGATTTTCATGATACATATCATAGCAAAGCAGCTTTACACCAAAGTGATGTTTTACAGTACATGTAGTAATAGTTTGCACATGTACATATGGCGCAGATGTGAGGTAAAGATCAATTAATAACGTAATCAAACAGACAAGGAATGTTATAAATTAGCAGCAGAGTTCGGTAGTGCTGTGTGTTGTTCCAGTGTTGGCATCATCTGAATTCCTCTGTGGGGTTGGCATCATCTCTTCTTAAGTGTTGTACCTGCTGTATCTCAGTAAACTCCCCACTGGAAGGGTTTCAAGGTGGTTTGGTTCTTTTATTTGCGTTCACATTCAAAGGTTTCATCCACAAACTAGGTAGCCTGAGTACTAACGTTACACTAAATCGTCAGTTAGTTTTGTGATGTCTTCCTTCGTTTAACCAAACAGATGTTAGGTTATAAACAGGAAAGCATACCAACCCTGATCAACAACAGACTGAGAGAAAGAAAAAGGCGGCACTTAATGCATAAACAGTACTCTACATGCCCTGGAACATAATGACATCTATCTTTTATAATACACATGTGCAAAACAACAGTGACACCTGCAGGAAAGCCTAGCATTTATATTTTCTATTTAGTTTTAATTGTTTTATCTTCTTTCTTCTCAGGTGCGGAATCATCTGTACACTGTGAATGTGTATCCCGACTTTACTCTGGACTCCCGCTTTGCTCAGCAGATTGGGGAAATTGCAGACGCTGTTGAGAACAATCAAACACGGCTGTCAACTTATCTATCAGAGAAACTCATACTTGATTATGGTACCCATGTCATCACAAGCGTCGATGCTGGGGCCATTCTGGAGCAAGAGGACTATGTAAAAAGGTCTTATATCTCTAACAGTGAGTTAGACAAGTCTTCTGTCTCTGCATCAGCAGGCATTCACTTTTTTAACAAGGTTAACTTTAACTTTAGTAGCAATGAATCCAAGGAAACTTCAGAAACCATCACTTACCAGCAAAACATTACATATTCTTTAATTCAGAGCCACGGTGGGGCTTTATTCTACCAAGGGATCACTCTGCCGAAGTGGCAAGAGAGCACTCAAAATAATCTAGTGGCTATTGACCGCTCTGGTGTGCCACTGCACTATTTCCTCAATCCAGCAATGTTTCCTGATCTTCCAGTTCCAACCTTACATAAACTTGCCCTTTCAGTCCAACAAGCTGCAGCGCGTTACTACAACATAAATACCATTCCAGGATGTGTAAATACAAATTCTCCAAATTTTAACTTTCAGGCTAATGTTAATGACTCATCTTGTGAGGGTCCAGTCACCAGTCTGACCTTTGGTGGAGTTTACCAAATATGCACTCCTATTTACTTCCTTTTTCAGGAAAAAGGAAATGTCATCTGTGATGAGCTTGCGCAAAAAAATCCAGATACTGGTGGGTATACGTGCCGTCAACCTTACAGTGCCTCTTTGTTACACTCAGAGACCGTAGAGCAGGGATACAGTCGATATGAGTGCCAAAGGGAATGCCATTCATGCTGGATGTTTTTGGATTGTTGTCACAAGGTATGTGGAAATGCTTATTATGTCCATCGTGCAAGAATTGACACTTACTGGTGTTCCACAAGTCAGACAGTCCCTGAATACTCTGGATACCTTTTTGGTGGTCTATTTGGACCCTCCTTACAAAATCCACTGACCAAATCTCATGACTGTCCTCCAAATTACTTTGCCCAAACATTTTTGACTAATGGTATGAGGATTTGTCTGAGCAATGACTATGAGTCAGGAACAGTATCTTCTGTGCCATTTGGGGGTTTCTTTAGCTGCCGGTCTGGCAACCCTCTTGCAGGGAACCAATATCGTTGTCCTCCTCAGTTCAGTCAACACCTTGCCTCCATTAGTGATGGCTGTCAGGTATTGTACTGTGTCCAGTCAGGTGAGTTTACTGGTGGCCAGTTAAAACCTATCCGCCTCCCACCATTCACAAAACCACCTTTAGTCAATATGATGGCGACAAACACTGTAGCGGTTATGTCAGAAGGCAGTCAAGCCTGGCTGAGGATAGGAGACACCAAAAAATGGAAACTAGCAAAGCCTGGCGAAGTTACTCAAATAATGGTAACGGTTGAGGCATCATCTACCCGGATGTCAGGAGGTGAAAAGGCTGGTGTGGCCTGTGGTGTGATGACTTGTATAGCAGTTGTCGTGGCAGGAATTGTCATTTTGGTGAAACGCAAAAGGAAGGGGTATGAAGAGATTCACTATGATGGGCAAAGTAGTGTAGAAAGTCAGAGAGAGCAACAGAATGCAAACGACAGCCCCACTCAACCTCTGTTGGCTTAGTTATGTCGAGTGCATTAAGATTCGTACTGTAAAAGTACTGTAAAAAATTTAATCTTGATTAGCTTTGTAATCTTTTTTTGTTTTGTGTATTTGGTGATAGGGAAGATATTTTTACGTGTTGCTTGGTATATGGGCTGCTATTTACGACTGCTTCACTGCTTGTGAATGATGAACATAGCAGTATTTCGTATTTTTATGTCTACATTATTCAAAAAGAATACTGACCCTGTGTTTTAATGATACTATAGCCCTATCTGTAATTATATGTGTACAGTGTGAGTGTTCAGCATTCTGTACATGACTATTTTTGTACTAAGTCTATTTTTTTATTCTTTAATAAAAATCCCTATATTCTCCCATTTGCCCATTACTGTTTTTTATGAAGACATTGTTTTCAAGTGTGAGTTATGAAAAAAATTATATATTTTTTTTTTTATTTTATATTTTACAATTCAAAACAAAATGGTAGTGTCTAAAGCTTCTTCTGAATGTGGTTTTGATGGCAAATAGTGATGACAAATACACACGTGCACACACACACACACACAAGTATTTCCTTCCTTCTGCTCATGGTAAAAAACAGGCAAAAATAATCACCCCAGAGACTAAAGCCACTGATTGTATAATAGAAAATTGCTTGTGAAATGTGTGGAACATATTCCAACAATATGTTGGAAACACATAACCTATAAATCCTAAACAAACTGTTTTCAGGACATTATTTACACATATTAAACAGCCATTTCAATTATTTTAGAATAATAAGGAGAGCCAAATTATATAAATAAGTATTGCACAGTGTAAGTGAGCATTAACCAGCATGTTTGGATTGTGTATGTGTAAGAAAATGCGTTGTCATCCCACCTGAATGATGTTTTAAATGTCTCTAGTCAGAAAACATTCCAGCAAGGCCAGAGATGACAGTGAAGATTTGGGTCTTCATTACCCATCATGCCATTAAACTTTCATCTCACAGGCCAAATGCTTCACCACCATGCTCCAGCAGATGTCAGTGTCTCCTAATATTACAGCAAGGATTAACAACTACGTTTTCACCTCCTATTAAATAGATAGACTACGTTGAACATTTACATTTGGATTAGCACAATAATATGCCAATACATCTACTGTACTATGTATTTATGTCATAGTAGCTCACATGCCCCCTATGAACTTAAAACAATACATAGTGTCTAATAAAATGAATCAAATATTTACCAAGTAGGTAGGAGGAAATGTTTTTTTTTTTTTTTCTGTCACAACAATTTCACTAAATTTCTCAGTAAATTAAACCAATGGTTTAATCTACCAACACTAACATGGCAAAGACCTAAGACATTTTAGCACAGGCCACTCAGTGTAAACATCTCTAGTTTACTCACTGGCCATAAAGATTAAATTGGCAGCACATTCTGAAACAGCAAGCTTATTTATGGTCAGTGTTTTTAGATTGTTTGGTGTGCTGTTTTTTGATTGCCAAATGCAGTAGCTTACCATTTTAGCCATAAACCAACACATACACATCTCTTCTGCACCAAAGGGAGTTTTCAAACATATCTAGTGAGTATTTAGCACAGAAACAGCCAAAGCATGTCGGAAGTACATGCTATTGAAGAAGACACTTAAATACCCAAGCACACAAAGGTTGACAATATACCAAAAATGAATCTGAAGCTATACATTTTGTTAGCTTCCACAAACATTTTAGACGCATTATCTTTTTGATCAGTCGGTTTTATTGAATCAGCCCACCACCAGCACCATGACATCTTCAGATATCAAAGAAGGTAATTAAATCAACGGTCAGAGAACAGGAGCCAGCCTGCAGAGTGGAAAAATACGAGTGTGTTTGGAAAAATGAGGGCATTTACATCCAGCCATTTCAAATTGGGATAGTTGACATAATGCCCAGTAGAATCATACACTTTTTAGGACACATGAGCCTTCTGCAATATTCTGGAAGGAATTAGTGATGATATGATGTTCACAATAACACAAAAACACATTTTGTCTCTCTCTCACACACACACTGAACTAGACTGAGTACAGCTTCTCTTATTCATTAATTAAAAGTTCACATACTTAACGACCAGTGAATAATGTGTTCTCCTTTTAAGAAAATGCAACAGAATTGTCTGAAAACAAAACAGATTTGAAGAACCTCCCCACAAATGTATGTAATTTAATTTATGGCCCAAATAAACATTAGACACATGAATTTCATTTAAAAGTGAATTTGTGATGCTATATTAAATTATCAACTTAAAATTCTTCCTGACAATATACAGTAGAAATGTAGAGAGGCTGTAGGATTCTTTAATTTAGTACTCTGCGCATAAACCGTATCTGTTTTTATATTACAAATGAAAACGAACATTAGAATAATGTTCATCTGTCTTGTTCATCTACTAGCAAACCCAGATCTAACTCCCATATGTCTATGTTCCTCCGTCCGGTCCTTCCGCAGTGTCTTCATCCTTCAAACACTTTGAAGTGTCCACCGAGGACAGTTTGGTCCCTGGAAGGCATGATTAAATAAATAAGTGAAAATAAAAGGAGCTTGTGTGTCTTTGTGCAAAATCAACCAGCCAGCCAATGGTGTTCGAGCATCCCAGCCAGCTGTCATGCTATTGGCCGAAGTGTTGAAGTGGACTGCTGGACATCGAGGAGCGAGTTGTCTATGAGTCAGTGTGTTTTGTCATTCAGTTGTGTAGTTTGAGAACACGTCGAGCACTTAGAGTTCATCTCGCGAGGCTCGGGACGCAGGCGGTGGTGTGTCCCCGGTTACGCTGTTCTGAGCAACGGACCGAATTTGTTCTTGCTGAGCAGTTTTTTTAGCATACTGTCTGTCCCAGTCTGTGCTGGTGGCATCGTCATCCCAAATAGTGGAGGTCTCTGTGTCGCTGAAGTAACCCGGCTCACCCGTATAGTGTGTTGGGTATAACAGCAGCGGTTCAACAGAGAAAGCACGCAGATCTCTGGGATCAAAGTGAGACATGTATGCCGCACTGAGAGAGAGACATGAGGGGAGGGGAGAAAGCAAGGGCATGAGAAAAATTACACAACTGATGTATAGAAATTTCATATATAAAAATCATACATTGTTGCTGAATCAAAGTATTCATTTTAGTGACTAAAATAAACGTTTTTGTTGAAATAATATTTGTGTGCATGCTACTGAGTATATTTTTTGTGTATATATATAAATACACACGTATGTATTATATTTAGAAAATATTTACATGAATATATGTATATTTATATAATTTAGAAATATTAATCGCAATTAATCATTAGACAACACCAATTAATTTTTTTTACAAAAAATCTTACTAAACCTAAACATTCTTCATCTTAATATTTTCATACTAATGTTTTACATTAATGTATATTCAGTACAACTAAATGATTCTGCGATGGGTAAAGCTTTCTGAACTACACGAAAACATTATTAATAAAGAGACTTTACAATGCATCACTAGATTGACACACTTGGGTACACAATGACTCTTTCTCTCTCTCTCTCTCTCTCTCTCTCACACACACACACACACACACACCACAAACACACAGAAAGTGGAGTATATTTATACAGTAATCCATCTGTTTTATACCAGTAGCCCTTCCCCCAAAACTCAGAGAACATCAATGGGAATTTTGTCCCTTGAATGCCGAGAACAGGAAGAACCGTCCCTTCCCAAAATTCCTCAAAGTAGGGAGAGAGACCCAGAGAATGCAAGACAACAGAGGAGAAGGACCGCAGGGTACTGAGGGTGTTAGGTGAGAGAGAGAAGGGCCAGTAAAGGCGACACATACTGGGGGCACAGTTATTGCTGAGCAGGCCTCCCAATAGAGGAAACTGTGTAGAAAAGGCAGTCATTGTGTGACCCAGTAGGAACACCATAATTTTTTTCCCCAGCTCTGAACAATCTAGCACTGTGTCTCTCTCACTCAGCAGTGCAGCTTCAGTTTGTACCTGTGTGTAAAAGCTTCTGAAAAATATCTATCCATCGATTGATCCATCCATCTATATACCCATCAGTCACGCATTCATCCATTTATCTCTCTCTCTCCATTGATCCATCCATCCTTTGATTGATCTATCATCCATCTGTGCATTCATCCATTGATCTATCAGTCCGTCTATCCACTGTAATCCATATTTACATTCACTCATCAATCTATCTATCCAATAACCCATCTGTGCATCACACTTACTTTGGGTGTTTGTTGAACATGACTGGCAGGAACTCATCCACAGGGAGCATCTTGCCTAACGACTGAGCAGCGAGGAGCTTCTTGGCCCCCTGCTGTGAAAGGGCATAACCTAGAGTCCAATATGAGTAATCAGCCTCCACCAGATTATTAACACCCTCTACGGACACCTCCGGCTGAGCTACTTGCATCCGCTTACGGCCCACATATCTACAGACAGCGAAGAAGAAAGAGATAGACCGATATGCTTCTGTGAACGATGAAAACATCTCATCATGTGTTTGTTTTCAGTCTGTGTTGTACTTACATGAGGTCCCAGTTTAGCTGAACTTTTTCAACATCCTCCATGATGGTCTGTAACCTCCTTTTAAATCGTGGCTCAAACCTCACGTCATCCTCCAGGACCATCACACGCTGAAGACCTCTCTCCACCACCTATCACACACACACACACACACACACAGAGTAAACAGAAAATGATTTGTCTATTGAAAAATCTTGTTTCAGAAAGTAGAACATTTTACTCAAGTGTTGCTCATCTGAATAACAGGACAATTATACTATGCCTGGCTTATATAAAACACTAATTAACAGTGAACAGAGGTCAAAAATAAAGACACAGGGAGTCCAGTGTGTCCCCTGTGTTTGTGTACAAATATACACAAAGATTGTACTGTGATAATAACTAGTGTTGAAGAAATATAATTTAATATTGAAAAATATTTTGTTTTTATTTAAGGTCAAATAAAAAAACTAATCTAAAAGTTTATAGACAAATTAGTATCGACAGCATTTGACAAGCTCAATCATTCAACAAACAAATTCAACAATCATTTTTTTTTGTATTAAATAAAAAAAAATTGTGATAGGTATAACTTTCCTATTTAATGTTTTATTTATCACATTTACTTATATAATATATTTATTTAATATATATTTAATATATTTGATGTTAAACTAAAAAGGAGAGTTTTAAATTTGAGGCACATCCCACATTTTTGCAAAAACTAAAAACGTCAAACAAAATTAATGCAAAATAAAGTTATACATACTGTGCCTTCCACCAATATTGGCACCCTTGGTAAATCTGAGCAAAGGTGGCTGTGGCTGTGAAAAAAATCTGCATTGTTTCTTATTGAAATGGGGAGAAAATCTGATTGTGAAATAAATGTTTTCTCCAATACTTGTTGGTCACAATTATTGGCACTCCTAGAATTTTTTTAAATATCTCTGAAGTATATTCCCATTCATATTCACAATTTTAAGCACTCCAGGGTGACTATAAACGTGAAAATATCTAGCCCTGGCTTCCTGTTTCACAGAAATATATATAGGATGGAAAAATAAAGCCCAAAATCCCTTAATCATCAACACAATGAGAAAAAAACAAAGAATATATGTCTTATATGCTGCAAAAGATAATTGAGCTTCACAAACTAGTGAAGTGGCTTTAAGAAAAGAGCTAGAACAGTGAAAATTTCCATTTCCATTGTTGTTTAGGAAGGTTTAAGAAAAATCTCAGCATGTTCAGTTGTCAGACAGGACTGGAACTACAATGGGACTGGCTTCTATGATCAGATGAAACAGCAGCAATAGTTCAAGATGGGTTTGGTGAACACAGGGATAAAAAGTACTCCATGTGTACAATGAAATGTACTGCTGTGTACTGAGTGAGGAGAACTAAAGAGAAGCACCATCATGGAGCTGGTAATCTGAATGATCTGGAGTGATTCTGCATGAAAGAATACTCTCTTTTCTCTTATCAGGTGTTCTCCAAACTCTTCAGGCATTACAGGAGAAAACTCAGAGCTGTTATCTTGGGAAAAGGACATAGCAATAATTGGGTGCCAATAATTATGGCTGACATATATTGTATTTATGTTATCATGAGTTTTTCTCCCTTTTGCAATTGTTTTAATTCAATGGTAGGTTAGAATTCAAAAGGATAAACAATGCAGATTTATTTTCACAGCCACCTTTGCTCAGATTTACTAAGGAGCCAATATTAGTGGAGGGTACTGTATCTCTCTTTCAATAATTTATATTAAAAAAAGAAAAATAATTTCATATTCTATTTATAAGGAGTGTCACATGTTTTTTTATATGTGAGTATGTCTGTACCTGCTTCCAGGTGAAGTGGTGGCTGAGGAAACAGCCGATCTCTCCACGCGTCAGCACCCTACCAGAGTATGGATCTTTATAACCTGGCATCATTTCTATACCTAGAGCTTGAAGGTGAGATGTATTCAGAGCCCTGACAGGAAATAAAAATGGTCAAATCAACAGTTACCCAAACATCCATCACAAATGTGATTCCACAGGATATCCCCATGATAACCTACTTGCCATCTACAGCATCAATCAGTGTGGCCTCGAGTCCCAGCACCGCCATTGTGTTCAACATCCGTTCCCTTCGGTCCAACCTCCGCTTCAGATTAATCAGAAAGATCTAAGCAGAAAAGAGAACAAGAGATTCTGAGAAATGAAGCCGGGCAAAATAAGAAAATGTCACTTCAAGGAATCATCTGAGGTTTCTCTGCAGAATATCTAATCATGAGTGTCCGGTCAAGCAAGACATTCCAAAGATTCTGCTCTCTCACCTCGTCAAAGCCCATCTTGTCCAGGAGTTTGGGTGGAGTGGAGAGAAACTCAGAGGGTTTTAGGGTATGATCAACTGCAAGGAAAGACATTTTAGTTGCATAAAATGAACATCTGACTATTACACATTGGAACATTACGGAGACCTTAAGTGACAAAATTCTGGGTGAGTGGAAAAAAATTTGGGGCTGGAGGAAATAAAATTTTACAGTCTCATATGTATCAAGAACACACGTTTTGTGAGAGAACGCAAAACATTTGTGAGACAACGCAAATATCTTTGTGAGAGAATGCAAAAAGTTTGCGAGAGAACTAAACATTTCTCAAGGGAAAGAGAATGCAAAAAATGTGAAAAACATTATTTGCTTCCACTCCAATTTTTTTCCACCCACTTCAATTTTTTTCCTCCACTATGTTCCTTAAGGGGCACTGTAGAACATAACAAAATGTAAATACAAACCTTAATAAGGGTTGAAAATATAAAGTGTAAAAGAGTGTTAAAGTGCTGGAAAAAGGGTGGTTTATTAGGGGAAGTTGCCATGGGTGTGCTTCTTATTGTGTGTGTGTTTGCCTGCATTATAGGGACCAGGCAACGGTCCCCAAAATGAAAATGACTTGATAAACATACTCTACTCTTTCAAAGTTTGGGGTCAGTTAGATTTTTTTTTCAAGACTTTTGTTTAGCAAAAATGCATTCAACTTATCAAAAGTGACAGTAAAGACATGTATATTGTATTTCAAATAAATGGGGTTCTTTTAAACTTTCCATTCAAAGAATCCAGAAATGATCATGGTTTCCACCCTAAGCACCAAACCAATAGATATTACACTGCTTTCTGAACGATCATGTGACACTGAAGACCTAACTAAAGGTTGCTGAAAATTCAGCCATCACAACAATAAATTACATTTTAAAAATACATTAAAATATAAAAGTTATTTAAACTTTTTATAATATTCAATATTAATGTTTAGTTGTATTTGATCAAATAAATGCAGCACTGCGGAGTATTTTTTGACAAATATTTAAAAATCATATGACCCAAAATTTGATTCATGTAAATGAATGAATGTTTAATGTATCTATACTGTAATGTGTTTGTAAGTGATAATACTCACTCATGGCCTCAGTTATAGTGTGTGTGAAACTCTCCTGCTCATCTTCCACACTCTGCTGGGCCTTCAGAGGTACAGGCAGAAAACCGTAATGTTCTCTGTTACACACATACATCTGTACACCTACAGAAAAAACAACAGCATTATACAGACACATGATGAAATGCATCTGCACCCATCACTGTATATCTCATAATTGTATGTACCCTATGTAGTCACCCAACACAACAAGAAACATGAGTGTTACATCATTAATGTGTTTGTGTGGTTTGGTGTTGCCATGGCTTTATTCATGGGTGTGTTTGGAGTCGGCTTTGTGTTAGCTGTGTGTGTATGTGATTTACTGTAAATTCACTGCACGCTCTCTGTCTCTCTCACACATTATTTCTTAATGCAACATCCACAAACACCCAAAGAAGCCATAAAACTGGCCAGCTGGAGCTGGTTATATTAGCCACAAGATTATCCAACATGAAAGCTGTTATATTAACACAAACCCTCCACAGCAACATATACTGAAGCTGGACAGTTGGAGGTGCAGTGATTTATGTGTTAGTTTGTGATCCATGTCTGTTCTGGGTCCCAAAAAAAGAAGAACAGTACTGCCTTCATCTGTTTGCTCTGAAAACATTGCATGCTTAAAAGCACTCATTTCCAAAACATTTAATGAACTTAAATAATATAATTACAATATGTTTAATGGTTTAACATTAGTTAATGTGTTAGGCATCATATAACCAAACAATAAAAAATACTACAATACCAGCATTTATTAATCTAGCTTAGTGTTAATTTTTACATGGCATTAATATTATAACATTTGATTTTATTATTTCATATTTAAATGAAATATATATATAATTGAACCTAATGTTCATTTATAGTTCATTTTACCTAATGCATACCAAACTTGAATTACTGTATTCTGAATTAAATCTTGATTTTATTGTTAAAGCAATTCAATAAGGGATCTCTCACCAGCCTGGCGCGCAGAGAAAGCAAAAACCATTATGTCATCAAACGCCCAGCTGTAGTCGGGGTGAGGTGGGTAGAAAGCCATGTCGAGTGTAGAGCTACGTCTCAGATCCAACAGGAAGGTGGAGTGCACCATGGGAACTGAGAAACAGCCCAAGCGCTTCCACTCACGGATAGGCTGGTAGTCTGGGGTGCGTTTGTAATAACCCTGAGAAAAAGATATCAGGCTATTGAAGCACTTTTCATAATTACGTTTTAACTGTGAACGTTGAGTGTACATTTTCGCTTGAATGCATTTTGAACAAAACGTAAAAAACAAAACATTAAATCTTGCCTTAAAGGTTCAGTTCACCCAAAAACTCATTAATTAAAAAATCATTCATTTGTGACCTTTGTAGATCTTCCAAACAAAAATGTGACCCTGGACCACAAAACCAGTCTAGCTTGAGTATATTGGTAGCAATAGCCAGACGTTTATGCCCAAAATCAGGATTTTAAGTAAAGATCGTGTTCCATTAAGATACTTTGCAAATTTCCTACCGTAAATATATCAAAACATAAATTTTTGATTTGTGGTATGCATTGCTAAGACCTTCATTTGGACAACATTAAAGACAATTTTCTTAATATTTAGATTTTCTTGTACCTTCAAGATTTTCAAACAGTTCAAATATCTCAACTAAATATTGTCCTATCCTAACCAACTACACATCAATGAAAGCTTATTTATTCAGATTTCTGATGATGTATATACATCTCAATTTCAAGAAAATTGAAGTTAGGATATTTTTGCTGAAATTCGAGAGCTTTCTGACCCTCTATAGGCAGCAATGCAAATAAAAGTCATACAGGATTGAAAAACAATAAGGTTGATTAAAAGATATGAGATAATCTGTGGGTAAACTATCCCTTTAATATTTTTGAGCCTGAGTTCACCAAGGTTTACCTGAGGCGTGATGCCACACCAAAAGTTTGAGTAAAGGGATCGGGAATCCAACATGGGTGCCACCAGTGTAAAATTCTCTGCCATCATGAGATCCAGCACCCGCGGGTTAGTCAGGAGGTTATCACTGTCGACAAACTGAGAGAAAAAGAGAGAGATATAAAAATAAAAATACTAATTTAGCATCAACATAAGTGTCATATGACCAACATAGTTGGATTAATAGTACCTGCGGTTTTTATTTAACATGAGTATAAACAGATGCAACACAAGTCAAGTCTGACAATAAAGGCATCTTGATCTCACCAGTATATAATCAGCCCAGCGTTCTCGTGCAGCCTTCAGTGCTGCCTGCCTGAGCTTCATTACATGATTAAAACGAGATGGAGCCCAGTGTTTCGGCCCCCACTCATCTGTGTATGACCTTATATAGAAGCAAAAAGATGCATAGGTTTAGAACAGACTGGTGACAAAATAATGACAAAATTGATATGATTGTTTAATCCTGTTCTGGAAATCATTAGATTTAGATGGGAAAGACATTTGCAGACTGTTGAAAATCCCTGACATATGCAGCCATTAGTGCTAATTGACTTTGAAACCTTCTGTTCTGGAACAAGATGTTTTCAACCAACCGTGGCTCCTCCATGGGCCTCCACTCCACGTAATGGTATCTGCTCTGCCTGTTCTTCAGCCATTCTCTCAGCATGGAAGTGGTGTTGTCCACATTATGGTCCGTTGCAGCCCTTCAAGAAACGATAAAGGAGAATTTACCAATCATTTCAACAAACAAGACAATCTCCATAAACAGCTGCTCATCGGGAGCAGAGAAAGAGCCCACAGGCAAGGGTGGAACAGTCAACAATGTGTTTTGAGTTAGTATTTCCTTCCTACTTGTGGCAAAGCTCAATAAGATTATGAAAATTCATGTGAAGATGGCAAAAGTGCTAGTTGATGACGCTAGCAAGCAGCTAGCGCTGTGTTTCCAGTGCTGATAAATTCCTCATGGGCATTTATGGGCTAGCAGTGAAGTGAGGCACTTAACAACAGCTTGCCAACAGCAGCTTGTGAGAGGTAAAAGACGTATTGTCTAAGTTTCATATTAGCATTTCAGGAGCCTGGCTTAGCATGTGTTACTAGCAAGTGAAAATGCAGAAACGTCTGACTTTATAAAACAATATACTGTGACTTGCAACAACATCTGTCCAAAAGAGCACTAATTTATATGTTGACTACATTAACGAACATGTGACATAACAGTGAGCTTTCCCAACATTACTATTCTGTGGCTTTGTGGAGATCACATGTAAACACTGACACAGGCATACAAACACACTCAGTGTCCTCAGTTAGTCAGGGCCGTTTGGCTGTGCCAGTGGAAACCTTCAGTAAAACCATGTGGCAAAAAAACAACAAATATTGACATCACCTCAGTCGTCACATTCACATTTCCCTTACTCCACCTTTACCAGAAATAAAATTCAACTGGTGTGTTTATAAATATATATATATGGAGAAAATTAAACTGGATTCATTTCACCTAGACAAGTGCAAAAACAGTCAAATGAGTCATAATAATAAATGACAAAAAGCCTTTTTTATTTCCAAGTACTAATTATAAATCCTTTAAGCAATAAGTGTAGGTCTGCTACATTTAGCTAAGAAGATAAATTGCATTTTACTTGTTTTAAAGCATAAACTTAAGTCATTTTTAGAGGTTTATGTTTTAAAACAATATAAAATATGAGTCTTGTTACAATATATTATCTGGGGGAAAGTCTTTCGTAAACTGACAAATTTACTGAGATTTGTGCATAAAACATGAATCTACTGATCTATATAGTCTATTTTTCTGTTGTTTTACTTCTCATGTAAAATTATGTACATTTATCACTTTTTCTATTTGATTGCTTTTTGGGTTTATTTATTTATTTTCATGGATTTTCCCCCCGTTTTTTAATTGTTCGGAGGGACACATCCATCCTGTTCCTGCTGCCACCTACCTAAATCTACGGCTATTGAACATCTGCAGTGAATAACACTAGTGTAAACCCACAAATACACACATAACTCCCTCAAACAAACATTGTCAGACTACAAATAAGAGTGTATGCAGTGTGCATCTAAGTAAATTCATATTATTATACACTCTTTGTCTTTAAATAAGTGATAGACCAGCTATTCGACAGCATGACTGCTATTTTGTCACTCACACAAACACAGACAATTACTCAGCCAAGACAGTCTCACTCATAACAACATATTCCAACAAAGAGTGCTGAAAATACAGTCCAAGGTGTGTTTTAAGTATGCTTTATAAGTGTCCAAGATTTTATGAGTGTATAAAAGCAAAGGGAACAGACTTGATAAGCAGTCTGGTTTTTTACCACTGGTTCGAAACACCTGACTCACAGGTAATGACAGGTAATACAGTGTTAGAAAGATGACTGCTTACATACACACTGCTTTCCTGATGACTTCAGCAAACGCAAGTGTGCCACAGTTGCTTTATAGGAAAACAGGCCTTCGAGCTAGAACATCTGTGAAAAATTCTTTAAAATCAGGACGAACAGTGAAGCAGAAAAGCAAAAGAGCGCATGCATGTGCATTTTATTATATGAGGATAGATACATGTGTGTTAGTTGTTTCTTTGCATGCAATTCTCATACTTGTGTTCGGTTCTCTGTTCATCCAAGTTCTGCATTTATATGCATTAAATAAACGTGTTGTGGTCCTGTCGCACTGTTGCAGCCGAAATAAACATCTGGAATATACAGACTTGCTCCATGTCTTTAAATGACTCTCTAATGGCAAATGATTGTACATGTGTTCTTCTCTAACCCTCCCGGGAGAGACTCACACAACCCATTTTGGGGTTTGCTCCATGACAAAGAAAACTGCACATATACACATAATAAAGTGTGCAAGTATCCCTGGTGAGAATGAACTATGCATGACTTTATGCTACATTACTATATGCTTACATTATGTCTGAATCTCATAAAGAACATGTCTGGGTCATATTTCTCCTAAAATCAAAAGAAAAAGAGAAATGTATTGTTCTATCTAATCTATATAACATTATATAATTAGAATTTGGAAACTGCGCTCAGAATTATTTGTGATTATCAATCTTTAGTAATAGTAATATAATGTCAATAATATTAATTTTTTTTTTAATAATTATAATAAAATACCCAGGCATGCATTCTGATTCATTCAAATAAAAGCCGATTTGTGCTGATATGAGGGCATTTTTGCCTGTGTGAAGGCTGGGAAGGTTTGAGGCTGTGTCTCAGCTCTGGCCGCAGGGGGTAACACTCATATTCATGACCGGACTAGTAAACAGCCAGAGGAATTCGAACCTGCAGCATATGAATAACTCAAACTTCTGGTTTCTGAAGGTTCAGTCAGTCATATATCTGGACAGACAGAATCTCTTCACCTTTCACTCTCACCTCTCGAACCCTAACAAATTTCCATACCCGAGGGCAAAAACACACTTCTGACCATGTTACATACACTTTCTAAACAAGGTCTATATTATAAAATATTATTTAGACTCTTCTTCCAAACTGTATATCATTTTTTTTTCCTCAGTCCAAGCTGCAATGAATCTGTTATTTCACTCGCAATATTCTGTAAAAGGACCTCATGATAAAGGTGGTTAAGGATGTTTGTGTGTTCGTGGCAGGACATTTAGGTTTTGTATTTGTGTGCGCCTGCTGTGCTTGGAGGAAGCAGGACTTTGCTTATAAAAACCTGATTTTCTTTCACTGCTCGTTTGAAGTTTATTGTAAGTCTCCAGCTCATTATCTGACTCCCCGAGGCTCACTCTCTCTTTTTTTCGCTCTGTTTCTCCTCCATGTGTCATTATTGACAGCATCTGGACACCACATGCTACTCACCTCCAAACATGCACATCTTAAACTTTCTCCACCTGCACAATACAGCCATCAGAGATAAAGTGGACTATCCCCTAATAAAAGAAGCAATTATGTTTGAGTAAAACACAGTGATTACACGAAATAACTCTGAATTAGATAAACCAGCAAAAAAGATATTAATAAACTCTTCTACTGTTCAAAGCTGCTCTGACTACATCCAAAAACAAACCTCCTTCTGGGCTGATTACCCATTTCAACTATAACAATAATCCTATTGTATTGAGATGAGCATGTGTAAACATAATGACTGAGATCAGTCTTTAATAACTACTAAAGTATGTCCTCATAACATTCAGTTATGAGTAGAATGAGGTGCTCATGGGGTCTCTTTGGTATCACCTTAGTAATTGTAAAGGTTTTTGCAGCAAGCTGATGCAAGTTTTTTAATGTCAGTATTGATGAACAACTTCTAAATGTTTTTTTTAATGGTAGTTGCAATGGAGAGCATATTGGAATTAAAACATATTTTCAAATACTAATATGGCTGTAGATGCTCTAATGACGTTCAATAACTTTCACGCAACACACCATACACAGACATACTCATAATTTAAAGGGATTGTTCAATGCAAAATTGAAAATGAACATTGTGGCATGATTTACACACCTTCATCTCATTCCAAATATCTATGAATTTTTCTTCAGAACACATGAAAAGACATTTCAGAAATGGTTTATGTCTTTACTCTGTGTACAATAAAAGTAAATGGGGTCCAAATCAACACTGGGTCATTAAATTCAGACCTTTTTGATCTTTTTTTTTGTTTAAATAGATTTAAAAAACAATATAAACAGTTTTGGAACAAAATAAAGGTTAATAAATGATGACAGAATACTAATATTAGGTGAACTATATCTGTTTTGACAAAATTTTTTACAAAGTATAGGCTACCATTGCATACGGATTCATTGTTTATTGAGAAAACATACAAAAATATCTATTAAAATGTTGATTAGTTATAAAACATAGCCATGTACAGATGTGTGTGTGTGTGTGTGTGTGTTTGCTTGCTTTGCAGTGGCTCTGCCCCCATGCATGGGCTGACGTGGCTGCCTGGCTCTGAAGATTGAGGAGGGGGCAGAGGGGCTGGTAAAAACCCTTGCTGTACTCAAATTCCTCCAGCCACCTTCTTTCAACACAGCTCTGCCATGTCACACACAAACACTAGATCTAGAGTGTGACGCTAGTTCATCTCCCCATCACGACATTTGACATCTTTTTAACATATGCATAGTTACATTTACATTAAAGGTACCAGTACATTTCATTTAGAAATCCATCCACATTTTTAGCTTAATCTGCTCTTCAATGACCCATTGTTCTTTATACATCTGTTCTGGGATAACAAATCTGATAAAAGCAACCAAAGCGGATAAATTAGTTTAAATTGGTCTGATACACTGACAGAAATGATCAAACATTCACATGAACTCAGAGACTCTCCCCTCATCTTCCTTGTGAATATAAATACATCTGTAAAACACTGTGAATTGGTATGTGTTATGTGATTACGAAAACGACACAGAACAAGAACAGAACAGAACAAGGGGTGTGAGAGAACAAGATTGAAACAAGGAGAGGTAGACAGATGGAGTGATTGCTAGTACTGCAGACAATGTTAGACATCCTATGGGTTCACCAGAAGGATGAAACCAGCAGAGAGCAATAAAACTGCATTTCCAAACTACATAAACCTTTGTCACCTCAAAATACCTCACTATATGTCTTTGCAAGTCTGTTTGCTTCTTGCACACCTCTTTAGTCAAATGTGCCTTTTGAGACAACCTAAAACAGTGGTCTGTGATTGTGAAAGAAGTCGAAAGATATGTCTATACAATACCATGAGAAAGTTAAGCAATACTAAACACTCCAAAATTGCAAATTGCAATGAAAATTCTGCGATATTCACTATACAACCATGTCATTTATACATAACAGTATTGTGCAGATAATTTGGTCACCTGCCCTGACCCAAAACACTGCACACCAATAAACTACTATTCCAGCTCGACTCTAGACACCCATGACTGAAGTCTGCAATCGTCAGGTCGTCTAGACTTTTGCACACTGTTGTTCCCCTACACTTGAAACGCTGCAGGGTTGAGGCCATTTGGGTTTTAGACAACTAATGTAACTGTTGAAGCAAAGAGCAGAAACTCTGGACATGCTGCAAAGGACAATAGTGAACGAGAACTGCAGAAATACAGACCCTATCAAACACTGCGCCAGCAAAACTCATGCAAATCTAATGAAAACACAAACACACTCAAAGCTATAATGACGTACACATAATCATTTACAGATCTGACCTTCAGATCAAGAGCTCCCCGACATATCTCTATTGTTTTCTCAAGTCCTTTGTTATAACTATCCAGCATGCTTTATTTTTTAACTTGCCAAAATGCCCAGCGTTCCTCAACAACAGCATCATATCTGCTGGAACGAAGACCTAAGTCTAAAGGAAAACTGCTTGCATGGTTGTCAGGAAAATCACATCATACCGATAAGGCTAGTAAACAGACACAAAAGAGCAGTCGGCTCTTATAAACGAGTCTGTGTTCAGTTAATTTGACTGTAACTTGATCAGTCATTTCTAACTTATGTCAAATGTGTTGGCACTACGAGCTTGAGCACCGTTTTACTAATTACAGGACTGTGCCTTTAGGGAACATGGCGCTGGATTCATACTCTTCCCTCTTTATTACTTAAGACTGACTGAACCATTAATCAAGACACTGTCAGAGGAGATTGTCTTCTCTGTCTCTCTTGTTAGTGCTAACAATTATCTTCAGGGCAATAGTAGCTCAGCTCCTGCTAAAGTCAATCACAGATACTACCTGTAATCAAAGTTCCTTTAAGGTTGTAATGAAACGGACGTAGCGACAGATCTTTTCTTTTTTATTGTAATACACATTAAACAGATTTAAAAGGACTTGGTTTTCAACATCAGATCTGAATGCGATCGTAATATTTAATGTCATGTCAACAGCCTTGCCTACTTTTTTAAGCACAGTAGGCCTAGTTACCTACCTAAAAATCTCCAAAACAGGATTACAGTAATAAATGTATCCAAACTATTGCTTATTCTCTTCGAGTTATGCTGTTTAAAAGTATTTTTAGGCTAGTAATTAACACACACAAACTATAGTCTCTTCCACCTAATACTCAATCGATCCTATCTGAGATATTTAGCCACCTAACAAATAAGATAAGACAAAGTTGGGCAGAGAGTTGTCATTGTGGTTGACCAGTGCACGTGGTCAATAGGGATGGAATGTGAATTGTTAGACCCTGTGTATTTTTCAACAGTTCCCCTCCCCTGCCCTTTCCCCTCACTCCATCCTTTCTTCCCCCTAATTCCCAACATTCTTTCACAAAGCAGCGGGGCTTTCAGCCTGTCATCTGACTGTTCTGTTTGTTCAGTAAACTCCTGTAGGCCTTTATAATTGTGGCACGGCATACAAATGTCCACAGGCAGCTAAACTTGGCTAAACTATTTTCTAAATAGGTTTTAAAGATCTTAGTGTAAATAATGTATAAATGCATGTTTTGCTTTTCTTATTGGCTATATGAAAACAGCAAATCAGTATGTGTTAGTATAACTTAACCCCTTAGTGCAAATGATATGCAAAAGGATTTAAAATGCATTGTACTTCATAAATGCATGCAAGATAAAACCTGCCAGAAGAAATAATTGTAAAAAGGGGTAAAACATCAGGCATGACAGTGGAGTGTACTATCCTACAGCTCGAACACATACTGAATGTTTTATAATCAAAGCAGCACCGCTCAGATTGTGGAACAGAGAGGAGATTGAGATTAAATTCAAGTTATGAGTGCCTTCAACTGATTGATTTGGAAAGAAATGTCATGTAAATCACTTATATACCCTAGGGAAGGCTGAAGGGACGTTTGAATAGTTCACATATCATTCATGCTCATCATCTGTGGTATATGAACACGGAAACTGAGCATGAAAGAGACAAAACACATTCAATCTGGTTCACTCTTATTGACAAATACAAGAGGGGGGCGGGGATATCTGAGTCACGCATGTAACTTTACAAGTAAGTTAATACTAGCTATGTATTCTTACACACGAGTGAATGCGTTTCACCAACTTTTTCAAATAACATTTCAGCAACCAAAAACATTTAGCTACGAGTTAGAGCAAATAAATAAAGGCATATCCATATTAGTTGGCTTGAGAAAGTCAAGTACCGCAGCTCATTTAATTTTTATTTTGCGGACAGCACAGATAATAAGTATTGAGACTACCAATCACTTTTATTTAATTTGTTATTACAAATATTTTAAATAGCCATATGTCACAGTTAAGACAGGATGTAGGGGCGGCTGCGCGAGACGAACGTCAAATGATTGCAACTCGAAAATTATGCTGACAGAAATTCTCCTAAAACTCTAATTAAAAAGAGAACCGACAGGACATGTTGCTACGCCAGCAAAAGCCTTTCATCTTCATTTAACATGTAATTAAATCCGTGCACACGCGCGTGGACAGTACGCAGTAAAAGCGCTTTAACAGGTCTGCTGCACGCAGACAGCGGCGTCTCTGTTCCTCTATCTGCCAGAAGGTTTTCATTAACCAAACCTTACCTGCGCGCACTTCACAATAACTCCACTATATACCAGACCTTCTCAGTTTTCAACCAACGCACTTGCTGCAAAGCAAACCATACACCTCTCCATAAAAATCCAGTTTGGAAGGTCTCACCATATCGCGATCCGTTCTTTTGGGTAGTCCAGGCGGTCGATGCAGCCCAGGTAGTACGGCAGGCTGTGCGCCGAGTTCCGAGCCAGAATCGCGATCATGACTTTGGGCTTGAGCAGGGACGATTCAGGCACGGGATTCAGCTCCTGCACGTGAGCCACAAGTTCCCCACGGCAGTTTTGCGCAATCAGAGCGCAAATCAAAGCCACCGCCACGAATCCCTCAGCCGGCATCTCTGCCTGATGGACACCGCTGTCACAACCTGAGCGGGTGTGCGAGTGAATGGAGGCTAGAGAGGGTGTGTGAGGAGGGGAAAGAGAGGTGGAGAGGTTACCACTTGACGAAAGTGGGTTGCCTCCTCCAGATTTTCACACCCTTCACCAGGTACTGGAGGGTGCGCAAAGAACTGGTGAACATTTATATCCTTTATTGTTCAATTATATTTCATAAAAATGTTAACAAACTATCATGCAGATGCTTCCAGAGCGTGGCTATAGGTAGCTGTAAATATCGTACTTACTGTACTTAAGAAATCTTTAAGTTTAGTACATGCAAATAGGCTAATCAATGTATGCAAATATCATATGCATAACTGAATTATTAAGTATTGTGCATATTACTAACTAAAGATGCAATGGCGAAATAATCTCTAATTACTATTTCGACTTTTGAAACACTGTTGTCCAAAGCTCTTTATTCCCTTTCGTTTATTCCCTTCATTCTTTCCACGTTGCTCATTTAGGTTTACTTTATCCTTCGGGTGCTTGATCTCATTCCATTCGCGTCTTTCGTATCCCAACACTTCTGGCAGTTCAGTTCAGTCATGACGTCATCACTGCAGCTGACACCTGCTGCTCTTCCAGACAGTTTTCGCAATTGTTCTGACAGTCTGGTGGCTATAGCTGATATAAATTGAAGGGCTATACAATAACTAGTAAATATGGCACATTGGTGAAACGAGATTACAGTGACGCATGTTCTTAGACGTAGTTGATTTCGTTTTTACCTGAAACTGGTCCTGGAGGGACTTTTTTACTTGAGGAAAATTTGACTTAGGCCTACATTTCTTTGTCTGTTTAAAACTATATTTGATCTAATGGCGACCCTTAGTGTTCAAAATTGGAAGCGAAGAAGCAAAGTACCTAAAATAAGGAGGAACGCCTCGCTGCAGACTGCACCATCCATTTGGCGTGGATGGATATAGATCCAACCACTCCCTCCTTAATATACCTAAACCTACCCCTAATCCTTAAACCCACCCATCTCCACCACTAAACCTACTCATCTCAACCACTAAACCTACCATTCTCCACCTCCTAGATGTGGATCCATCAACGCCCCATGGATGTTGTGGTATGCAGCAAGGGAGTCCTACTTGAAAATAACAGTCTTGTGAATTAAATGTTAATTCTTCTGCTTTTTAATAATAAAAATTTAATTCCAGATACCATTCAGCTGATTCTGTGTGTTTAGCCTGCTGGAAGAGTTTAAGATGGTTCACATATGGTCAAGAGATAAATGTATAATAGACACAGAACACCTTTAAAACAGGTTTTCCATAAAAACCACTTTAAGTAGATATGAATGTTTTCATCATTCGCCTAACAGAAAAACTCAGAGAAGAGCCAAAGCAGAAGTTTGGCTAAGTTACTCTGGCTGGTGCAAACCTGGTTTCCGTCTGCTATATCTATGTCTGGTGCAAATTCTCACATCAAATGAGTTATTCTGACAGTTTCTGCAATATTTTACTCCACCATGTAAGACGTTTGGATCAGGCCACTGGTGTCAAAAACATTCCCAAAAGAAATGCACTCCAGAGTGGCGTAATGTTGCTTCAGAATGCAAGGAAGGTTGTGCTTTCTGTCTGTGCAAAGGTGACAGCTTTTAATAAGTCAAGTGAAACCGAATTTTTAAATAGATTAGTCAAAGTTCTAGTGGGAATGGTTTTAAAAAGCTGAGTGAATGGCAGAGAGCTTATAATTAGAGGACAGTAATGGATTAAATTTGTAAAGGGTTTCTAAAGTTAAAAGCAGCGCCATGCATGTAGAAAGTGTTTAATGGTGAAGAAAAGAGGAATGATGTGAAGAGAAAAATTAGAGATATACATGCAGAGTGGAAAGAGGGGGGAAAGGAAGGAGGGCAAGAGAGGCCTGCTGGATTGAGTTAGATGTAATTGCTGTGAGCTCATGTTGGCAATGTAGAGTGACAACTAAGCCAGAGCTCTCACAGGGCTGAACTCCACTCTCTCGCTCTCATACCAGATCTTTCTTTCATCCACTTCTCCTACACACACCAGATGGAGATCAGTCACACAGATTCATGCTCACACGCATTAGACCTACCCAAATGATCCCATTTTCATCATTCAGATCCACTTCAAACACACCAACTATTATGAAGTCCATTCTGCTCCTCTCCCCCCACTGCAGTCCTCTAGAGAGCATAACCAGTACTAGATTAGCCTGGCAAAACTCACTCAATCATGCATCACACCAGACCACTACGTGAGAGAGAACGACTCCGCCAAACCTCCAGAACATGTTGTTCTCTAATGAGGCAGCATTCACATGAGAAGGGATTTATTGGGTTTTACCTCGCCGTGGAAAGAACAAGTAAATGTCTTTGCCCAAATTTGTGCCAGTACAGTTCTTTGTACGAAAAAGCGAATTAAGCCTTTACCCTAAAATATCCACAGGTTGTGCATGTGTTATATGTGATAATAATATATATATATACTTTTTTATTTCCAGTAGTTAATAGTTATTAGTATAAAGTTGTTTTCATAGAGAACTGTGATATTATATCAAAATGCTAAGTCTGGATACAATACATGTGACCCTGGACAAAACCAGTACATTAGCAACAGCCTTTAAATAGCCTACCTTGTATGGGTCAAACTAATGTTTCTTTTATGCCATAAATCATTAATTAAAGATCATGTTACATGAACATATTTCATAACTTCCTACCATTTTTTTTTGTTTTGATTATTAACGTGAATTGGGAAGAGCATCAATATTTTGATCTTTTTTTTGCATCCTCATAGTACATATTTTAATTTCTATTCAGGTTTCAGATAATATATAAACCTCACAAACTTTAAAACTGACAAAAGTTATTTCAAATAGTGAAATATATTTTTAATATTGCTGTTTTTTCTTAGGCCTATTTCGATCAAATAAATACAGCCCACGTGAGCATAGACTTTAAAAACACAAAGTTTTTGCTAACTTTTATAAATACGCCATATAAATATATTATAAATATGTAATACACACAATAATATTATTACATATTAACCAAGTTAACAAATATATACCTTGAACACAAAATCTATTTTTTAACCTCAGTGTCCTTTGGATTCTTAAAAAAAATGTTGCTAATAAGTTTTTTTTTTAAAATTTTAGGTATCGATTAATTTGACCTCTTAACTATTAATGTATTGTTTGTGACATTTTCTGCATGCATTTCAGTTATCTTGTACGAAAGATTTTAGCGTTAAAAACAGTGGGAGGAGCATTTTAGCCTAACTAAAATGAAGTAATAAAAGTATCAATGATGAAAGGACTGAAATAAGGAACAATACTCATGAAATCTAAAACATGCACGTTCATTTTGTACAATTATATGCATTTTAATCTAATGAACCATTTCATACATTTGTAGCATAGTCCAGCTCCACTCTTCAACCAGCAGGTGGAGACAAACCACAAGAAGTGAGTGAAATTAAACCGCACATATGCTTCGCGTTGGTCTGTCAACATGTCCTCGTGTCTCGTCTGTGTGGCTTCTCCGAAAAGACTTGCTGTCAGACAGCTATTTTAAATAATATAGTTAAACATTTGTACGGCTTGACAATATTAACCCATTGAGGAAATGTAGTCGGCACAACCCCAGAAACCATTAAGTATTTTTAACGTTATGAGTCAGACCACCGACAGGAAATATGACGCTGTAATGGATTAATGATGTCATTAAAGCAGTACTTACCTACACACACACACAAACAAATTAATCGGTGAGAGAGCACACAGAAACCACAGCTCCTGTGTCTTATATTTTAATAGAAAAAGAAAACATTGAAAATTAAAATTAAAAAGGAATCAATCCGGTAATCATAATGACAGATGCTTGGCCAGCGCTGTGTCCACTAAAGTGACCCCACCTCACCTCATACTGTTTAAGTTTAGAATATGTCTATGAATGGTAAGAGACAAAGATAATTAAATTTAGCCAAGACGACTGAATATATCTGAATAAGAAAGGCAGGGTGAGAAACACTAGCTAAACACGTACAGGCCTAAGACAATCACCTCATCCCTTCGACAAAGATTAACACAGAGGTTCTCTGACACATATTAACACAAATACAGCCCTCAAAACAACATCCACAACCCCAGTTCTCTGCCATAGTCTCTTCACAGTCCATTACCTGAAGGATAGGGCAGCACAAACAGTCAATGCAGACCTTTAAGTTAAATGCTGCCAGTTCGCGGGTGGCTGTAAGGGATATATTTGGATTTGTGTGTGGGTAACTAGTTTAAGAGTATTTCCGTCTATTTTCTGAGAACTTTACAAATAATAGCAGGATATAAAAAATGAAAGTGCGAACCTGTCTGTGGAAAGAGGGTGTGGTGATCATTTTAGCTTTACGTCTTTCTGTGTGCGCGAGCGAGTGTGTAATGGGGTCACTGTACAGCCCTGACCTTTACAGCACAAGCTCGAAGAGGTATGATCTATGCAACAAGCAAAAAAACATTTATGGAACAAACAAATCAATCTTGACAAATTAAAAAAAGGTCCTTCGAAAGGCAGGAGTCCAGACGTAAATGTTCAAAAACTTGCCACGACACTCAAAATAATCAGCCAGTTCGTTCATATGGTTGCTCTTAATAAAATATCTCTCTTGTTCAATAATTTCTCCCCCCAAAAATCCACAACACTCCATCTTTACATTCACTCCCCGTTATCTCCAGAGGATGTTCCTAAGCTCTCTTCTGGTTCCTCCGTATGTCAGTTTTTCTCTGGCCTGCCACTTAAAACAAGGACTAGGAGGGGCATGTCATCTTTTTTCTCTCCATATCCTTTCATCTTGCTTTCCTCGATATAATCTCTCTTTCTCTCTCTCAGATGGCTTTGTCACAGCCAGGTGGAGGAAGAGGGGCCGTTTCAATGCTGGCCGTAGGAGGAGAAGAGCGGAGGGGAACGGGGGGTCCTCATTTCACATCAGAGTGAGTCTGTGTTGATAATACATCAATCAAGCTGTTCTTTCTTCACCCAAACCATCTAGATCTCCAAGCAAGGCAACCCCAAGAGAGGAGAAGGGGTCAAGGGTGCAACAGCCTATGAGGAAAAGTCCTGCATTCTCTCGCTCTCACAAACACACGCTCTCACGCACTCGCACGCACACTCGCTCTCAGACCGACAGAGTGTTACAGACATAGGAAACACTGATTTTTTGGAGTTCTCTCTATTTCCATCTCTGGCAAGATCTGGCGCCTCTCTGCTATGTCACATCATCCTCCTCCTCTGAGCAGTAGTCCCGCCCCTAAAGAATATGGAAAGAGAGAAAGATGAAATATAAATGCTAATACAGGTGAATTAGAGTTTAAAATCAGATTAAACTTTAAACATTCAGGTGACTATACGGCAACAATCTACTGACAACACTTTACATAACCCGGTCTAATTACAAAAAAAATGTTAAGCTTTAATACATTTCATTCCTACTGATTTCAGACCTCAAGAGAGAGACAAAGACAGATAAGAGAGAGGGAGAGGGAAAGAAGGAAGTACTGGGGGGAAAACAGCAGAGCCATAAATATATCATTTTATCTCCAGAGGTCTACAGGAAGTACTAGACAGGCGATTCATATGACGGAAGGACAAGACAATCTTTTAAATGTCACAATCTAGATAAACGAACAGTCCTCTGGTTTAATGTACACTGGCCCTTTAAAATCTCTAACCCATCTGCTGCATGCTTTACTTCTTCCTCCCTCCCTCACCTTCTCAATCTTCTCATCCAGCATTCTGAAGAACTCCTGCTGACTCTCTGACGTGTGTATGCTGAGAGAGAGAGAGAGATGGAGAGAGAAAAAAAGAGAGGAAGTTAGTGGGGGTAGGAGAGGGGAAGCAACAAATACACTAGAATTTTCCATTACAACAAGCATAAAGAACACAAACACACAGAGCTACCAGCTCCTGTAGGATCCAGAGTGGCTGGGCAGGAATCATTTTTATAGACACATTACAGCAGGGACTATAAACCCTTGCCTCCACACACACACAGAGCACATTAACTGAGCATTACTCCATCGACACACACATAAAACGATAATGAACTGTTCATTCTTAATGAACACTCCCTCAAACACTCCCTTTTTAACACCGTACGTATTAGCTTTCTGTTTAATGTGCTGTAGTGTTCAAAGCTCAGTAAAAAATTAAAGTCCATTAAGTCATAAACAAAATATTAATGGTTAACGGATCATAAATTAGTTTACACGTTAGTAGTTGTTTTGATACACATTTTCAGCTAAATGTTTAATAAATAGCTAAACATATCACCCAAAATGATTTAGTTTTAACTTCATTTACCTTGATATTCTTTCAAGACCTGTATCTTTTTTTCTATTCAATTGATAACTCTACAGTATTTTGCAGAAAGTTTATGGTGCTCTTTTCCATATGAACACAAAAAAAATGTGAAGGCAGTTTAATTAAATAAATTAATATTATTTCTCAGAAATTATAATATAATAATTAATATTAATAAAAAAATAAAAAAATATTTTATATA
>JAUYWG010000041.1:6787062-6836168 GCA_034779775.1 Enteromius afrohamiltoni
GAATAAAAAATTCTGAATAAAAATCTAAATAAATTAATAGATAAAATTGCAGCCTTATGCGATTTAGAAATTGCATGTGTTTAAATTGTGATTTTTTTGTGATTTAATTGCACAGCCCTAGTAAACACACACCCCTTTATGCTTTGTTATAGTAGTTCTATCGCTGATTGTCGGTGAGTGGCTGTGTTATTGGGCCATATAGGGCTGGGTGGCCTGTTTTTGTTAACTTGCATGACTAGGAATAATCTGATTACAATTAAATGGTAATACATTAGTTTTCTTTTCTAGGATTTTCTAGTGTAGTAACATTTCTGAAATTCATTATGCATGATACTGATGCACGAATCAATTCTGGCAATATCTGACTTTAACTCATACTTTAAATATTGCTGCATGTGAGCAGAAACAAAATCATCCCGAAAACGTCATAAAGCTGAAGTGGTGATACAAGGTACTAGCAACCTTAAAGTCATGGGTTTGATTTGTAGGAAATACAAATATTTGAATGTAAACCTAGAATGCTCTAAGTTGCATTGGATAAAAGCATCTGCTAAATGCATATGCAATGACCGGAAGATATGAAATAGTGCAGATTAAATCATAAAACAATGAAATTGCTTATAAAAGTTAACATGGACTGTAATATCCATTCCTAAAATGCAAAAATCAATCTTTTACTCTACTTGAGTTATGAATATGAGGTTGCAGAATGTATTGATTATGCAATAAAAATACTACCAGAAAGTAATGGCAAAAAAACAAAAAAAAACATACAGTGTGCAAGAGTATTGTTAATGTTGACTTAATCTGTTAAAAATCATTTTCATTCACTGATATCATTTTGTACAATTTTTAATTTGAAAAGTTAAAAAATTAAAAGTACCGAAATAAAAAAAATCTAATCATTGCCAAAAAGAAAAGAAATTTAATTGTAAATAGTTAAATGCAAGTAAATAGACAAAAAAAAATACTATAATATAAATATAATAATATAATATACAATAAATATGTTAAAATAGCATGCAACAGTGTAGTGTGAATAATAATAAAAAAAATAATCAAAAATAATTAATAAATCAAAGATACAAAATGCCCACCAGATTCAAGAAACAAAGGGCCTTTACAAGATGGTAATTTTAATAAAACAGTTCATGTAAGTTAATGGATTAAAATATAATGTATTATTTCAAACAAAGTAACATTTAAATTTTAGTCGCAAGTAACAAGATGAATCAACATCCAGTTTAAAACAGAACTAAACTTTTCTCATTGCACTGCAAACGGTTGCTGTTGCTTATATCAGATATGGCTGGCTTTTATTAAAAATCACATGTCTTCTGGTCACTTTGTCGGTGCAAATCGGCGTCAGTGTGAATGCCCCGCTACAGATTGGCAGCAAACACACTCACACACACCGCTCAGTACTGATCACATGTAACCAGACAGCATATTCTCCGCCTGCTGCCTCTCTTGTTTGTATTAGGGCAGCTCGGCCTTTCCTGTCATTGTGCGTGCCGGAGATCTTGTGTGTTGTTGGGATCGACTAAGCGTTGAATCACAGATGAGGACACACACGCACACACAATCACTGCCTGAACACTGACACAGTTTGACTAGTAAACAGTCTGTTGGCACTAATCAAGTCAGGGCGAGAGCTGAGAGTTGAGAGAGAGAGAGGTGAAAGCTGTCTCCCTCTGTTGTATTGATAGAGCTGTTTGACTGACAGCCGGGAAGGACAGTGGAAAGAAGGACATCAGGTTGGCAGCATAAAGAGAGAAAAAGAGCGAGTGAGAGACATAAAGATGAACAGATAGACCGAGAAGAAGGGGGAGTTTGCAATAATCCACAGTAACCAGGTCAGTGCTCTGTTCGCGCTGGTGAATATAATACTCATCAATCTGTTGTTGTGCCTTACAGTTCACTCAGATTATCAGAACGCCACATGAGCCTACAGATCACACACACAGAGAAAGAGATGAGGACCAGAAGATACAGTAGAAACACTCACATCCTCAAAATATGACAAGAGGAAGCGCAGAACTCAGAGAAGTAGCCCCTAAATCTGACTACTGGTACTTCCCTATGATCAAAACATTGTCAAATGAGCAGCTAAATAACGCCACTATCCCACGATGGTAAAAACAATAAGGCTGGTGTCATGGATGTCACATGATAGTGTTAACACTGTGGAGGCAGAATGTTCAAATTGTATTGATACTACTCATGCATTTGTGTATAATGTACATTATTATTGGTCAAAAGCAGCAAATATGTACAATTAAAATGGTATGCCATCTAGTGTTGTTATTGTTGTTGTTACTAAAACTATTAAACACTCCCAAAAATTGTTTCTGGCAATTGAAATATAGAAATACCTAAAATACCTAACAAGAAATGTTGCTTTATGTGCTCACCAGGGTTACATTTATTTCCTCAGAAATAAAGAAAAAAAACCCTGTAAAACTGCAAAATATAAAAATTTTAAATAACTGTTTTGTATTTTAATATATTTTAAAATGCAAGTTATTCCTACAATATGAAATTCTATCAGCCATTATTCCAGTCTTCAGAATAATGGTCACATGATCTTTCAGAAATCAAATTTCTTGTTATTATTAATTTTTTTCCCCCCAATTAATATATTTGCAGACACCGTGACAATTCTTCAAGATACTTTAGAACGTTTAGAAGAGTGTTTTTTAAAAATAGAAATATTATGCAATTTTTTCCTTATACATTTCTTTACAGTCACATTGGAATAAATTCTTGCTGAATAAAACTGTTAATTTCTTTAAAAAAAAAAAGGGAGGGGGGAAATTGTGTGCTGCTTTCCAACTTTTTAACTGCATGTACATACTTATATATACACACACATATACACACACACACACACACACATATATACTCTTTCTTGGATATTGCTAAAGAGAACACTTTATGAGAAACAGAGAGGGATACTGTGGATGAAAAAAAAAAAAGAGAGAATAAAGTATAATAGCTTGGGTAAAGGGAGGGCAGGCAGAATAACGAAAAAGGAGACAGACACCCCATTGCAACAAAAGGAAGGAAACGAGGAAAGTGTGGCCTTGAGAAGAACAACAGATATGCAGAGGGAGGGATAGACGTCAGGGGAGGAAAAATGGGAGTTTGGGATCTCACGTCACTCACTCTCTCCCTCGTTCTCAAACCGTTCCCCACCATCTCACACACTCTGAATCCTTAGAGACAGAGAAAAGAACATGGCAGGAAGAGGGAGAGAGAGGGAGAGCGGGTAGGCGGCAGCCTCCTGTGGCTGCTCATCGAGTTTCCTGTGTGGATTTTCTGCTGTTTTACCCCCAATTCTTAATCTCCTATAATCTCCGTCACTCTCTCACAGGTCGCACACTAAGCGCTGCTGTTATCAAAACCCTTTAAAACATATTTACACCCTCTCACACACACAAAACTCAGCGAACACACTCACAGGAATGAGTCACTCACTCCAGCTGATAACGTTATCCTCAAAACACACGCCTGTTGGCACAGATGTAGCTGACAGTCTTTACATAGACACACACATCAGTATGACTGCTTAGAAAGATGCGACCAAGAATTCCCAGAACGTAATCAGCCTCCCAAAACATTGTAAAACATTTTTCACTGCCTGGACATAAATCACTTAACTGACTGTTTGTTCTGCTTAACATTTAATCTCGAATGAGTCTTGAATGATTGGTAAAAACAGCCAGAGTCATGTCGATGCCAGTCATGTTCAAAGATGTTTTTCTGTCCCTTACGTTTGAATTACTTCCCACATATCATGTCTGCTTGAGTAACATGGATGGAGCCATCTCTGCTGGAGCCTGTTCCAACTGCCTATTCAAAGCAGTACATTTTGCATTCAGCTTCAAGCATAGGTTTAACCAGCAATAAAAATAACTACTGCCAAATTACTGAATCCAAAACATACCGCCTGAGTAGCTATAGTTCAATTCACAATATTGCAATGGATTGTGCTGATGACATACAATGTCAACATAACCAACATTTAGACCACTTTGCCCAAAAATGAAAGGTAACCAATGATTTACTTTCTTCTTTTAAACGAATCTAATCGGAGCTATTATATATATATATATATATATATATATAAATATAAAAATAAAAATTTTGGGGGGAGGGTTTAAAAAGCTTTCTTAAATGGTAGTATCGCAATGTGTCTGTGAGAATATGCTACTTTCATGAGAACCCAAGTTTGTTTACAAGAGCCAAGGAAGCAACGTTTTTGCAAGGAACAGAAATTATAGAAAAGTGCTCATAACTTTTTAAATATAGATTTTTTTTCTTATAAAAATGCATTGATTTGCTACAGGAGGCATTTATTCAGGGATGGGCTTGAGGGTGAGTAAATCATGGGCTAATTTTCATTTTTGGGTCAACAAACCCTTTAATGTATCAGGATGTGAAGAGGCTTTCAATCAGCATACTAAAAAAAGTGATTTTTTTTGTTAGTTTTTTTTATAATCAAAATCATATTCCTTATATTTCTTTATAATCATATTCCTAATATTCCTTTATACCCCAAAAACACAAATTCTGTCATCAATCCTACAGGATTTCCTTTTCTGTTGCACCACACAATATTTTGAAGAATTTTGGCATCTAAACAACACCGGACTCTTCTGGCTTTTATTAGGTGGACGAAAAAAAAAAAGAAAAAAAAAAAAAACATTTGAAAGGATATTTTTCAAAATCCCATCTTTTGTTTGCAAGGAAGAAAGTCAATGTTAGCTATAATGTTAGTAGTTCATGTCTTGCATATTATATGTTTTAAACCTAAAATAGTTTGACTTTTAAAAAAGCAATTATGAAAGCAATTATCGTTATAATTTTTAATCTATATTAAGTGTTCAATAATTCTGATGCTTCTGAAAAATGGTTATTTGTTTCACATGAATATGTACTTTGCTGATGAAGTGTGTGTGTGTGTGTGTGTGTGTGTTTAACTGACCAGTGAAGAGGTCTCCGTTGCTGTAGGCTTTGCCCCGGCCCTCTTCGTCGTTGGGCACAGCCGACACCTGCTTAGCCGAGGTGCAGCCCATGGCCTCACTCCCTCCCCCCTCTCATCATCTCACCTGAGCACAGACAGAAAACACATTCAACAAAGAGGCTGACGGCACACGTTTAAAGGCAGAACGGACACACGATTAGCTCCATCAGCGCCTCTGCTGGGTTACGTGCTACCGATCATCAGGAAAAGAAAACACATCTGAGTAGAGCCTGAACAGATCCAGACATGCTTTCTATCACAGCCCAAAGCCAGACATACAAATTCATCTTTTTTTTTTTTTTTTTTCCTCACTGTTACTTATGAACATGTGTATCTTCAAATTGAACCCATGCCAAGACAACACAAGATACACACAGCAGTGCCAAAAAGTATTTGGACACACTTACAAAGTATGAATGTCACTACGTTCAAACAGGGTGACGCATTTTTTATTTTTATATCAGCCTACAAAGACACGTAAATCACTGCAGCACTCAGACGTTTTGCAGCCATTGCATATAAAAAGACATCCAGAATTTGCGGCAGAGATAAGAGAACATCTCATCCAGCAGAGCACCCCAGAGCCTCACGTAGGAACGGACTCGAAAAAGAGGGGTACAAATTGAGAGGGGACAAAACAGAGGAGAGCAAGATCAAAAGAGCCGGCGACTCCTCCTCCCCTCTCTTTCCTCGTTTGAAGTCTTCAGGAGGGGCAGTGTTTAGCTCTGCCTTTAGCAGCACGGGGCACGGGACAAAGCACCAGGTGTACAGACGAGAGAAAAGTGTGTATGTGCGCACAGACGAGCCTGACCGCTCTCTGCTGTTAGTCTTGAGTAAACAAGATCTGCTTCTCAAAACTGTGCAGGTTTGCGCCATCCCATAAAAGCCTGTAAAAGTATAATCACCCACAGTAGGGGTGTTCGATGAGGAAGTGTTTAGATTTACACCATCTCAAGTCTGAAAAGAGTGTTATCATTTCAGGTTGCTCATCAGAATTGGAATGACTCTACACATGCTCTGCCACTTGTTTTGCTGATAAAATATTCTTAGCTAATTTGACAGTGCTTTCTACGGGAGCCTGTTTTCACCACTGAATAAGAACAATTGTGAGATATAAAATCGCAATTGCAGGTTAAACTCTCAATTCTGAAAACATAGTATATTTTTGACTTTTATAACTCACAATTGAGAGTTTATATCCCACGATCCTGACTTTTTTTCTTATAACTTATATATCTCGCAATTCTGACTTTATAACTCAAAACTGCAAGTTTACATCTCACAATTCTGAGGAAACATGTCTTGCGACTTTATATGATCACACAATTGTGAATTCTAAAGTCAGAACAATTCTTTATAACTTTATAACTTCTGAGGAAAAAACTCAGAATTAAGATTAAAAAGTCAAAAATTTTATATTATATTATATAAATAAAATATTATATTATATTAGATTATATAAATATAATATAATATAATAGTTTATTTATATAATCTAATATAATATAATAGTTTATTTATATAATCTAATATAATATAATAGTTTATTATATTAGATTATATTAGATTATATTAATATTATATAAACTGAAGAATCACTAGCATGTGTATTATGCATCCCTCAAATTTATTTACATTTTTTTTGTAGTTTGCTTTTGTAGTTTTAGCAGAATGTTGCACAAACGGTCAACACAAAACAAATTGTTATAGAAAAACTCAACACCTACTCAACCAATTCTTATATCTCAAGGCATTCAAACAATCAGCTCTGACAATAGAAATAATTGACTAATGTGCGAGGACAAATGAATAACCTACTTTCTAGGCAACAGCCTTGAAGATGAAGTCAAGCAAAATAGCATCACACCCTACTAACACACACACACACACCCTCAAACAGGCCGCGGGGCTGAGAGCTGTCTGAGTCACCGCTCACCCTGAAAAACAGGCTGATCAGGAGAGAACAGGAATCATAGGAAGCAGAGCACAATTCCTTTGAATCTCAGCTGAGACAGAACACCACAAACACCAATCCCCTGCTCTGAAGATCCAGAGGAGACCCCATTAATTCATCTTCACTGTGACCGAGCGAGCAGGACAGCAACCCCCGACCATAATATTTACTCACCCGCAACGGCTGTAGCATTGACTCCCCGTCCCAGTTTAAACAGATCACCATGCCTGCTGAGACACACAGTAAAAACGCCTCAGTACTGGCATTATTGTCTTAAAACTAAAGCCTCTTTCTCTTTCCCTTTCGTTCCTTCTTTATGTCTTAAGCTGAGTGAGAGGTGGTTTGGGGGTGGAGAGATGTTAAAATAATAGCGCTAGTGTTTAAGAAGGGAACTCTCTAACCACGAGAAGAGAGGGGCAACGAAAGGACTGAGAGAGAGTTCAAGTCAGAGAAAGCAATGAGACTGAGAAACAGATGAGAAGATATAAATGTCAAAGATGGTCAAAGTGAGTTTGTAACCATTTATGCCAAGAACTTGAGCTAAACGCAATGGATTGCAAACTTCCCAGACCACTTTTAAAAAGAAAAACAACAACTGTAGACTACCTAATAGAGCAGCACGCTATATCGCTTCTCCACAGATATTGCAATGTACGTGTCCGCGATAGTCAGGTCGCAGGATGTGCGATGTTTAGGAGGCCTATACTGATCGTTAGATTCATACTGATCATTCTCTTCTCACTGCGACAGCTGTACAGAGATTTACATTTAGCAGCAGTGCTACTGCAAACTATTTTCAGTGCAGAAAACGCTTAATCGTTTTTAACATTAACGTCTTTACTGTACAAATGTCATACATTTTATATAAATATTTGAAATATACGCCTAAATTTGATCTTTTCAGGTTTTTTTATTTATTTATTTTATAATTTTCTTAAGCGTAGTGTCAATTTTATACAATTTTGGTTTTATTATAAATATGACTATAGGTTACATTTGTTTTTTTTTTAATGCTTCAGTGCTTTGTTAGTTGCAAATGCAACATTTCAAAGATTTAAGTTTACAAAACATTTTTTTATTTAATATATTTACAGTACTGTACAAAAGTCTCAGGCCACTACTATTTTCACCAACAAGAACTGGCTTTAAGTGGGTTATATATCAGTTGGAAATATCAGTTTACATTTCCAAACATTATTTTTGTCATTAATTGTAATAATGCAGCGAGACTATTGTCTGACAACAGCCAGTCCTCCACACAGAGCTCTGATCTGATCATCATTTAGTCTGTCTGGAATGAGACAAAGTAACAAAACAAACTGAGACAGACTCAATCCAGAAGAACTGTGGCAATGTCTCCAAGATGTTTCAAAAAACCTACCTGCAAAGCTACAGTACTGTTCAAAGTTTTAGACAGATCAGATCTCTGTGTGGAGCACTGGCTGTTGTCAGACAATAATCTCACTGCATTATTACAATTAATGACAAAAATAATAAAAATGTAAACTGATATTTCCAACTGACACGCCACTGCCAAAGATAGAAATAACCCACTTAAAACCAGTTGTTGTTGGTGAAAATACTAGTGGCCTAAGACTTTTGTACAGTACTGTAAATTATTAATAAAAACTGAAATGTGCCTGTTTCCGTACAAAGTTTTCCAAACACTCCACTCCTCTTCTGTGAGACTAACCTCCAGTTTCACAGACAAGGCTTAAGCTAGTCCCAGACTAAATTGCATGTTTGAGCGGTCTCAAAATGAAAATATCTTGCTCTGGCATACCTTAAAACACGTCAGTGTCATTATTCTGTGTTAAGATGCACACCTGTAATATTATCTTATAGGGCATTTTTGTAAAAGTTGCTTAAATATCTTAATTTAACTAATGCCTAGTCCTGGCTTAAGCTAAGCCCTGTTTGTGGAACCTGTTTTAGACACAAATAAATGTGTCTAAATTTTAATCTAGCAAGAGAACAGGCTAAAATACACACTCACTTACCGTCCATTCTTACATAAAACCTCTCATTGAGTTGAAATGAGACAATTCACTAAAGAATGGTGTCAGATACTATTTATACAGAAACTCATTCATACTCTTGTTTCATGAATAAGGGCCAGTGTACGCAGCCAAGACGGTGTGAAAATTTTACTTGCAAAAGTCAGAATCGATCCCTCCATCCACTGTGACATCGTACCACTCAGGGCTGTCCCTACACCGCCTGCGTCTGACTGACTCACTGACTTCACCCCTCAACAAATGATTTGTGCCTGTCACCTCTATACTGTGCGTGGGTCTGCGTTATAAGAAAAGAACCAAAATGACTCAAACATCACACACCTCATGTTGCTAGTAAAACAAAACCTCATTTTCTTCGAAAAGATCAGCATTTTCAAAACAACACACCTTTGTATGTTTCCTTTCTGCGATTACTAATAGGTGCCATCTCTCCTCCAGTGAGCGTACACACACGCACAAGTCTACAGCTTCGTGGAAATCAACTCCAGGGTCAGGTCTGTCATTTTTCCGTATCCATCTCTATAAAGCTGACAAGCGCCTCCTAATTCTGCCTATAAATATTCATTTGAAATTAGAAAACCATCTATTATATACGAATTCTGTTGCCTGCTGCCGCATAATTGGTCTGCCCATATCCTGCAAGTATACACACAGCTCTCTAATGAGCTCTTGAAAGTCTTCAAATGAAAATCCCTCCCACTGTGTGAAACTCATTTACATCCCTTTACAAAATGTTTACTAATTCAGCAAAATTTGAATAAGGTTTAAAAATGTCATGTTTCCATCTAAATGGCACCAGTAGTAGACGGCACTGTTATTTAAAGATTCAAATGAGCGAGTCCATCTGTCTCAGCGCCTTAATGCAGGGATGGAGAGGACGTTCATGTTTGACAATAGCAGAGGAGGATGTTTGATCTGTGTCATATCAGAACAGCGAGTGCTGGTTAGTCACACAAAGCATGACCTCTACTTTGTGGAACAAAAGCGTGACAAAACTCAACCTCAAAGCCACCTCTGAACCACATGGGCCTTTCTCTGGATGATTGTATTTGTAATTGATCCTGTCAATGCTTTATACAGGCAGGAAGGATCGAGGACAGTTTGTGTACTATCTTAGACTGTACAGTAGGGGAAGGCCACAATGCAATCTTACATGCAAATATTTACCCCTTTTTTTTTTTTTAAAGTTGACATAAAACAAGTTGTTTTCATCTTTTTTTTATTTTAACATATCCAAGTGAAACAGTGTCTTTGAAAAACAAACAAACAAACCCGTGGTGGTATTTAATTAGGTTGCTAATATTTATTCTTAAGAAAGATAAACATGTATAGTGATGAAAGACAAAATATTAAAAGTCATGGATGAATATATATGGAATATTCCACTATTTTGTAGAAATATTGCAATTCTTACCTGAAATTTAGAGCCAAATTACAGATGAGTAAAATTGACTTAATCATGATGATGTTTCACACAGAGATTGGAAGGTCTATCAGTAAAATCTGCACCCAGTCGGCTAACTGTTAGTTGAGCAAAATTTTTGTAGTCGCAAATTTTTTTTAAAAATCCTCATGCAAAGTCATGTGGTCAGTGACAGATTGTTAATGGCCGGTCTTTATGGTAATAGTAATGTTACATCGGGCAAAACATCCAAAAGCTCACCTATCATTCATTGACATCAAATATGGCTTATCATTTGAAATATGTAAGTATTAGCAACTTTACATGGTGGCTCAATCTATTGCTATCCTAGAAAAATGTGCACTATTAAACTGTGTGAGGCTGAACAGTAGCGCTCACTGCAGGACAGATGGAGGGTGTAATAACAGACAAATAGTGATATCACTTGTGTGACGCGACATTATTGTCGCATCCAATATATTCCACACACCATCATCTTTCTGAAAATCCTGTTGAATTGTGCCTTGTTTGTAAATGGATACTTTGTGAAAAGAAGTGAACAAGCAACCAAGTAGTTACTGATGTGACCTGGAAGTTCATTTAAAATAAACTTCATGTTGGAATCAGAAGGAAGGCAACTTGACGCTACAGTGATGCATTTACTTCTGGGTAGGGCTGAGCGATGTATATCGAACGATATATTATGCGCATCTCGTCAGTAAAGCCGGTTCTTTTATTAGGCGGTGTTTAGCCTACTATTACATCATAGTTAGAAAGCTGTGGCTTTTGCAGACTGCCTTTAATACAAGCTGTTTTTAGACTAACAAGAAAGTTTTGAGTTCTGGTACTTACAGGATGTTTTTATTGGCACAACCTCTCATGTCAAAATAAAACATCAACAGAATTTTGATTTCTTAGTTCATGAGCTCTTTAATCTGTATTAATTTGTTTTTAATAAAATAATACAACACTAAAATACAGATCACTCGTTTAAACTTTTATCATTTGGTTCCCAGCCTAGGTTAGTCATAAGATACATTGTTTACCTTTTTGTATTGCTTTACCTCCAGTGGAAACAAATTAAATGCAACTGAAAGGGATTCTTAAGAGCTGCGGAAGAGGAAACTCTAAATCAATGTGAAATAACCAAATTGAATTAAATTGCAGTCAGTTGCTAAAACTAAATTGAAGCTTTAAAATAATAGAACATGCAGCAAGAACCATATGGACTATTTATATAATTTCACGTTCATTGCGCGGAAAAAAGCAACAACGAAAAAACAAAAACATTTTACTATGATCTATGTTCGTGTTCCATGTAAGAAAGAAAGTCATACAGGTTTGGAAAGAACTGAGGATGAGTAAATAATGACAATTTTCCAGTTGACCAAAACATAAGGTTGTGCTGCCAACATACAAAACTCAAAAGTTGCAATTCACAGTACACACACACACACATATATATATATATGCAACTTCCTTGGTCATCGGAACCACAGAACTCCACCACCACCAACAGGAACCTCCCACATAGGCCTCCAGTAACTATGGTAACCTCCTCTGAGTGATGTCACCCTGACATTGCATCATAACCCCATGAGCTAATTGGGTCGCTTTTCTCAGGTCCCATGAAGCATGCGTGAGAACCTGAATAAAACAGATCAGAGTGGGAGATGGAAGCTGTGATGGTGGAGAAAATTGAAATTGACCGACCGAGAGGAGGACCCAAAGACGCTATTAATAGCCATTCAGCCTCTTCAGTCACCAGAACAAAAGCCATATGCGCGCAAAGCAACACACACACACTGCTTATGGATGAGAGAGAGACAGATGGAGGCGTCAGACTGATGAGAGAGTGAGGGAGAAAGGTACAGAGCCGACTGTGTCTCTCCAGAGCAAAGTCCAACTCATTTCCGTAAATTGGTTCTTTTGCTTAAAAAAAAAAAAAAAAGAAGAAGAAAAGATTGAGCAATTCTTTTACATCATCATGTGGTTGCTGACATCTCAGCATCTCCACAACGGTCCTATGAAGCATATATGTTGTTAATTGCGTAAAGGAAGTTCCTGAATAATGTCTTTTAAAACGCTATTAGAACCAACAACTACTTTGTATAAGCATTGATAAAAAAAAAAATAATAATAAGTATTTCAATCAAGCTGTTAACATTTTCCTAGTAGTCTATGTTTTATTACATTTCTGCTATTGGCTAATTTACTTTTCCCCAGTCAGCCAAACAATCAGTTCACTCCAGATTTTCGATCAATCCACACATCAGTACTTGGTTCATTACAAATCATATGTGTGCAAATCATAGAATGTGCGATTCTATCCCCCTGTATCACTCCATATTTTGGATAGTAACTCACAACAGGTCTGCTTTTAAAGTTTTAAACGTTACTGTTAATTGCTTATGGAGAAAATGAATGGGATCTTGTTTAACCTGACTGTTGTACAAGTTCTTTGAGTCAACAGAACCACTCTGGGCTCCAACGGGATTCTGTTAGGAGTTGCAGCACGACAATGGTTCTACAGAGTCAGTGAGCTGTCAAACCAGATCATTCAGAATTAAACACATCTGAGAGAATCAGTTGTCTGTAATGAGTAAGTAACTCTAAAATTAAATGAATGACTTGCAAGTCTGACAGAGATAGTTCAAGGTTCAGTGAGCTGGACAGTTGTAAAGACTAAAGACAGATCGCTGCAGGTCAAATTTAAGTCTACATAAATTCAATTAGTCAGTGAATTGATTCAGGAAAATGGACAGACATCATTAAATCCTGTATCAGACATTGGTAAATATGAGCTACTATAGTCTCGGAGTAATTATTTTGCGACCATTAAAAGTATGTTCTACATTGTAAGAATGTGTAGTATGAATTTAATCCGGATTATACTACATTGGCCATTCAATCATTACCATGTGACCTACCAGCATCAGTTGAACCTCTTCACTGTCATCCACAACCCCTCTCCCATGGCCCCATGGGATAGTAAATATGCACTTTAGGCTCTCCCAGAAGTTTTATGGATACTGTAAAACCAGAGATGCTACTCTTTTCACCGTTTTTCTACTGTTAGTCAAATTTCGACATCCTCAGTTCACCGAGTCAGTGAGTTGATTCGAAAAGCCGCTCTGGCTGATTCTTGAACGAATCGATCAGTGCCGTTCTGTGATCCAACTCAAAAGATTCGGCTCAAAGGAATGATTCACTTACGAAGCAGACATCGCTAAATCACGCACAGCTCCCTCTAGACGTAAACATGTCTGCCATTCAAACACACCGCCATATATTGAATACGCGCTAGTGAAAATACAGCATATGAAAGCCCAGTGACAGAAGGACGCACACAGCTGCGCCACAGCAGAGACAGAGGGCGCATTGTGTGCAGCAGGACAGTGGACACACACACACACACACACACACACGTGTACGTGTGCATGCATGCCAACCCAGGTGTCTTTTGTTTTCTTTACTTCCAGTTCGGTAGTACCACATAAAACACGGGGGGGGAAAAAAAATCAATAAACGTCCGTGCAATGCGGCAGAAACCTCACAGTAACTGATCTCACCTATTCCTGTCTACCATGACTGCCTAGTATAATGCTTACCTAGACAGCATATATATTACATTGTTTTAGACGCTAAAGATGCCCAAAAAGGCTGTATAGACCGGCAGAACACTAGGTTTTAAGACACAGACCATACACCACCATGCAGCCCAGAATCACTGTACACAGATCAGATCAAAGTGATCATGCAAAAAGAAAAACCAGTCAGGAGCCAAAACAGGAATCGACTCACCAAAGACCAGCAACAAAGAAAAGCAATCGGTTTGCGTCTAACAATTAACACAAGCATCAGGGTTTCGAAAATGCATAAATGTGACAGGGAAACACTCACTTGTCAGAAGTGACCCGCTCGGTCCACTGGCGGCGGCTCACACACACACACACACACACACAAACACTCACACACTACACACGCAGACAGAATAAGCGCTGCTGTAGTGATGTGGACCGCTGGCTTACAGCCTGCACTCCTGATTTGCTCGAAGAACTGCAGCCATCTTGCTGAAGCCCGTGTGGCAAACCAACCACATGCCTAGACGTAAGAGGGGAGGAACTAGTCAAATTATCCTAAACATTTTCCACTTATCACCCCCCCATTAGCATGTCTAGAAAAAGAGCTTTCCAAATATTGTCAATTGCTTATGCTTGATAAATTTGATGTGTCTTTTTGAATACAATTTATATATATATATATATATATATATATATATATATATACATATATATAAATCAAAGTCCCCAAACTTTTGAATGGTTGTGTGTATACATGATTAAAAAAATATTATTTAGAAATACATATACATATATATATGTGTGTGTGTGTGTGACGGTAAACGCTATAATGAAATGCTTTCTGTTTGAACAAAGGGGATAATATAATGTATATATACTGTATAAACTATCACTAAAGACTTTACCCCCTTGGTTGTGACTGAGGCCTTACATTAGGTGCTAAACCCCTGGATGTAACAGACTAAATGCTGCTTTAAAGGAGAAAAATTAATGCATCACATGCTCAGTTCATAACGCTAAAATGTAATCAAGTTCCCCCTTCCCCCATAAATATTACACGTGATAGAAAGCCTATCCAATAAAAAGGAAGCACATATTAAAAAATTTTCATCAATTTTATTGAGCTTATCACGTTTCACGCCCTCTGGCATGGTCTCCAAGTCAATTAATTAGCTATTAGGCGCTATGGAGCAATGGCGCCATCTGGCGGATTCTTCGCACGTCTCCTTCATCTTCGGAAAAAAAAAATCTGTCACTGACATGCAAAGTTGTCATCCGTGGTCCTTTAATGCTTTTCTTTGAAAGCATTGACCTCTTTATAAAGTCATATTAGCTGGACTGAATGTGTAAGACCGTTAAATACTTAATGCAGAAGGCTGAAAAAAGCATTTTTGATCTGCAGGAGGTTGGTTTGTTTGGCTCCCAGACTGATTCACTTATTAATCAAAAACAGTAAACCTACATACAAACACTCAAACATACACATATATCATTCCATAAAGTTCTTCGCATTTTCTTGTTTCAGACCTAGCGAACTGAGGCAAAAACCGAAATCCTATTGCAAAAAAGCAATTCATCACATTTAAACCAGCCATTAAAGTAATCAGTCCTTCAGATGATTCATCAGCACTGATGAGTTAAGCCTCCGCTTCAATAATCAGGGAATCCATTTGTTAGAAGGAAGACAAAAACAGGACTGATTGTGCACCCTAGGCAGGTACAGAAACAGGCAAGTGATAATGTGTGGGTGAGATCTGGAATAACAGTTTTTAAGCGTTCAGTTGAAGAAAACAGGAAGGATGTGAATCGGAAAGAAAAGCCCCTGAGAACTGGACATAGAAAATGAGCTCTTCAAATCAAAGAGTTCTTAATCACGCCTGTCTGATATATCGACTCTATTTGACAGAACTGGTTTCTCAGTCTGTGCTATGGCTGGGACAACCTAGCGGAGTCCGAGATGGAGGGGAATGTCAAAGCTCATCCTTCTCCATCTGCTTAAACGCTTCCAAGTCCTCCTGCCAATCAGCCATCAACGAGTCCACCGATTGGCTGTTGGACTCTTCGTCCACCGCAGGTTCCTCCCCTACATCCACGGACATGTAACTGCCAAGTTCCTCAGTTGGCTGAACCAACCCTTGTCCCACGGCCGAGTCGTCTGTTGTCTGTTCCTGAGTGGTTACTTGTGATTGGTCGACTGGTTCTGAAGTGGCGGGAGAGGTTTGGTCTTTCTCTTCTGTGGAGCAATCCTCCTCTTCTGCTCCATCCGTACCTTGAAAAAAAAAGCTCACTTGAATGAACCACAAGGAATTTACTTAATATCAATAATAGGTGTGGAGTACAGTTAGTACTAAATACAGTTTAGTCATTAAGAAACATGCATATTTGTAGTGAACTTCCAATAATAACAAGTCCTTTAGCTTTTGGTGTGCTCAAGTCCCCCTGGGCTCATAGAGCATTGACGTCCAAACACAGAAAACTAATTTGCCATGGGTTCCCACAGGATTTTCATTAGGGTTTTTCATTTTAGGCTATTACATGAAGGTGGCGTTTTGCTCTACTACAAAAGTGATCACAACAACCAGAAATGATCAGCCGAGGCGTGTTACCATTTACACCTGGTTGTTACACGTTTAAATGCATCTTCTGTGACCTCTTGTGTTTGGATTTTGTCCAGACCCTTCCCTCTTCTTTCATCACATGGTTATTTTGTGGAAGTGCTGGGCATGAATGATGGAAATGTTATGCTTTAAATAAGCAAGCGGGGAAAGGAAGCAAATGGTAACATCGATTCCAATTATAATTCATGTGTTCTGACACAGCACAGTTGGAATAAATTCTTTTGGTGCACTTTCTCAAAACACATCCCATAGTGCTCACGTCAGATCAGTGGGCTTTTGTGGCTGTCCAACACATTCTACCACATATACGTCTATGCTATGAAAGAAATCTGTTTTCTTTCTGAAGAAATCTGAAGGGTTTTCGACTACCACTGAAAAGTGAACAAGTACAAAATGTTTTATACTCTACTGTATTTAATGTTTTTTACTTGAGATATGATTGACAAAAACATCTTAATACCATTAAAGTTCCTTAACTAATTTAAAGTTCCTACATTTATGTGAACGCTTTTTCATATTTGTCATCCTTTCCTATCCAAACACTTTATAAGGATGTGAAAACGAGGAACATTTTCTTACTGAAATGCTTCCTACTCAGAATGTCCTACTTGGTGATGGCATTTTTTTCATTGACTTATAAAAGTGGGTTTGATGCATGAAGGGAAACCCATAGAGGAGGGGTACTTACTGCCATCCAACAGGGAGCCCGGGAGGGCTTTCCCCTTAAATATGGATTCTGCTCATCCAAGAAGGTAGGGAGAAAAAAAAGTAGTGGAAAGGGAAAAGAGTTACAAACACAGAGGGAAAGAGTAATAAAGGAAGAATAATTAGAAAAGAATGAAAGTAGATGATGCAACGTGTACCACTTTCCTTCCATATTAATATTTTTTCATATTCATTTCCTGGCTCTGTCTTAGAAACTGTCTCACCTCTGTCTCTAGCTTTATCACTTAGCAGCACCTCCACCTCCCTGTACTCCTTTAAGGCCTCCAACAGGATGTTACCCTCTTTGTGGAACAGGAAAAGAAGTGGTAAAGTGACATCATCAGTGTTCCGCCCATCTCCCGCCATTTGGAACAATGGAGCCGTATCACTGCTGCTGCCCTCATTGTCATCTAAACAGAAACAATAATAAAGAGAGAGAAAAGACTGATCTACTCTGTACAAGGCATGTGTTGATATTGTTAACTAAAACTATATTTATTTCTAACTATATAACTATATTTATAAATGTTAAAATAAAATAAGTTGAAGTACTAAAGTAAAGATACATTAAAGATATTCTATAATAATAATAAAAAAAGATTAAAAAATGCATAAAATTAATAAAACTACAATGAAAACTGAAAATACAAAAAAAGTTAATAGAATAAATATTTTAATAGAATATACCTAACTATTAATATAAATAGCACTGGTATAAAGGCAATAAAAATATTACAATTAATTAATTGTATAGTAATTATAATTATTTTACATATATGTATATTATATTTATATATATAGTCAAAATATATATATATATATATATATATATATATATAAACTAATTTAGGGGAATTTAAACAAAGTGGGTCAGTAAAAAAAAAAACCCATACAAAACTAAATATAACAACGAAACTAAATAATAGATAATATTTTAACAATTTGATTGTGTTTTAGTAACAATATAAAGGTGCACCTATTTAAGTTAATACCATAAAAAGTTCCTTAACTAATTTAAAGGTCCTAAATTTATGTGAGCGCTTAGAGGGAGTGTTCTTTGTTAAGAAATCTTTACATTTAGGGGATACTGGCATCAAAAGAGTTGAAAACCCCTGAACTAGTTGACCTGACTCCATGAAACATGTTTCACCTATAACAATGCCTCCAATGGCCCCAGCTTTCTGAATGTGCCTGGCCTTTTCTGCAAACATGCACTGGCCTCTTTGCAGCAGAGCGATGCGGCCTGCCACAATTTCACCGTTAGCCAACTCAGAACAGCCGTTATAGGGCACCGCTACAGTTACGAACCCACGCACCTGAGGGAGAAAGAAAAAGAACAAAATACACCGTATAGCCTGACTAAACAAATACATACCCTGTAGCAAGAACAAAACAAGTACAATACAGAAAAAGCCAAAAAAGCGAGAAAGTACGTAATACAAGGTCACAGTTAATCACACTCACTCCAGAACTGCTTTTGGAAAGATCCATTCCAAACTGCGCAGGGCCTGCAGTCAAAACCACTCTACCAAAAAAAGGGTGTGAAACAATCTGAACAGCTCGTGGAGGAAGCTGTTCTTTCTGCTGCTGGCTGGACAGCTCCATCATTTCCTGCATAAAGCGCATGCCGTCTTCTGCAGCGACTGCGCTCACCGCCTGCAGTCAGGAAGAAAAGGACATTTTGTTTCAATTTATAGATAAAAGAAAAATTATAGAATATAATTCCTTTATGTCTATAATATCATATATACATACAACCATTGTCTAAAATGGTGTTAAAAAGACAAACACATGGTTTCTGGGTCTGCATGGTACCTGTGTAGCATGTTGAACGAGTTGTACTCTGCCATCCTTCAAATGGATGAGACTGACACCCATCCGCCTCAGCAGCTCCAGATGCTCAGGGTTATTGGCCATGAAGTCTTGTGCCCTGAGAGGAGGACGTCCCATACCAGGTTCTCTGCAACATACAGATGAAAATAAAACATTAGGCATCGTCTTAAAAATGTCCTAAACTTATTTAAAAATGGAACATGTGATATTATAGCTGTAACATTATTATATGAATTCTAAATAAAATATACAAATTATGTATATAAATTACTATCATCTAAAATGATGCAAATTGCTATTTAAACAGACCAGCTGGTTATATCACTTTCTCACCGATGAGTGGTCGGGCGCGGGCAACTCTTATCCACCGCACTCCTGATTGGTTCGCGTAGATTGCGTGGGAAGGCGGGATCAGGAAAGAGTAGGCGGGTGTTAGGGCAAGTCCACTCAAAATTTGAGTCATCAAGCTCTTCTCCAGCCTAGGGTGACAGAAAGATAGTATATAAACATTTGATAGATTTATAGTATACGGAGTAAAAACTGCTATCACTTGTGCAGTACCATGTTGTTTACCAAAGGGGGCGCCTGGGAGTTTGTAGCAGTGGAGAGGGAAAGCGGCAAGAGATGAGCTTCTGTGGTAAAAACGTAGTCCTCCACATTAAAAGGCAAATCCTCCTCCTCAGCAAACAACAGGAACAGGTACTTAAACATCTCCGCCAGGAAAAACGAGTCCATGCTGAAACAAGTGGGTGGGTATGAAGAGAAATAAATATGCCATGAGACAGCCAATCGCCCACTCCTTACTCATAAACACTCCCTTCACACAATCTACTCAAACTATTTGTACAAACATATTTCGTATAAACCAACATCCTCTTTAACTACCCAGAAACTTGTACTCTTACCGGTCTTCGTGGCTCCCTGTCCTCACATCCTTCATAGCAGCGAAGCCACAGGGAACCCGTGCGAACCGGTTCAGGTTCTCCAGTATGGTGCGGCCCACCTCCAGGTAATATGGATCTCTGGTTGCCTTCAGAGGAAATGAATCATTTGAAGTGTTTCAATGGTTAACAACATTAAATGGACATTTCACCCAAGCTATCATTAATCACTCACCCTCACGTCATTCCAAACCTCAAAGACCTTTTTCATCTTCTTTTTTAGATGAATTCTAAAAGCTCTCTGACCCTCCCATAGACAGCTATGTAATTGCCATAATCAAAGGTCAGAAATGTAGCAAGGACATAATCCATGTGACATCATAAAATTCTGAAGCAATGAGATTTCTTTTTGTACACAAAGAAAATTAAAATGTTACTTGGCAATTTGTCTCCACCAGGTCACCCTAGCGCTATTTTGGAGAGTCTCCACTAAACATAAAAAACGTATGCTGTTCTGTTTCAGCTGCGCCACATGGATACATTTTTTACGCTGTTGTATGTATTCGTGTTGCGCAGCGGACACACCATTCATGCATGTGACTCTCCAAAATGGTGGCAGCTTGATGCGGAGGATACAAATTGTTGAATCATGTTTTTTTTTCTTTGCACACAAAAAACCTTAACACATAATTTCATAAAATTATGGCCAAACCCCTGATAGTAGTAGTTGTATATATTTATAATTAAAGCCATGTCAGCATCTTAAGGCTATTTTCATGGTAAAAACTATTACAAAAATATAAAACAGAATATAAACAAACACAAATTATATTACATTAACATATGGTTAAAACTTTTCGGGGTCTTCAACTTTAAGCTAAAATGCATGTATGAGTCAAGTCTTGTATGATCTGGTAAATACCACTTGATAAAATCTAGTTTTAGATTTAAAAGTCAGAGATTTTTAAAATTCTGGATGTTTTTTATGTCATTTATAATGTATACATGTATCCCACTCTTCTTGCCACTTAGTTAATATATAAAGATTAATAATAGGTCTAACCTCTGAGGGAGGAATTTGACATTTGTTTAGCTCCTGATTAAAAGCTTCTTTTGCAGTGCAGCTGCATCAGCTGATGTCGCATCACGGGTTATTTTACTGAGGTCCTTGCTATGTTTCTGGACCTTGATCATGGTAATTACATTGTTGTCTATGGTAAGGACAGAGTTCTCAGAATTTATAAAATAAATTTAGCTCCACAGATGAATGTGGTCTTGATGGTTAGGAGCAATGTTAGAGGGATTAATTATCATTTTTGAGTGAACTATCCTTTAAAGTACATGGTTCGAATGCACTACAGCAGGAGCAGTGCAGCGTGAAGGAGGTCACATTTGAAAATTGATGAGAAGGAAAGTTATCTGAGTGTTGTATTGAGATTTAGTTGAGAACACAGTGACACCTCTGTACCTTATAGAGGAAGTAGGTGCTTTCTGCAAACTCTGGCCGGAGGGGGTGCTGTGCCCAGTGAACCCTGAAATCAGTGGTGAAGGCCTGGCGAGACAGTACGTGAGGGGGTGGGCCAAAGTCAAGAAGAGTTTGTAAACCACAGACATTGAAGAAATTGAAAAGACAGAAGGCAGCAGAAAAGAGGATATACCTCAGGGAGGAAGTTGTGTTTCTTGGTAACCTGATAAAGCATTTCATGCGTCTCTATGGCTGGCCGGATATCACCCTTTAACACCTGCAATGAGAAGAAAGGAGCAGAGCTCTGGTTTGGATTTTCATGACTGAATGAAATTAAGACAACACTAATTACTCACCTGCAATCCAGGGAAAAAGGCAAGCAGGGAGTCCATCCAGGTGCGAGCTGGCAGCAGGGGTTTGTGGATGTGTACATCCAGTAGCAGAGGTGGCTGGCTGATGTACTTCATAATGGATGCATAGTGCTGAAATACATTCCAAATGAACACAATTCATGAATACAGACTAGATTATTATAAATGTGTTATCATTTTTGTTATAAACCATGTTAAAAGACACATCCTACTCCAGCCTACTAAAAATCTACACATGAGCATGCATATAAATTATGAAAGTCGATAAAGTCTCTTTGAAGTCAATATGAAATTGTGTTCGAAACCCGTTAAGGAGTACAAAAGGTGTCTGACTGGAACTGACTGGATTACCAAAGTTGTTTTGTGGCACAAACTGAAAAGGAGATTCATTTCAGTGGTGCTGCAAGCTATTACAGGATTATAATGACAAAAGAATGATAGATACTCACAGTGTTAAAGCGCTGTAGAAACCGATCATCTCCCAGTAGTATATAAGCCTTCATCAAGTACTCATAATAGGAATCTATGCCTGCCCCAACTCCGCTGTCTGTTAAGGGAACAATTACATAATACCATCATGAGTCAGACTTGACGTTTCCCTAATTTGTCGGTACATAAGGTACATTTGTTTCATGTCTTGGGTGGGTTGTTGGTTGTGATTCAGTCTCACCCCTGCGGACCCACTCTCCCGAGTGGATATTGATGGTTGTTCCCACTAAATTACTGTTCCTCTGTCTCTTTTCCCAAAGGAAGTCAAGAGCTCTTCTCGCATGAGCCTGTAAACAATACAACAGTACACCAACGCCTACTTCAATAGATTTAGTTATCGTAAGTCTCTTTCACCACACACACAGTGAGAACATTCCTGACCTCATAATACTTTTCATAGTTCACAACGAGTCACACTAATGTTGTCTTTGTCTTACAGACGGTACACTTATGTCATAAGAGATCTGTGATAAAAATCTGTAGACACTTCAGGAATCAACACTTCAGGCTGAAATGACATCAATGCTTCATTGTAAGTTTGTTACAAAATAGTATTTCTACTTGCTTGGTGGCCTCAAGTGCTCTAGTCAAACTTGAATTATACAAATCGCAAGACTTTCAAACAAAAAAATATTAATCTGAAGATTATATAAAGGGCATTTCTTAATCAAAAACTCAACAAAATTGTGACATTTGTTCACATTTTACCTCAAATGTGGGGTCCCCAGTAAAGCGGCTCAGGGCTGCAAATTCTAGAATAATTGTCCCGGCACAGGCAGTGCAGGTGTCTGTTTCAGTGCCTGTACGGGTCTCGGGTCCCCTGACTCCATAACGCAGGTTTACCTGTAAATGCAGGATCAAACATTTTTGATATCGAAAACACGGTAAAAGCAGTAATACTGTAAACTATTATTACGATTTAAAAATCGATGTTTTGCATTTTAATAGGTTTTAAAATATAATTTACTCCTATTAATGCCATCACTTTAATCATGTTGGAATTTAAGTGTTTGTGTTGAAAATAATTAGATGCCTGCTTTAATGAAAACTGTCCTTTTTTAGGCCCTTTTAATGAATAGAACATTAAAAAGAACAGCATTTATTTATCTTTTGAAACATTACAGTCTAAATGCCTTTATTGATATCATTACATTAAAGAAGGTTTAATTATTACATCAAAATTATTTGAGAATAAAGAGGCGGCTGTCAAGTCACATAAGCATAACTTTAAGCAGAACAGTAGTTTTAATTTTACAGTCTAAATGTTGTCTAATTATACAGTTTAGTGGCCATTCTAAAAAAAATTCACAGAATGTTGTGTTGAACCAATCAGAATCAGGTATTCCAGGCTTGCAATAAGTTCTGCGAGTATAAAGCAAAACTGTATGTGTGTATGATAAACTAACAGAAACTGGTAACGGGGTGGTCATGCCAATGATGAGACTGTGCAGCCATTGTGGGAAGGGTTTTCCTTTATGCAGACTTCAACAAAGCACTGCTATAAACAGAACAGCCGATTCAAAAAAGATTCAAAACGAGAATGAATGCACTAAAAAAATGCTCTAAACAAGACCATAGCATGTCCATATTTCCATTCCAGTGATGACATTTTGCTTAATCACATTGTATATGCAATGCGTGTACATGTGTGCGATTACTCACTCTAGGGTAAGGCAGGCCACTGCTTGTGTTAAATGCAGGCAGCAGTCTGAGTCCAAGATCTTTGGCCATGTGCAGCAGCTCGTCCTGGTACCAGAGCATTCGGCCACTTTCTTTCAACATGACAGCCATAGAATGGCCTCCCAGTAGTCCTCTATGGAGAACAGTAAAGTTTTAAACAACCAAGACGGACTGTGTTAAAAACGTACTCTGACAGACGCCTTACTCACCCCAGCACCCGGATGTTGGTCTCAAACACGGACACCACAATGTCATTATCCAACCGTACATCCGCCACCACTCTCCTCACCGCCTCCTCAAACTCCATCGTCTTATTTAACAGCTGTGAGATGTCAAAGCAGGTCATGAGCAAACAACTTTGGGTTTGACTGTACATATGAGTGTTTGTATGAGGTTTCAAGTTCTGTTTGAGATGTCACTCACTGCAAGGGTGTCAAGAGTGTCGATGAGGGTGAGGGAGAACCTGTAGGAACAGAAAAACACGTTTCCATCTCAGTCTTTCTAACTACATAAAAAGATTTCTTAACGTCTCCATCTTTATTTTCTCTCCAAAAGACTTACTTCCCCAGGGCATCATCTATATCCCCTCGACTGGGCTCTAGTCCACGTACTCTCCCACGGCAAGTCAAAGGCATCAGCTCATCTGCGGGGTAGGCATGGTCCTGTCAAAACAGGAAAAGATATGAAATGTGATGAATTCAGGCAGATTTGAACGATAATGCTGTTCTCTCAAACATTAATCTGCCTCCCTTATCCTCAGCATCCATGCATGTTTTGTTGTTTTTTTTAACTGGAGGTTATCCCATTTCAGTTTCACACATCTTACGTTTCCTGGGCATAACAGAGGTTTCTGGGAAGCATTTTACAAGTTTAGAAAAATGTATTGGTAAACCAGCAATGTTAACGGGATAATCTTAATTAATTGACTTCCATCCATGTCCAAATTTATATGATTTTATTTCTTCTGTGGCGCTTGAAGACATCTTAAAGAACATTTAAACTGTTTTTGTCAACTTAATGAAAGTCAGTGGAATCCAAAACAACAGTTGACTGACTTTCATTGTTTGGAGCAGGAAAAAAATAATTATTTAATGCAGCAACACCTATTTAGTAACACAATGTGCAGTAGTTAAATGTCACATTGTATTTATTAACTAATTACTGTATTTAAAGTAATTACTATACTCTTGCTAGTAGCAGTAAGTCATTCATAATTACATAAATGCGTAATTACAACTAAAAATAAACCAATCCCTAAACCTATGGTATGTAATGGTTACTCTTATCTGTGTAAAAGTTGATTGTAAGTAAAAACAAGACACAAAATATTTTTCTTTCAAATAAATGCTGTTCTGCATCTTTTAAAAAATGCATCACAGTTTTAGCAAAAAAATATTAAGCAGCACAATTGATTTCAATATTTATAACAAAAGAAATGTTTCAAGATCCCCAAATTAGCATATCAAAATGACTTGTAATGCTGAAGAAACAAGTTTCTATGTACCCAACTGTAAATACAAAGTTATCAGTCACTGTGTACATACCATGTAGTTTTGATAAGCGTGGTCAAACATTTCCAGCACTTGGTTCCTGAGAAGCAAAGACATTTTCAGATAAAGAAAGCTTTCTGAATCATACAGCAAGCAAGTCATCATATTTTGTGTTTCAGACCCATACCTTAGTTTATTCTTCTCATCTCTACTCATAGCCTCCGACAAAATGATGGAGGTTCCCATAAAAAAAAGCAGCAAAAAAGCAGGCAACATTGTTGCAGAATGAAGCATCCACATGGCTCAAATCCACTGGTTTCACACTGGACTTAGTCAACTTTTCCTATCTTAGATTTGTTTATTTAGCGACAAGTTGGAGTTCCACCTCCGGTCCATCATCTTCAAATGTAAAGTTAACAAGATATACTGCAGGGACGATTTAGAAACACCCACAGCATTTGAATACATTCGCTGTTCTAGCTCAATAACTTTACAGTTCCTGTTCTTATCTGAACGTCTCACTTGGATGAATGCAGCTCTGGTGCATTTCTGAGATGCTTCTAGCGGTAAGAAATAATGATCAAGTTAAATGTCCCTCACGCGAAAGTGTTCGTTAGTGTTACTCAGCCAGCTGCTTTTGCCTCACCTGCATATCACCTTAATAACACGTTGGCACCCATGTGACACGTCTGCATGCTACTCTCATCACCTATAAAACAACAAAACTACATCACTGTAGATCCCCAGCAGAGACGGGCTCAAGAGGAGCTCCAGATGGGGCCATGGAAAAAGATGCTTCGTCTCTAATAGCAACCATCACCATGGGTGACACGATCAGCAGTTTATATCCCCAGAAAGAAGGAGAGAAAGCATCCTATTAAAGCTGATATCTATAACATGAACAGTATGCGTGTCCCAGTGTCATCTTCGTGGTACTAAAAACAAGTTTAGACCACGTAGAGAATGCTGCTGCGTTTTTCAGGAATAAAATATCCAGCGAAATGTTGCTGTCAATACGATATGATGAAAAAAGATGTATTAAGCCGACACGCTTTGTTGTTTAGCTCGCCGGCTAATCAGTCCATGACAGTTCGACAGTACTGAACATATGTTATTGAGGCAGAAACGCTGCTAAAACTAGCGGAAAGACCATCTTAAATCTGTTCTTCGGTCATCCAGGAGTGATTAGAAGGTCCATTCAGCTCTCCGATTCCGACAAATAAACATATTCCGTTTAATAGTGGTTTTACGGCAGGTGTAATACAAAGGGCCAGAGATCTCTCTCTCACAAGCCGAGTGAATGATGATCACCAGTCTTACGCCAGATCATAGGAGGACGTCAACATCCGCATCCGGGTATGGTGTGGTTTATTTTTTTAGTGTAAAACTACAGTTCCCAGCATGCCTTTCGAGCTTTTTTGCTTTTGCATTATAAATAATAAACATTAAATATGAAACAAAAGTATATAAATAAGAATAATTATTATTATTAGCAGTAGTAGTAAAATATTAATATTGTTTGTTATGCATCTTAATAAAACTACACTTTATATGTTTGAGTTAAATTCCTTTCGGTAAATTGTTTAAGTACATGTAAAAATACAAATAAATAAATAAATATGCAAATAAAATACAGTATATGTATGTGTCATATTTCATCTTTAGTGTGATTAATTTAGTGTCAAATTAAAAATCTTTGAAATCTTCTGAAAAAAAATTATTTAGCTATTTGTTTATCCGAAAAATTCCGTCTATGAAATTCAGAGACTAAAAGAAAGTGATTTTGTTCCAGAATGATTAAAATGTATTAAAATAAATTATTTCAGAACAAAGGCCAAAGAATAAAAGAAATTAAAAGATATAATAAAGTTAACATAACTAATAATAATCTGGGAATTTAAATATTAAAAAGATTAATATTGTTTTTTGTTATTGCATTTCACAAAGATCACACGTTTTAATATATGTCTGCTTTTAACTTAATTCGGTAGTAATTACCATGTAATACAACTGTAAATCAAGTTTATTTATTATTTATGTAAACCGTACCACATTTTTAAACGAATTTTTTTTCTTCAGTTTACATCATTTATTACTCTGGTAAGCAATATGCTCCAGCCACAATGTGTCTCTTACGACACGAATAATTTACACACTGTGTAATGTATCGATTACAACATATTTCTTAATGCAATGCATTTACAGTCCTCTAAATAAAGTATCTGTCTGATTCATCATTTATTTTACGTTTCAAGATGTAGCAACAAATCTGCTTAACGCTTCCTGTCAAGCACGCGTCGCATGATTGTCTCGTGCAGTGACGTCACGTGACGTTAAACCACACTCCGACAGTGCAGTGACTGTGAAGTGAAAACTGCCTGAGCTCATGAAACGCTTTTAGCGAACGAGACAGAAGGTAAGCGCCTGTCTCTTATATCTGGAATAAATTCAAATGTAGTTGGTCGCCTCTAATTAATAGTTATGTTGTGAGATAGAAAACAGGACTTGAGACTGTTCAAATCATGAACGACAAAACTCTCAGAAGGCGAAAGTGATTGACGTTTTTCTTATTGTTTTTGTCTATGCAGAGATGTCTAACAGCGTAAAAAAGCTCACTGGGCTCGTGGCAGCTACTTTCACACCACTCACAGCGGAAGGGTGAAATATTTCATTAATACTATTACAAAATAAAAGTATTACATTATTATTATGCCTGAGCTGTCACTGATCTGTTCTTCTTTGCTGTGTTCCAGGGAGATCAATCTCTCTGTAATTATACCATACATTGATTACTTAACAGAGAAGCAGAATGTCAAGAGTGTGTTTAGTAAGTCAAACCTATTAATTAAATCAAAGGTTTTGGTGAATAATGCAGCCTGTTTTTATCAACTATATTATCTGTAGCTTAAACCACCTTGTCTTTGATAGTTAATGGCACAACAGGTGAGGGCTGTTCTCTAACTGTGGATGAAAGAAAGCAGCTTGCTGCAGCTTGGTGCCAACATGGAAAGAACAAGTGAGTTATTGCGTGTTTTTTAGTGTTTATTCAGCTATGGACAATGATTGTGTCTAAGGAGACAAGGGTTAGATACATTTTAGACAGCCATTTATTGTCTAAAAATGATTAAAATAACAACACAGAATGCTATTTATCCATGTATTTCATGTGAATCAGTGTCATGACTGTGGAAATGTTAACAATGTTTCAGGGAAAAAAAGTTTATTTTGTCCGCAAGGCCCAAATTATCTAAAGTTAAAAAAACACCCGAATTCATCTTTATTACTCATTTATTTCCGTCGTTGCCAGAGGTTTGATTTCTTTTATGTGTGTGTGTGTTAAGGCTTGAGCAAGTGATTGTTCATGTTGGCTGCATGAGTATAAAAGACTCTCAAGAACTGGTAAGCTCACGTCTTCACTTCCCCTTTTTATTCATATGCATTAACTGCATTTTTTGTGCATATACCACCACCTTTTCTTACTGCACATTTCCATTTTCAAACAGAAGCACCACAAACTCTTTTCATCTAATTTATTGCTTCATGTTTCAGCATGTGCAGATAAACAGCTCCTCGTGACTGTTTGAAAATGCTGAGTGGCTGTTTTTTTGTACTTTTTCTTAGGCTCGGCATGCCGCCAGTATAGGGGCCGATGGCATAGCTGTAATCGCTCCTTCCTATTTCAAGCCCATCAATGCAGGTTTAAACCCCATTTTTCTAAACACTGCATTATTTTTATTTTTTATGCTTCCAACCTTGCCTTTATTTTCTCTTCCTCTTTTCACAGATGCACTGAGGTTGTTTATAAAAGAAGTGAGCGCCTATGCTCCAGACCTTCCGATGTATTATTATCATATTCCAAGCATGACTGGTGTTGCATGTAAGTGCAACTCCCACACGTCATCATTACTGGCAGTCAGAACATTACTGACTACTTAGTAAATTGCATAGTACAGAATGAGTCAGGTTTACATGTGAGAGATTGACTCCTGTAGTCCAGTATCTGTTTTTTTTTCCTTCAGTGGATGCAGCTGATGTGCTAAATGGTATCGAGCAGATGATTCCCTCATTTCAGGGAGTGAAATACACTGGGGCTGACCTAAGGGATCTCGGACAGTGTGTCTGTTACAGTCAGTCCCATAACTGGTCCGTCATGTTCGGAATAGATGAAGTATGCGATCCTCTTACTGATTCATCTACTGCGTTTTTTCTGCTTGTATAGCATTAATGTTGTTTTAATAATATTTTGCTTAACACTTTGTTTTACAGCAACTCTTGGGGGCTTTGGTATTAGGTGTTCATGGAGCAGTAGGGAGGTGAGGATGGCAATTTCACTTTAAAACAACTGTCAACATCATATCCTTTGCTTAATGCTTTCCTGAAGACCTTGCAATGCTCTCTGTCCTCTGCAGCACTTATAACTACCTCGGACGCACAGTGAACCAGATGCTTGCTGCTTTTAATAATGGCAACCACACACAGGCCAGAGCACTGCAGGTATATCCTTCATCCCATTTTGAATTTAGTGATGCTTTTGGACTTTATTTTATCAGCATGTATTTAGGTTTAACGAATTTGTTATTTCAGCTACAGAAAGTAAGGATTTGTTTTTATGTTTACAGTTTGAAATAATGGAGGTTATCACATTTGCTAAGAACCTTGGTGAGTTGATTGTTTTCCACATACATTACCTTTCAAATGTTTGGATTTCTTTGAATGTTTTTTATTCATTTATTTGATAAAAAAAAATAAAAACAGTTGGCTAATACTGTGAAATATATTTACAAACTAAAATAACTGTTTTCTATTTTAAACGTATTTACTTCCTGTGAAGGTGAAGCTGCATTTTCAGCAGCAATAACTTTTTTTTATTACTATGTGTAAAAATTGTTTAATTGTTGCCACTTTATATTTATATATATTTATTGTTTGAATTTTAAAAAGAATATTTTTTGAAATGGGAATATTTTGTAAGGTAATAAATGTCTTTACTGTAATGTGTGACCTATTCAATACATGATAATAATGATGATAATAAAATTAATATATATAAAAAATACTGATCTCAAACATTTGGAAGTTTGACAGTAAGACCTGATTTTGTTGAATTTAACATTTTATTATTATTTATGTTCTGCAGGTTTTGATGTGTCTGTGAATAAGCAGGTGATGAGTGAAGTGTCAGGGTTAGCACTGGGTCCTCCTCGACTCCCGCTGCTGCCATGTCCTGTCTCAAAGGCCCAGGCTATAGCACAGAAAATCAAGGACTTCTCTCAAGAGCATTAAAGTGAAAGACACTTCACTGAATCTGTCTGAAACTCCAAACAAATCGTTTCTGTTGTTAGAGAGCTGTAAACCATACCACATTTTTACACTACAGTGTATTGGTGTACTGTACCTATTTTCATACTTTATACTCGCTTTGCCTTATTAATGTTTAGTTTTTTTTATTGTCAGCACATTAAAGTCATTTAGGCATTTGTTTCCTCTAATTAATCAAGTCAAAATTAAACTACTACAAAACTAAGTTTTAGTGAACCTAGTTGCAAGTAAGCCTCAGTGTTACTGATTTATTCACACGTGAAATACTTGATTCTTGTATATCTAAACGCATTGAGTTTTGCACATTTTGTTTTTTTTGTCTTATGTGTTAAAAAGCATGAAGATATAATTAAGTCATTTTTGTTCTCTTTTTATTTTTTAACACTGTTTTAATGACCTTTCTTTAGCTGATGTTGATGTAATTATTCCAGGCTGCTGAGGCAGTGGTTGCTGGACCAGCCATATCACCACCGTGCCTTTAAGCAAGACACTTAAAAAAGTATTTCTATGTGATAAATTACTCACAGCAAGCGAGTAATGAAGAGTTCATTTGCAAAAATAGGTAACTCAATTTTGTACAATTCTCAGAAATCTAGTTGTTTCATTGTGCATTCCAATTAATTTTAATCAAACTGCAGTGGGATATTTGGATTAAGTTAAACAATAGCTAAAAACAATACAGCTGACTAAAACATTAATAACATGATAGCGTAATAAAAAACATGATTTTGAAAACATCTGTTTTTGCAAATAAACTTCATACACTCTCAAACAGAATATGTTCTTTTCAGATTCTGCTCAAATTTTGGTGCTGTTGTTTGTTTTGTAGAAAGCGTATACACTTTTAATTTCTCATGTTTGCAGAATACTGCTCAAAAGGGACATTTTTGTATGTTGAAATAAAATGTATTAAAATGATCATTAATTTTTTAATGCAAGGCACTGGTTTGAAGTTCTTAGGAGATATACGAAGAGAACTCTGTAGGTCAGTGGCCCTTCAGGACCAAGTTTGGACACCCAAACTGTCCAGCTGTCATTGGCATTGCCCACTATTATCTCTGTTTAAAGCATGTGGGGGGAATCTGGAACAAATCAAACCTTTTAAGTAAATGAAATGTTCCTGCCTCCTAGTTTCATTTAATCTTCATCTATCTACCATAAACAGTATCTCATACTTATCATTCCAAATTATTTAGTGTGATAAATGATGTAGGAGGGGTATGGTTCATGTTACACTACTGTCTCAGCAGGACACATCCGAGACTGCACTATCATCACCTAATCGGTTGTTTTACTGCTGACTCCACAGTCTGAAACAAGCGCAGTATTTCACAACATTAGCAATTTCCTTCCGATGAGAATACAAGTGAAGAGAACTAAAAAAAAGAGCTGAAACAGATACCTTAGCTCTTTAAAATTCAGGTCATGACCACGTTTCCTGTAGAAAAAGCTGCCTGACTACAAATTAGAGACTTTTCTTTAACTGGACAGATGGTGTGGATACCTTTAAATTACTTTTGTAACATCTCATGTTGTTCTCAATAAACTCTTGTTCTGGATCATTGGAGAGTGTCTGGTACAGAAATGTCACTAGTTTTTTTATTCCTTGGTCTCTGGAGACTGATAACATCAGTGCACTCAATACACTTTAGAGCAGCAAATCTTTCGGACAGTTTCCCAACTCTCCTGACCAAACAATGTTAAAGGGCAACTGGTTTGGTTTTCAAAGAGGTTCAGAAATCATAATGGCCAGTTTTGAAATTAATGTACATTTAAGCTTGGGACTGACACAAAATAGGCATGATTTTTGAATGTCTTCAAAAAGTTGATTTATACCATATCAATAGATTGTCTATGGGGTTAAGGTCAGGCAAGTTTGCTGGCCAATTAAGGACAGGGATGCCATGATCATTAAACCAGGTACTGGTAGCTTCGGCACTGTGTGCAGGTGCCAGGTCCTGTTGGAAAATGAAATTGCATGTCCATAAAGTTGATCAGCAGCAGGAAACATGAAGTGCTAAGTCCTGGTATACAGCTGCATTGACTTTGGACCTCAGAAAACACCAACACCAGCAGATGACATGGCACCCCAAACCATCACTGACTGTGGAAACTTCACACTGGACCTCAAGCAATGTGGATTATGTGCCCCTCTCTTCCTCCAGACTCTGGAACCATGATTTCCAAAGGAAATGCTAAATTTACTTTCATAACTTTAGACCACTCAGCAGAAGTCCAGTACTTTTTGCCTTTAGCCCGTTTTTGAATGGGTTTTGTTTAACAATTCTCTCTAGGGTGCGGTTATCCCTATTGCTTGTACACTTTTTTCTACCACATCTTTTCCTTCCCTTTACCTCTCTATTAATGTGCTTGGACACAGAGCTCTGTGAACAGCCAGCCTCTTTTGCAATGACCTTTTGTATCTTTCCCTCCTTGTGCAAGGTGTCAATGGTCGTCTTTAGGATATCTGTCAAATCAGCAGTCTTCCCCATGATTGTTCGTCTTATAGAACTAGATGGAGAGCCCAGTTAAAGGCCTTTGCAGATGGTAATTAGCTGATTAGCGTGTGGTACCAGGTGTCTTCAATACTGAACCTTTTCACAATATTCTAATTTTCTGAGATACTGAATTTGAGGTTTTCATTAGTTGTCAGTTATAATCATCAACATAATCAAAATAAACGCTTGAAATATATCAGTCTGTGTGGAAGGAAGTATACATGTTTCACTGCTTGAGTGGAACTAGTGAAATAAATCAACTTTTTGAAGATATTCTAATTATATGACCAGCACCTGTATATCACGTTTCATTACGTTTATTTGAGCTAATTTATGTCCAGAAACTTATGTAAATATATTTATGTAACTTGCATATATAAATATTTCTCAGATAACGTGTTAACGGACAAATCTTGTTAGATAGTTAAACTTGGCAGACTAGTAAAACAACTGTCCCTGACAAAATATAGACTCAAAACTAAATAATTAACATTAATTTCAGTTTTTCAAAGTCAGTATATTACAAAAGCGAATCCCAATTAACACGCGGAACCAATGATAGCGGTTTAGAACAAAAAGGGAAACCCTGCGGGACAATAATACGTCGACACCAAATATTCACGTATTTCCGGCCAGCTCAGCGTACGGAGGAGTGTTGTGAAGCTGTAATCCAGACACAGGCATTGTACAGCTGTTAACTTCTTCGTATACACCTGCTGTGGATAAATTTTACATTACGGCAAAATGGTGCTGCTGACAATGATCGCGCGGCTGGCGGACGGACTGCCGCTGGCGGCTTCAATGCAGGAGGACGAGCAGGTAAGAGCTCAGTCATATCTGTATGCATGTTTTATAATTCACTTTAGGCCTATGCGCGATGCAAATATAAGAAATCAAAGAACAGTATTTTAAAAACGTTACATTTGCTTCTGAAATTGTCTAGTTATCTGGATTTGTATTCCACGACAGCGAAAACTGCTTTAATCTGGCCTTTATTAGCTCAAATTACACTACTTAGGCGTCTGTTGGAGTATTTACATTAATTTGAGATGTCTTATGCGGAACCTTAACAGTGTAGTAAATCTTGAGGTATAATATTTGTCTCCATCTCGTTCTTTCTCGGCGTGAAAGATGTAATTGTTCATACAGAGAGAGGCTTCATTAGATGGATTCGCATAATTTTGATCAGTTACAGCGCCCTCTTCTGTCATAATTTGTACACGCACAATATGTCGTCCCACCATACTAAATATCACTTTTTTTTTTTTTTTTTTTTTTTTTAAATTAATCGATTTTTAAACGCAACCAAATTAGTAACATCATTTAAAAATCTATATTAGAATTATTTAAAATATTTTTCTAGAGTTTCCAAGTATTCCAAATAGTGTTAATGTGACTTATTAGTTGCCCAGCAGTTACCTTTACAACAGTCACTTGATTTAGGTCTAACATCTCTACGTTTCCTCCTTTCATGCTGCAATGAAGGGAAGTGAAAAGGTTTGTTCACCTTTAGCTTTGTAAAATCCCTCAAAGGAGGACAGAGTCAAATGTATCAGCGTAAGAGTGACTGTGTTTCTATCCAGTAAATTTGCCCTTTTGTTCTCAGATGGGTCGGGATCTCCAGCAATATCAGAGCCAAGCCAAACAGCTCTTCCGCAAACTCAACGAACAGAGTCCGAACCGATGCACCTTAGAGGCTGGCTCAATGGCATTTCAGTAAGTTTACAGTACACTACAGCTAATATAATAAAATGATTCATCATAGGAAGGTGAGTTTATTCATTTTTAAGACAGTACATTTAAGTTCTAGTTTTACACATGAAAATATGTGATAGAGGAAATGCATGGCTAATACAAAAATGTCTACTCGCCTCTTTTCAAAGCTACGTCATAGAGAAAGGCGTCTGCTATCTGGTGCTCTGTGAGGCCGGGTTTCCTAAAAAGCTAGCATTCGCTTATCTCGAAGATCTGCAGGCAGAGTTTCATGAGCAACATGGCAAGAAGGTGCCCACGGTCTCCAGGCCCTACTCCTTCATAGAGTTTGGTAAGAGCCCTCGCTCTCTCAATAACCAGAGTTCCTTTTACTCCCCATCAAGAGACGAGCTTGTAATTCCGTTTTATTACCTGTCTTAAGATACATACATTCAGAAGACCAAAAAGTCATACATCGACAGCAGAGCACGCAGGAACCTGAGCAACATCAACACAGAGCTACAGGATGTACAGAGAATCATGGTGGCCAACATAGAAGAAGTGCTGCAAAGAGGGGAGGCCTTATCTGGTAAAGCCTTGTAACAGCTATTTTAGAGGAATTTCAAATACAGCAATTAATCAAGGCTACATGTTAAGCTAAAAGGAAGATCCCTGAGCTAAACCTGCCATCTCTTCATGTTTTTTTTTCTTTAGCGTTGGATTCAAAGGCCAGCAACTTGTCCAGCCTGTCCAAGAAATACAGAAGCGACGCCAAGTACCTGAACACTCGCTCCACATATGCTAAACTAGCTGCGGGTGGAGTCTTCTTCATCATGCTGATCGTATACGTACGCTTCTGGTGGCTGTGAGGTGTGGGATGTGCGGAGGGAGGCGGGGCCCCTTGAGAAAGTTACAGGCGAAAAGCAGACGGACTCTCACATGACGACAAGTTGACGTTGTGTTTTAAAGCTACAGCTTGTTCTTAAATACTGTTGGATCTGGCGATTTCCCTCTTAACAGGCTGTCGAGTCCCTAACCTGATCCTCACCGGTATCTGTTTTATGAACTACACAGAAGTTTGTCTGCACTTGTTTGGAGTGTGAACGAAAGAGAGAAAGCGTGTTTTCCTGTATACTGTATGTCTTTGTGAAATCCCTCCTTTGATAGAAATTAATCTTATATACTGTATAACAGTATACCATAAAGCAGCAGCGCATCCCAAAAAAGGTGAATTGATAATTCATTTACAGAAGTATGTTTAATTTAGATTTTGTAGTTGGATCACTTCAACTGGACACTTAATTCTCCTCATGCTATGGCTATTAGGTAAGGTTACCTTCTAGCCAGGGGAGAGCCGTATTAATAAATCTTTGGGTCCTCCAGTGATTTAGCACAAAATTAATAATTGTGCTGGCCACCCAAATAGGCTCTTATCTATAAAACACATACTCATGAATTCAACCTGGAGTGGTTTATTGAGTCTTAGTTTGATTTAGTCCATATTTGTGACACATTTAGACCAAACTGATATTTTGGACTGTTTCCTTGGTGCACAAGTTGAAACAGCACTTGCACTGCTGCGAGGAGCTTTGCAGTCATGTCCAATTACTCAATCAAGACCAGATCATTGAAATCAGTGTCGGGGTGAAACTAATGTAACTTTTTTAAAGAAGCAGAGATTTAGGACAAATGCAGTCCGCTGCAGTCTAGAACTACGTACATCTGTATCTGTGGTCCTGCCTCATGCATGGTTGCAGATATTTGACCTGGGTTCCTACAGCTTTCTCTTTCAGTGTTTACATTAATCTGAATTTTACATGCGTTGAAGAACTTAACCCACAGTAACCAACCAGACACCCATGTACCAACTGGAAGAGCCTAGAATGTTCTCACCAAACCTACAGTATAAATAAAATTATTCAAACTCAATTTTCATTTCTTTCTGTTTTTACAGTTCACACTGACATACTGGTTTCATTTTTGGACTGGTGTCTCGGCATTCTTTCATACAGGAATGGTGCTATTGGTACACTGGCCACTGAACGAAGACATTTAGAAAAAGGTTTGTAACCAGGCTGTTTTGGATCAACATAGTCAACGGTGCACCAAATCAACCTGGTTACCAACTTTCTTTAAATTATCTTACTTTGTGTTTGGCAGAACAAAGACATTCACACAGATTTGGAACTACTTGAGGGTTGAGTAAATCGTTTGGGTGACTTATTCCTTTGACATTTATATGCTTTATCAGCTATAGTTGGTGTGTAGCAATAACGGATAGATAAGGACATGACCTTATAAAAATGGTGTGAACAACACATGCCTTGAGTCAAAAGCTTAAGTAATCAAAAAAACAAAATTATTTTAGCAGTAAAAGAGGGAAAGTTACCTCCCACTGACGTTTTTTTAGAGCACAGTGTTAAGATAGATATTGAGAATTGGGTAATTTCCTGTTCATTTAGGATGAGAATTTCGCTTGCATAATTTATTTTCTACTGAGACACATTCTTGTTATTAGCCTATTCATTTTATTGAGCTTACTGTTATAAAATGTGTAGTCTGGGGCCTATAGCAGACGTTTGTGTATTATTGTTGTTAAAGGATCCTCCTGTTGAAGGTCTGAGTTGAAGCTCCTGCTCTTTTGCATACACTTTCATAGACTAATTATTAAGGCTATTCCTTCAGGGATGTCAGTCTCTGACAGTGTTATCAAAATCATTACAGACATTATATAGCTTATGTTTTAATTTATAGTAACATGAAAGGCATCAATGCACTGATAATTCACCACAGTCATTAGTCTACTTTTAAAGAATTGTTGCAGCAGGTGCAAAATAATTTCTCATACATGACATGACTGCTGGTGGGAGGGGCTCTATCTCTTTCTTTTTTAGGGGACTTGAGATGTGCTGCACACCACTATTATAATAGGTTTTTCGACTCTAGATGATCATTTTAAGACATTTTAGGCTGGTGACTTTGAATTTTACTCAAAATATGGGCCAATTACCTGGTGTCTTGTCAGCCAAAGTCATCCTTTTAGTTATTTGCTACCTTAAAGTATTATATGGTAAGTACTTTATATTTTACTAAACATTTTTAAAAGAGTCATTTGCCATCAGTAGCTACATTTATAATTGGAAAGACCTATATATGTGCTATTTTCATAAATGAAAATATAATACAATATAATATGTAAAATATCTTTGATTGTTGATTAAATTTCAAATACGCGGCAGATTCCAATGTAATAATACCAAAATACAGCAAACTACTTTTTATTGAAATGTCAAACAATAAATATTTGATCAACATGTCTAATTTAAATATGTGTGTTCATATTTTTCCGCAGCTCGGCAGTGTCTGGACTTCGTGAAGCCCTGTCTCAACAAAGCTGATTGTGTCACTTTCCAGAATAGAACATTTTACTGCAGGTAAGATGTTTAATGCCACAGAGCTTACAGCACTAAGCAAAGATATGTTCGTGTTTATTTCTGCACGTTAACATAATAAAGATCAGTATTACGTTATTATATTTCTTTTGCTTATTTATTATCTTTTTATATTGCGACATCAACAGTTGGTTTAGCTAATTTGAAGCACATATAGGCACATATTTAGTAGCCACCTGTTCAAAGCAGAGACTTCCATTGTTCTCTTAGTTAAAATGTTTTTAAGTTACATTCAGCAAGGCATATTTTAAGTCAGTTTTACATGTATATTTGTGTAACTGTATGATTAGGCTACACTAAAAAAAATAAATAAATCAAATAATAGCTATTGATAGCTAGCCTACTTTTCTGCCGGGATCCAATAATTTACCTGAAATGTGGAAATTTACAAAGATTTTTTACTTGTAAAATGCAGTAACTATGGATTGATTCTGATGGATTGAACGTAATTTGTGTAACCACAGTTGAACAACAAATATAGTTAAATGATCAGAACTTAAATTTTGATTAGTAATGTATATTGCAAAGAACTTGAAGTATTTTTTTGCACCCTTAGATTCCAGATCTTCCCATTTGTATCTTGGCCAAATATTGTTATTATCATAACAAACCATCCATCAGTAAAAAAGTTTTTATTCATCTCAATAAATCTCAATTTAAAAAAGCACCATATAACTGGTTTTGTGGTCCAGGGTCACATACCAAGGTTTTAGATGTAAAAAAAACACCTAACCCTAAAAAAATTCTAACAGAAGGTTTCTCAGCTGTTTTTTGTAGTACTAGGTGTCCTTAATAACATAAAAGTTTACCAAAGTTTATGACTAGAAAGGTGTCACTTTCAAGATGGTGTCCGAGACGGGCAGGTTGCCCTTAAAATATCCTAACTCCTTCATTATTTGTCCTAAGTAATCTTGGTGTCTAACCCCATGTTTTCTGGGTCTATGAATCCATTGGACTTGTCTAAATTGCACTGATATGATTACATACTTATGGAATAAATTATTTTGTGAGATTACTGTAAGGTTTTTATCTTTGTTTGGGGTGAGATGTTAAATTACTTAGCCTATGTCATGTTACTCCTACTCAGTACATGTTTTAGTGACACAGATTTGACATTCAATGTAAAAGTTATTGCACCCAAAAGTAACCTAAATTGGAGTTGAATATCTTTGATCATAAACAACGAATAGAGGCCTGTGTGTGAATCCTCTAAAATAGTCACTCATTTCAATTTGAAAGGTAATACATATGTTATGCATCCTCTATAGATTTTTGACTATAAAGGTGGCATTATACTAAATAACAAAATTTACAATTGTCAGCAATTCAGAAGATGGTGGAAGAGAATCCTTTCATTTGATATTGCTTAAAATGTTGTTGGCAGCACAGTGTATACCATTTTGTTGTTAACCAAGAAACTTGCCCCATTTCCTGTAAAAACGTAAGATGTGGCTGAGGTTCATCAAACAGGAGCTGATAGAATCAAAGATGCAGCTTCTTACACATTTCTGTTGGTGAAATAGTACAATGTCAACAGAAGTACATAAATGAATATTAAAATCCAACAACAGCTTGTGAAGCTAGTGAAAATCACTATGAAGCTCATTCCTGGTATCCGGTAACATTTTGGCTTCAAAATTTGGAAGCCGTACTGAGCACATACTGGCCAAGCTCGATATTCTATTAGAATTCCCACACTATTAGTTTCACATTCAGTTTCTAAAAACCGAACAGGGTGGGCAGTTTTGAGCTCAATTAGCTGTAGTTTTTTCAGTGATCAGCATTTAGCTTTCTAACCTTCTACAGATGAACATATCATTTATAACTTTGTGAGATATGTTTTTAAAGTGCCCCTTTTATGCCTTTTCAAATATGATCTTTCATGCAGTGTGTCATGTAGCTGTATGTGAACATAAACTACGGTTACGTACTGTAACCCCCATTCCCTGATGAAGGGAACAGAGACATTATGTTGTGAAGACAGACTGGGGTCATTACTTGGGAGACCTGATTCGTTCTGATAGAGAGAAAACGGCAATGAAAATTGGCTAGTGGAATTTGCATGCTGAGCCACTCCCCGCTGAGCGGATATAAATAGGGCAGCAGGTGCATCCACTCAATCAGATGTTGCTGAGGGCCAGGTCCCTGGGTCCCCAGCGATGGGTCGAGGCTGTGGCAAGGGGACATAACATCTCCATTCCCTCCATCAGGGGTTACAGTACGTAACCGAGACGTACCCTGTCTGTCAGTCACTACGAGTTATGTCGTGACGACAGACTGGGGTCCAAATGGAAAGCGCCACAGCCAAGAGCCCAGTCACAACCAACAGCACTGCAGTTTGTACTGGACAGGTGTTAGCGTGCCGACAACTGCTACGCAAGGTCGTAACTTTCCCAATGCACCAGTGCAAATTCGCTTACCATGATACCCGCAGGGACCATAGGTGAGTACTTTGCCACTGGAGAGAGCCAAACTGTTCGTTCCTGTATTTTACACTCTAAAGAAGGGATTTTGACCTTCAAGAGGACTGCTTCAGATCCTCCTTTTTGTGGTTACAGTTTGGCGGAATGAAGGGGTAGCGAGCCTTCTGTGGAAGGGCGCTACGGAGACCACACCCTGCCCGCAGGGAGGTAAATGTGTGGTAACACTAATATGGACTAACCCGTGGGGTAGTGCGCATATGAATATGTCTCTGGGTCTGGTACCACCTGCAGGAGGAAAGCAATAGACACCAGAGACGGGCCAAGGGAAGACACAAGTTTACAGACCGGAAACTTTATTTTGGAGTCACCTTCGCAAGAGATTACCCATGGGGAATCAGGCATGCGGCCACCTATCCCAGTACAGGGGCTGACCATTTGGGCAAAACAAACATCTGGATACTGGGCCTAGCCTCAGACTGCTCCAGCAAGTCTGACTGCTGTTGGTGCTTGGAGGATGCTCGACCAGGGTCCACATCAGGAGACACGACTGGGAGAGTACTGGCGCTCACATTCCCGGGTGAGGGGGAATGGCACAGCAAGCAGGAAAACCAAGCGGTCTGACCTAACTGTTTTGCAACCGAGAGGAGGAGACTACACGAGTCGTTTACGAATAATTTAGGAATGGGGTAAAATTAAATCTATTTTTGAAGAAAACTAAAGTGTTTTTTTACCTTGGTCACAAGTAAACCTGTTTTAAGAGACTCAGAAAGCAATATTAGCAACCTTTAAAATGGCATAATAGGGGCACTTTTTTAGGGGCATTTACAAACATCAACAACGTGTGAATGGAGGATGCCATGTTCTGTATAGCCCACCAGGTTTCACTGTGGCTGCGAGACACTGGCTTGTGGGCCTCTCCATGACTTCATCTAACCATGTTTCTATGTGTTTCAGGTGCGGTCCTCGTTACTCAGGTGAGTGCTGTTGGCACAAGGACTTGTGTTATGTGGGATTGTGGAATGATTTTTAGACTCAAAGTGATTAATAGATGCACACACAATTATCCATGCAGTACATAAATTTAATGCATGCTTCTTATTACAAATACCTTTTAATTTGAGTATGTGTTACAGATATGCCAGGGTCTTCCTTCACCCAATCACAACTCTCACTCTCACCTGAATTCTAACCACCACCACCTGTCCATCATCACTACACAAATCACCAGCACTATAAACCCACATACTACATCAGTTGTACGAGCTTGTTGCTACGAAGTGGACTCATATCCTCTGCTCCTTGCTCAGCGATATTGCTTTAATATACTTACCCAGTACTTACCTCTTGTGCTCCTTCGTCCTAGTGTCTCTCCAAATTCCCCAGGATTCCTCGTAGTGTGTGGCTGTCCTCCTGCACCAGCGTCTCTCCATCGTCTTTGTGTTTCTCTATCGTTCCCGGAACCTTCACTTACCTCCTGTGTTGTGTCCGCTTCCATATCAGATGCTTGGACCATTACCGTCACACAGCAGTATGAGCACACCGGACCCGTTTCAAGAACTTGTCGACAATCTTCGATGAGTTCTTCTCCAGCCCACAACATCACCACCACCACTGCTACCATGAGCACCAGCACCTGCTCAGGATCCATCCACCATTGCTGCCACTCCTTCACCTCCCCTCATCACCAGTCCCATGCCTTGACTGGCGCCCTAATCCAGCTCAGCGGAGGAAAGCAGGGGATTCCTGCTGCATTGCTCCATTGCCATCGCTACGTATCCTACTGTATATGTTACAGATGATTCTAAAATTGCATTTATCATATCTTGTGTATCAGGGTCGGTGCTGTGGTGGGCGGAGACATTGTGGGGTCAAGCAAGCCCTGTGACTTCCTCTTATCAATGTTTCATTATTAATTTCCAGGAAGTGTTCTGTCGAAGCGAATGGAACGAATGCTCCTTGTTAACCACATATCGACTGGGACTAAAACCTCAACTTCGGCTCATGCTGGCTGCCTATGATGATTGTTTGGGTTTGGAAAAAATCATTCTGTTGGCGATTCTCTGCTCTTCCCGCCTCCAATGTTATCTCCGCGATGATTTGGGCACTTGTTACAACACCTGGCTCTTGGCGAAGTAATATTACCAAGATGTTACCAAGACTCTCACTCTAGAAAAGATGATACCACGGCACAGCACCACCTAGTGGACAAATACAACAATACATTCTGGCCGTAACAGCACTGCAGCAAAGTGGGCCCTGTATTACTTCAAGTCGGTCAATGTCACGCTGTTGGTTATGTAGGGCTCAACATTGGATGTTGTATTAGGGCGCCCATGGTTGGTAAGGCACAATCCCATCCTCTCTTGGCAGTCAGGAGAAGTGTTGAAGTGTGGCGAACACTGCTGGCCGGACTGCTTTCCCAAGTTACCCCTGAGTTCTCTCATACCACTCAAGTTAAATGCCACCTCCATAGAAAGTGCCCTTGAAAAGCAGTCTGTAAACATCTCTAGTCAGTATACCTCCTATAACAATGTGTTTTGCCCCTAGAGAGCTGCCCAATTACCACCACATTGGCCATGGGATTGTACAATTGATCTGATTCCAGTAGAGCCAGTGCCCAAATGAAAAATCTGTCCCCGCTCACTTCCTGAACAAAAGACCATATAGGAGTACATTAGCGAGGCATTACATCTGCCCTTCCACTTCCCCTGGTGCTTCCAGCTTCTTCTTTGTGACTAAGATGGATGGAGGCTTGCAGCCAAGCATAGATTATCTAACCCTCAATAAAACTACAGTCTTCTTCCGGTATCCCCTTCCCCTCATTCCAGCTGCTCTAGAGATTCTCCGAGGTGCATTCATTTTTTTTACGAAACTCGACCTCCGCAGTGCCTACAATTTAACAAGAGAAAGAAAGGGAGATGAGTGACCACCTTTGTCATGCCCACTGGGCACTACGAATATCTAGTTATGCCCTATGGACTTAAACGCCCCCTCTATTTTTCAGAACTTCATGCATGAGATTTTCCGAGACTTCCTTCACAAATTTGTTGTCCCACTGTCCCACTCCCACCACCGTGAAAGAACTACAAAAATTCCTAGCAATTGCCAACTTCTACCGTCGCTTCATCCAAAACTACAACATTTATTCCAGTCCTCTCACCTCCCTTCTAAAAGCCAAGCCCAAGTCTCTGTCCTGGACCCCAGAAGCCACACAAGCACTCAACGCCCTTAAGCAAGCTTTCACTTCGGCACCCCTCCTTACCAATCTGAACCCTCTTCTCATTGTGGAAGTAGACGCTTCCACCACTGGCGTGGGTGCCATTCTGTCCCTGTCGGAACCCGCCATAACTCCTTCCATCCACCCATTTCTCCAGAAAGTTTAGCCCATTGGAGGTAAATTATGATACTGGGAATCGTGAACTCTTGGCCATCAAGTTAGCGCTGGAGGAATGGCGCTATTGGCTGCCATATTTAATACTGATTATTGTCTCCTGTTGTTCCATTGATCGACTGCTGTGTAAATAAACCCTTTTACCTTCACTTACCTCCAGTGTTGTGTCCGCTTACATAACAGAATGTGGACATTAAGAATTAAATGTTTGTACTGCGATTTGTACATAAAGATATGTTGGCAAATAAAACATGTTCAACATATAATAATATAATATATATTGCGCATGCAAAAAGGAATCTGTGCCATTGTGAATCAGGTGACACACGTTCATTAATTGACGTTTTATTCGCGTCGATCTTGTTTGGTTCATTAGGATTTTGAGACTTAATTTCCTAATTTTTACAGCTTTTTACCAGTGGTGGAGGTAAGGTAGGTTTATTCGCATACTTGTACATTTTTGAGTGTATACTTTTACTTGTAATTAATTACAAATTTAGTACATATTTATTATATTACATATTATATTCAGTTTAAAATCAATTTTGAAATCATTACTTCTTGTGCTGTGAGCTTTTGTGACAAAGTTACAAATGTATTTGTATTAATATTTTAAAGCTACAAATACACAGAATGAGCAAATGTTTAAGAGATATTTTTGTAATGGTAATGTATATCAATTTAAATAAAAGCCTATATAAGATAGAAAGTGAACCTGTCTTTTTAGAAGACTTAAACCACTCAAACCTTCAATAAAAAATACTTATATGGCAGTATACATTAGTAGTTTTTCCAATGGTACTGAAAATGATTAAGCTTATCATGAAATAAATAATGACTCTATAATTTTAGAGTATAAAAACAAACAAATAAAAAAATCGCTTATCATTGTCTGGCCATCTGTTTTTTCAGTATAAAGATGAAAATCTTTCAGTATTATATGACATTTTGGATGTATATATTAGCACAGTTTTGTTTTTTTTCTAGAGTGTCTGGCATAGCGTTAGGACCCAGACATGGTAAGGGGTGATGTCAGATGTAACAAGTAGATATTCATAACCACTACTATTTAACCGTGCACTAAAACAGAAGTCTAAGGTTTTTAGAGTTTTACAAATGAAAACTTTTTTTTTTAAGCAACTAGTAACTAGTACTCAAAGTACTTTTTGAGAAGAGTAATTTGTACTTTAACTTTAACTTTTAACATTTTACTTGTAATTGAGTATTATTTCAGGAACATAGTAGTAGTTGTAATTAAGTACAGATTTTAAATACTCTTTCCACCACTGCCTAAAACTTTTAACAGTACTGTAGCTTGCAGGGAGTTTTCTTTAATCATCTTCAATTCAGTTCAATTCAAATGTATTTGTATAGCGCTTTTCACTATACATATCATTGCAAAGCAGCTTTACACCAAATGTTTTACAATATATGTAGTAGTAGCTTGTACATGTAGATATGGCATAGATGTGAGATAAAGATCAATTAATAACGTAATCAACAGACAAGGAACATTCTAAATTAGTAGCAGAGTTCGGTAGTGCTGTGTGTTGTTTCAGGGTTGACATCATCTGAAGTCCTCTGTGGGGTTGGCATCATCTCTTCTTAAGTGTTCTGGATCCAGGCTGGAGCTTGTTAATTCCTAGAAACAGAGCAAATGAGAACAAAATTAGCATAGCTGCTGTTCAAACTAAGAAAATGAAGATTTGTTAAACCAGAGCTTAATAATAAACATCTGATCAGATATAACTGCAGGAAAACTTGAGATGCATTATGTGAATGGCTAAAAAGATGTCTTTAATCTAGATTTAAAGAGAGAGTGTGTCTGAACCCTGAACGTTATCAGGAAGACGAATCTTGGAGACCTTAGTTTATATTGTTTCGAGCCTGATGCTTAACTGCCCCACCCAAAAAAGTAGTCATAAAATTGATTTTCTTTATCCATTAACTTTTACTAATTAAATTAAATCAACATTTGGTGTGAGCATCCTTTTCGTTTAAAGCAGCTTTTGCCCTCTGTGAGTTTTTTGAGGCTTTGCTGGTAGGTTCTTAAGGTGTATTGTAGATGTTGTTGACTGTTGAGTGGTAGCTGTCTGTCATTATGTTCCTGCACAACTGGAGGAGCAGCAGTTTCAGGACCCCAGTTTTAGGAACCTAGTTTTTTGTAACAGCGCAATCCACTGACCTGGATCATTAAAAGCACTGATTAAAGATGGACGACACGGACAGCAATCAGACTGTGAGTACTGATAATCAATTAAGTTTTATTTTCTAACGTTTAAACCATGCAAAGTTTATACAGTGTGCAAAGTGAGGGCTGATAACTATGAATTACAAATGAACTCCCAAGAATTTGTTTGCTAGTGTTATTAATTAGTACGACGTTCTTAATTCGTGGCCATAAATCGTTGTTGAGTTTGAATGACTATGATAAATCAAACCGTCACATTATTTCAAAATAAAAAGATGATAACATGCTGACATGAGTTATAATATTTACCTACAGAGTACTGTATTAGTATGAAAACTTGCTTAATATTCATTGTTTTACCATATTAGTTAAGTATTAAATATTTCATAATTAAACTGTGCTCACTGCCTGGTTGCACTACTATATGTGTAACCAGCCTGTAATTTTGGCATTGGTGTTTTAATAGTTTGTTACTGTTTGGCCTCTTACAAAATCCACTGTATAAACAGTGAGCACCCGCCCCTTTCCTCCTGGTTGCCTCAAGTGCCCTTATGTATGTGTGTATGGAGCCCACAACAATAAAATGTAACTTTTAATCTCAATTTTGCTAAATAAAAGGATCTGGCTCACATCAGTCACATGACTGCCATTAACCAATGCTCGCTTGAGGGCAGAGCGCATTCGTTACGAGCCAGGTACGGACTTATGCACCCGGCGCGTCATGGGTATTTCTTTAGAGTTTACTTATTTTTGTGTTATTTAAGCAAGACAGTTGGGCTTTTTATTTTAGTGATGTTATGTGTGTTTATATTCAATTTAGTTTGGGTGGGTTTGGTTCATTTGCAGCCATTTTATATAAAAGTTTAACTGTTACCATCATGGAAAGAGATGTGTAGCGGAGTCACTTGTTGATATTGCCTTATATCTCTGAAGTGATAAAATAATAGTTTCATCATAATTGTAAGACGCTGTCATTTAGCCTGCTTTGTGCTCCTTATTTTTAGCTATGGGCACCTGCCCCTTTAGACATCTCTGCACGGCCCTGAACATTACTAAACCGGGGTCCAGTTGGTAGATGGCAACTGCTAGAACTGGGGTCCTGAAACTGCAGCTCCTCCGGTTGTGCATGAACACCCTTCTCGTTTCGTCAATGCTAAAACCTCGGAAAGTGAGTTTAAATTCCAAATGACCCGAACAGGAAGGTTCGACTCGAGCAAGAAAACGCGTGTCACCTGATTCACAAATGCACAGATTCCTTTTTGCATGCGCAATTTATGATATATTAACATGTCTATAAACATGTCTTTATTTGTACAAATAGCTGTGCAAGCATTTAATCCTGAAAATCCACATACTGAAATTTAAAGGTATTTGTGTGTATGTAATTAGAAGCACATGGATAATTTTGTGTGCATATTAATCATTTTGAGTCTAAAATCATTCCATAGGATATTGTATTCACGGAGAATGTATTGTGAGTGTGGACATACCTGTTGGGAGCCCCAGATGTGTGTGTCTTCTGGGATTCACAGGCGAGCGTTGCCACGTAGGTTATGTGGCCTGCTTTCTATCCCCCTGCCTCAATGGTGGAAGCTGCCAGCAGATAACAGACGCACATTACATATGCCACTGCCTGCCAGGTTAGTTCCTTAGGAGAGGAAATAAATGCAAGTGATTGCAACAAACCATCTAAACTTTCATTTAAAATTATACAAAAATGTAACTGACTGAACATATCTGTGATGCTGAAAAGATAATGAGCTAATGTGGACTACCACAAAATTAAAATTAACCAGATCAGATGACAAGGTTTTTCTTGTGCCAGTGTTGATCACAGTCTGGTTTTACCAGTGATAGCTTTGGAAAAGAACTTCAGAGATACATGTAGGGTAAAAAAAAGACTGTAGACTGGCTTAAACTGTCCCAATTCATCAAGGCAACAGTTCAGTGAGCAGGTTCAAAATTCCAAATGTGCTGTCCAGTCTTTTGTAAGATTTTCCTGCTCTGTGACAAGTTTTACCTGACCTTTTACCTCAAATTCTACCTGACAATATCACAATTCACTTATTCATTATTATGTTTATCATAATTGTAATGACAAAAAAGGTAAACATGTTAGTTATTATTAACGGCAAATCATAGCTGTATTCATTTAACTTCACAACAGTAAATACGTTTTGATACACATAATAAGACCACATAGAGATCATAACTAAGTAAAAAAAAATGAACTGATCAGCTAATAGGTACAGCTAGCATATAATATGATTTTTAGCTTACCATAATGTGCATCATCGCTTGGGTTTGCTTTATAATACAAAACGCTTTAGACTGGAGTAATGACTGCAGAAAATGTTTTTTTTTTTTAAATACACAAATGACTGTTTTTACTGTATTTTAATCAGATAAATGCAGTTATATTTAGATACTGAATATAATAAAGAGGTCAGACTGAATATGGTCAGAATAAGACCGTAATACTAGCTTTACAAGTAGCCCACTAATAAACAGCCAATATTCAACTAGTTAATATTGAAAAGTGTAAACAAACTGTGAAGTGATTATTGATAATTGCCATGATCACCGCTGTCAGAATGGAGGCACATGCATAGCTGGAGCGA
>JAUYWG010000041.1:6836268-6872008 GCA_034779775.1 Enteromius afrohamiltoni
AACAAACTGTGAAGTGATTATTGATAATTGCCATGATCACCGCTGTCAGAATGGAGGCACATGCATAGCTGGAGCGATCTCTTACAGCTGCCAGTGTCCACCTGAATGGACTGGTAAGAAAACAGCTTTATATACTGTGTGTGTTTTCATGTGTGTTTGCTCCTTCTATTTTTCTATGAGCGGAAATTAAGTGGAGACAATAATTAGAGATGCCCATTTTCCACAAATTTTATGATTCTTTCAGGTCGTAATGAAAAGTCTATAACTTTACTTGCTTAAAATGTCTCAATGGTAGTGAAAAAATACCACCTTTACCCTGTCAAAATCAACCCTGTTTACAGCAAACCATTCTAGTCCATTTTGCTTTAAATGTTAATGAGCCCCGCTGACCCCGCCCCCTCTTCTGTGGTGTGACGAGCCATTCTCACAAGACTTCTTTAGTCATGAAACAAAATGCCCCAAACGCTTAATCTGAGACATCTTGTCCTCTCCGGGGGGCAAGACTTTTACATTACATTACACAATATACAACAATGGTGACTGTTTTTTTTTACATTATCAACTCAGTAAAGCAAATTAATCTGAACAATGTCCTTAAATGATTCAGGTTTCTCAATGTAAGTGAAAACCTCTGTTCATACCACCTTCAAAATGTCTTTCTTAAATTGTGAACCTTTCTTTTGCAGGTCTGTTTTGTACTGATGACGTGGATGAATGCAGTCTGCAGCCTAACGCCTGTCAGAATGGAGGCACGTGCAGTAACACACGCAACGGCTACAACTGTGTATGTGTGAATGGCTGGAGCGGCCCTGACTGCTCTGAAAACATTGATGACTGCGCAGCTGAGCCCTGCACCGCCGGCTCCACTTGCGTCAACAGCGTGGCTTCTTTCGTTTGCATCTGTCCTCCTGGCAAGACTGGTCAGTAAAAAAAATAAAATGGCCCAAAAATAATGATGAATCTGTGTGGGGTTTTCATTATATTTTTTATTTAGAGGTAAGGTTAATTGTTTTTCATTATTATTTGTGTTTCAATGCCAGCCATCGGGCTCCACCAGAGTATCTGTCTTTCTGCGCTCCGTTCAGACTCTTATTTTGAACAGCAATCTCCACCCACCTTGCTGTCGCCATGGACACTCATTCGTTCCTCCTCCCCTTAGCCTAATTCCCATGTGGATATAAGCCCGTTTGTCTCTGTTTGAGTGGCTGATCATTGCATGTAAACCCCTTGTAAAGCCTTCCATTTTTCCCTGTTGTTCTGGATCTACCGTTTCTGTCCTCGCCTGTTCTCAGACTCTCATACTTGCTTCTCCCTCTGGATTACGTTCCCCGATCGCCCGACTACCTCGCTACACTATTGGATTATTCTAACGTTATCGTCTCTGCCGTAGATATTCCCGTTCGCCGTTCCAAGACCACGCTTCCCTGTATTGTGTGTTTGTTAATGTCTGCAGATGGATCCGCACGCCTCCCCGTCTCCTTGTTACAATTTGATTGTTCTCTACAGTAGTACTCTAAAAAAAGATCAGCTGTTGTAATCATAACAGTATTTGTATGCTGAAGGTTTGCTGTGTCAAATTGATGATGCCTGCACCAGTAACCCGTGCAAGATGGGAGCTCTATGTGACACGAACCCTGTCAATGGCGAGTTCCTCTGTGTCTGCCCCTCAGGGTACTGGGGCAGAACATGCGAGGAGAGTGGCATTGGTGAGTTGTTTTTGTTTTTCTTCACTTTTTTTTACATTTTTTCTTTTTTTACTGTATAATTAGACAATGTGTGATGGCTAACTATATTGGCCTCAACTTTATTATTATTAAAGCTGCAATCCATAACTTTCTTGTGCATAAAAGGTCAAAGATTTATATAATCAGCGAGTACACTATGAATCCATTTCCAAAGTTGTTTTGGCTTGCCCTGAATCACTACAGTATACATATAATAAGTGCTTATATTAAGACTGTTTAAACTAGTTCAGGTAGGTAACACTGCAGAGTAGACCAGTACCTGTGTGATTCGCCATAAACTTAAACAGAGAGAAGTAGTTCCGGCTACATTGTTCTTTCACAAGGTGCAAGCAGTTCCCTGTATATTGACCACTAAAGCCCCAAAAGTTACAGACTGCAGCTTTAAATTGAAAAACTTTTTTATGGTCGACAACGATAAATCCAAAACACGATAACAAGGTACAAGAAAATGAATGAACAAGGCAGAGTTGACGGTAAACATGAAACAATGATCCGTAACAGACTGGTATATATACACAGGTGGCACTGATTGAATGATTGAACCAAACTAGCAACAGCTGTGAGGAGAGGTGCATTATGGGGAATGGAGTCCAGGAATGAAAACCGACATAAACACACACAGTTTATGGAGGGCTGGAGTGCCACACAAAGTCTTACTGGCACATCCAGCTGATCATTACACCCATTAATCATATTTTATTAGCCTCCATGAGACCCATGCCTGGTTCTCCCCCAAATAGACAGGTTTATGATGGTAAATGTACAGCGTTTGGCTATTTACCCTGGGAGTTGGTTCACCCTCTGCCTATGCATGATGTCCTCATTTGATTTACTTTATAATAGCATTTAGTTTGCTTAAATAAAGTTTCCACATTAAAATTCTCACTTGTCCTTAAAATCTAAGTTATTTGTGTTTTTATATGTGCCGAGTGGCAGAAGTTCTAACAGTTTATATCCATTACTGTGCGTTTCTAACTTTGAGTCTTATATTCACAGTTTTGCAATCTTGGTGTGAAGATAACGCTGCAGCCACTCGGACAAGAAATACTTTACAGACATGAGTATCCTTAAATGCAAACTTATTGTGTTTTACTTCAATAGAGTAACTGAACATTGTATTGTGTTTTACTTGGTTTCATTCATTCATTTATAATCATTTACCATTTTATTATTCTATTAACTCATATAATCCTTTTTTATAATCATAGACATTTATATACTCATTTCATTGATTTATTCATTGATTAGTCATTTATATTTGATCATTATGCTTAAATTAGTTTAGTCATATGATTTGTCGTTTGAAGGGATGTTTGTCTTTTGTTTATGGGAATGTTTATGGAAATAAAAGGTTTATGGGGCAATATTGTGAGGCAGTAATTTCCTGTCTGTATTGCTTGTTGTATAATAGCCTAACACTGGATTTGTTCTAATCACTGAAAGACTGTTAAACTATGCTGTTTTTATTATTACTTCTACTTATACAGTATGGCTTTTGTCCAATTGCCACCAGAGGTCGCCTTTTGCCTGTAACCCTACACAGACTGTTACATGCAACCCTGTCACCCATCACCCATTTCACTGATTGCATGCACTGTTAAACAAGTAATGTTAAAAAAAGAATGTGAAAGAACTTACACTTGAAATGAGCCGCGTCTCCACTTTCTGCCATTTTTCGAATATGACGCCTTCTCTCCCAGAGCCTCATGGGATTGGAAAGTGTCTATGGTATGCGTACTACAGAATTCAGGTACTTCTCGCCTACTAAATTTAGAATACTATGAATTCGGACATACAACTCACCTTGCATACTGTCTTTTGTGTACTATATACAGTAGTAGGGAAGTAAGCGATTTCGGACACAGCACCCGACTTCCTGATTTGGATCATCAAGTATTGTTCTGCTATTACTCACCTAGTGATAGCTGCTTTATGAAGCCATTTTTGTTTCTTAGTCTAAGTCTAGTTTAATCCTGTTTTTTCCACCGTGTATTTTGGATTGCACTCTCGTCTTGAGCAGTTTGGTCCCATTTGGACTGTGTTTGCCCCTGTCTGGACTGTTGCTTGTGTTAACGTTTTACCCCTGCCCCTGACCCAAGCCAGCCCTAGGAATACTCTGTCTTGCCTTATACATCTGTTTACTTCCTGTTTTTTTTCCTGTTACGTCTGTTATTAAAAGCTTTGCATTTTGGTCTCGTCAACTCTGTTACAACTTTACTTTTTGGCTGATAGAACGTGTTGAGAACCAGAAAAGACTTGCTGGGAACAGTTTTTGTTTAGACGCCTGATTAGATGCCCTGTTACCTAAAGAAAAATGGATTCTGACAGCATCTGGCATACTGAAATGAAGTGAAAAGTGCAGTTACCTCTTTAAGCAGATGATAAGATTAGTTTGTTATCTGATCAGTTATTTTAAGAAGGATGTTCAAAATTAATATAGTCTTGAATCGCTGGCTGTTATATAAAGTTGCAAAACAAACTATTTTGTACAGTTAAAGATAAATGGACGCGGATGAGACCGGAAGCTAGACCTATATAATTTACACGCTCATTTTTACTTAAAGAAAAAGTTGGATAATTTGATTTCATTTTAGTTGCGGTACTCTGTTTTAATGTAGGGCTTTACAGCCATCTATTGGTTATACTATTGTATTACAAAATTTAAGGTGCAAAAGTAGCACAACAACACTAGCACGTCAGCAAGGAGATTTGTGGTCGTGTCCAGTTACTCAATCCCGACCAGATCATTGAAACTACTTCCTTCAAGAAGCAGAGATTTGGTCAAATGCAGTCTAGAAATACATACAACCATATCTGTGCTCCTGCCTTTTGCCCAGCTGTAATACAGCTACGACATTGGAATCAACAGCTCTCCCTTTCAGTGTTTATATTAATCTGTATTATACATGCATTGATGAATTAAACAGAAAAGACTTTGTTTAGCAGGTCATGTTTTTTATGTAATTTCAAATGAACATTTCTAACATGACATACTTAATGAAAGGTTACTTAAATGTCACATAATCTGCTCACTCAGTAATTTGTAGGCCACGTTTGCTAGATTCTTCTCATATAACCCTGCTGTAAAAAATAACAGAACCCTACCCAAAACACAATAGAAATGTAATGGTTATAATAGGAATTGTTTTGGGTTTAATGGAAAGTATAATCTCTACTGTGATGGATTTTATTGGTGGGATGCCCAAATTGCACACCAAAAAGGAATTTTGTGATAGTTTGTGATAGAAAGTTTATGGTTCATAATGATATGTTAATGGAAACCATTTGAATTTCTGTGATGGTTTCTATTGGGCTTCTATTGTGTGTGTGTGTGTGTGTGTTTTGGCAGGTTATCATGTTAGCATATTAAACATTTTAAATATTTTTTTGAATAGACTTTCTGAATAAAGTTCTGCTGTTTTTCCGTACACAACCAACAGAGTGCGCCCAGCTGCAGTTTAATAACCCAGAGTTACAAAACGTCTCCAAACCTTGCTGTTGTCGACCCGGGGCGCTAATAGTTTTCCGTTATTGTGCTTCAACAAGACGGAAACCGAAAAATAGAGCTGATTTTTTTTCTGACTAGCTGCAAGAAAAGGTGCAAACCATTTTTAATTTTTTTTTGCAGAGACATCAAAACGCTGACGTTCTTGCCCCGTTATGTCTGCGTGTTTGCAGGAAGTGGGCACAGCCGAAAAGAGAAGCTGCCACGGTAGCGTGCATCATGAACCACAATGTTCAAACTCAACTCTTCACCCCTTAGTTTCTCTTTACAGAGGGGGAAGTGGGAGTTTGCTGGTGCTGACCTGCTGATAAACACTGCCAGCCCTTGAACTATGTTGGATTTTTCTTTTCTTTGTAGAGACGAATGAATAGATAAGAAACATGCACATTAGAATTGTGGATGAGTCTTTAGCTTGGAGTTCGCAGAACATTCAGTTATGCATGTTTAACAATTCTTCGCAAAAACTCTCGATATGCATCACAGGCACCAGATGACGGAGCTGATTTATAGTTCGTGACCCTGCTGTCATCGTTTGTGTTATCTATGTCCTCCCACACACTTTGTTCAACAGAAAAGCTCTGTTTTACTAGTCAAAAGCATCTAGAAATAGACATACTCAAGTCAGAAATTGATTGATTAATAAATAAAAAGTAATAAACCAAGTTACAAAATAGTTAAAATGCTCTGTGTCACTGTGACCTGAGATAAAGGTGTATCTCATGTTCACCTTCTCAGAAGACCCTTATCTCACATTGTGGGTAGCTGTGTGAGAGAGGAAGTGTTTGCACACTGTTGATCATCAACACTCTTCCTCTAGTGATACAGAATGAGAGAAAAGTGCCCATTTACAAGATGGTGTTCAGAAAGGGCAGATTCAGAACTAGTCATTTGTTACAAGGCCGGCGGCGGGCAAGGGAACATTTTGCCACTCCTATCTCTTGCTCTCTTTTCTACCTTCTTACCGTCTCTCTATTTTCTGTTGCCATGGTGGCAGGGGTGCGTGACAGTCATGTGAAAACGAAGCCGATTGGATTAAAATACTTGGTGTGATCAGGGGTCGGGATACTGCACACGTACTAAACACACCATAAACTGAATATGCGCTCACGTTGTCTCTGAACAGTTTGCAGGGAAAGTAAATGATGTATGTGAACAAGTATTGGAATTGTTTTGGAGAAAACTGGCAGCTGGAAGAGATAAAAAAGAAAGGAAGAAAAACCTAACACAGATATAATAATAACTTAGTATTGCTGTAAGGAATATGTCCAGTTTTGCGAAAAGAATGCTTTAAATACTTGGTACAAGAAAAAAATTAATAATAGTAAAAATGTACAATGTTAACAGCGCTTTCTGGCAAAATACCATGGTTACTACTAGTTATTTTATATTGTAAAATAAAAAAATGTATTGTTTAATACAAAAAATGTATTTTTAATACAAAAAATGTATTTTTTTTTTTTTTGGTAACTTTAATAAAGGGTAAACTAGTTAACATGAGCTAACAATGAGCAATTTTATACAGCATTTATTAATCTTGGTTAATGTTAATCTCAGCATTTACATAAGAAAAAAGACATGAACATTTTTTAATAAAACAAAAAATGTTTAATGAATGCTGTAAAATATAACAGTTTTCAGTTTTTGTATATACTATGCATTTATTTTGTTAAATTAAATAAATTAATTATTTAACTTCTGCATGTTTATTGCTATTTTCTTGCAAATATTTGTAAAATATTGTTTCTTGCAATTTTCGCCAGCATGACAATGGTTAGTGTTTCTTCTGAAAATGCAATTTTTTTGGGTTTCGTTTAAAATTCAGTTAAGATTATGTTTATGTTTGCAGGAAAAGCTTTGTGTGACTCAATTTATTTTCTTTAATTGAATAAGGTTGATAGATTGCATCTAATATTTCTTTATTTGCGTGAGGACTGTTTGTCAAGTCATTCTCATTATTTATAGTGACACTTTAACCAGCATAAATCATACAGTGTCAATATAGTGCAGTTCTCACACACAGTGGCTTGTTTTGTAGCCATATTCTGGTTGCAGTATTCATCACAGTGTGCCATGAATCTCAATATCAGGCTTCCTCTTTCTCCCGCTCCCTGTTCAAATTGACACTGTGATTTCACCTTTCTCCATCAGCTCTCCTGCTGTCCTGTCTCTCCTCCTGTTTCTCCTCTCTCACGCTCCCTCGATTCGCACCGCAAAGCCTGAGCAGCTGTACTCCAGTCTACAGGGGTCGTAAAAACCAGGGACGAAAGAGGAAGTTCTGAGGGAGCTTGTGAGTTATTGCCCCCCAACCAACATGGGGGCCTGGGAACTGCCTTCCTCCCTCACCCGGCCTGAAACAAGACTGACGGCTGAAGCTTGATGCCCCTTCACCCTGTGTGTACACAATCTCCATTACATACACTAAAGAAAGTGACCTTTGTAGCGAGGTCACACTAAACTTCATATGTACAGCTCATCAGCCATATGGTAGTGTATAGTAATGTGTTGCTGTAAATGGGTTAAATGTGTAAGGACACTTGATTTTGCTGCTTGACTAGGTTTTAAAACGGTTTCAAGGGTCAGTTGTCAGCATTTGGGGCATAATGTTGATTCACCCTAAAAAAAAAAGATGAAAAAGAAATCTGAAGAAACTCTTTACTGTACGATGTAATTTGTTAACATTAGTTAATGTATTAACTAACATGAACAATGCATTTATTGCAATATTTATTCATCTTTGTTAACTTTGTTATTTTTAATAAAAATACAATAATGCATTGTCAGTTCAAATTCGCTCAAAGTGCATTAATTAATGTTTACAAACACAACTTTTGATTTGAATAATGCATTAGTAAAAGCTGAAATTAGCCATTTCTAAGATTAATAAATGCTGTAGAAGTTCATTCTTAATTCATATTAAAAAATGTTGTTCTAATTAAGTTTCTAAAATTCTAACCATATCATTTAAACAAATAAAGAGTTGCTTTATTAGGTAGTTTGAAATGAGTTTGAAAATCAATATATGACCCCTGACTACAAAACCAGCAATAATCCAGTCAGTTTTGTGAAATTGGGATTTATACATCACCTGAAAGCTGAATAAATTCCATTGATGTATGAAATGTCTGTTTGGCCAATATTTGGCTGGGATCTAACTGTTTGAATATCTGGAATATGAGGATGCAAAAAAAAAACAACAACAAAAATTAAAAAGTAATGTGTTACTTTACTAGTTACTTGAAAAAAGTAATCTGAGTATGTAACTTGAGTTAGTTGTAATGTGTTACCCCCACACTTGTCCTTAGCTGTGCATATTATTAAATAAAAATTATGTTTTTATATATTTATGGTAGAAAATCTTCACAAAACATGATATTTTACTTAATATCCTCTTGTTTTTAGCATAAAAGAAAAATCTGTATTTTTGACCCACACAGTGCGTTGTTGGGTATTGCTACAAATATACCTGCATTACTTATGACTGGCGTTTTGGTCCGTGGCTTAACTCTCACGTTAACACAATATTTAAACCTGAGCTGTGTATTTTATTTAGATGAATTTATTGGTAGCTATAATATGTAGATATGCAGACTTACTAAGCCTCTCTATATTTTTGGGCTAAACTATCTTTTTTTCTGAAACTGTCCAACTGAAAATAACTTGATCTCATCTTAAAGCTGGTCCTCCAGACTGACCAAGCTGGTACTTTGCTAGGAAAAGTGCTTAAACCAGTGCTTGAAACAGTAATTTTGTGCCATTTTTTTGGATCCTCAAGAGGGATTCTATCGAAATTATGCATTTTAATATATTTTTGTTTTACACTGTTTATGCACTTATTTACTTATGCAGTTCCTTATTATAACTGCACCAGGTCAAAACTATACCACAGATAATTTATGCTCTGTTTTGTGTAAACCGCTAGCTGGTTTACCCTCAGAAGCACTTACTATGTGTGAAGCTGGTGACTGCAGATGGCAGTATTAATAGTGTCCTATGTAGATTAGCTATGCTGCTGTGGGAGTCTGTGTTGCAGTTGCAGTTGCAGAGGTGTAAATACCAGTCATGCCTGGCCTCAGGCTGGATTTATGACACAATTAACCCTTGGCAGGAAAAACATAGGCTCACTCACTTTACACTTTCCCCAATGTCATGCTCTTACACGTATATGTGTGTGTTTGTATGTATGCTGCCTGTAGTAGACAGTAAATCTGCATATATATTCAGCAACAGTACAATAATCTTTCTCTCTCACTCTCACTTATTCCCTCCGGACTGGCTGAGAGGCTACCAACCATAGAGAATTACTTTGACCTCAGTGCACTTTTAAGCCGGTGGGACCAGCTTTAAAAAATCAAAGGGTGGTTTATTCAAGATGAACTCTAAAACGATTTGCCATACCCTATGACTGTAACCCACAAACACACACTTTTATATGCATCATACTGTAATCCCTTACAGTTATGTTACCTTTACTTTTTCTTTTTTTCCATAGGTTCACATACATTTTGAAAATTTGTAAAATATTTAGCTTTATTATTTCCCGATGAAGCCATTAGGTTCCTAAAGTCAAAAATAACATCTTTATTCACACAAACTATCCTGTTCATAAAGTCACATATTGGTTCTTAATTCAGTGTGACTCGTCCACTGTATTTCATATCAGTATCATTTTTTTATTCTATTTTATAACTTGATGTATTTATTTTATTTTGCTCTTTTATTGCTTTATTTAATATTACACTTCTATTTATTTTGTCTTGAGGCCTTCAACTTCATAGCAATATTCTTTTACATATATTTGTAATTCTTTAAAACGATAATAATCACCCCGATTCTGCGAGGAGTGTGTAAACATATAAACTTTATGTGTCCACGCGCAGACTTTGACCTCAATGTCTCTAATGGTGTCCTGAAGCTGAAATGATATAGCCTTCATTCTCCATGTCTGTAGGTCAACTCTCATAAACACGAGCGTTCTCCTTTTCCCACAGTGCTGTATAAATAGCCCTCTCACAGTGTATGTGATGGCTAGATGAGTAGACATCACATTTGCAGCAGCAAATTCCGTCCACCTGCCCCGGCCAAGACCCAAGGTCCGCTTTCAGGATACGCACAAATTTCTCCCCCTAAGGAACCTCACGCCTTTAACTGCCTGCTCTCTCCTTACCCCATCTGCCAGTAACCTCTCTACTGTCTTGGCCCTCTGAGGACAAGAGTGGTTTTCATGCCAGGATGTGTCAGAGGGGGCCGCAAGCTGACCCAGAAGCCTGACCACTGTGGAACGTTGAGAAGTGGTATGGTGCTGCGGTGATCCCAACACTTGCGCAAAATGAACCTGATTCTTGAGAACTTGGCTTTTGTCCATGCTAAGATCATGACTGTTTTACTTTGAAGACACAGTGCAACACAGTCCCTATAATTATTGCTGAATTACATTTCTCATAAATTTTAAAGATACATTAGGTGCTTACTACATAAAGGGAACAGCCATCTAATTTGTGAATACACAAGTTACACCTGCACACTATTGTTACATCTAGATTAATTGATGTTATTAAAGCCAAAAATATGATTTAAATTGGCTGGTTCAGGTTGACTAATTTAAATTTAAATAATCAGGTATAAACAGATATATAACAGCTTAAATAAATATATATATATATATATATATACATGGTGAAGTGCATGTCTGTGTGCGCTTATTTCAAATTCAAATTAATTTCTCGAATTTGAATTAAAGTAGCAAACAGGATACATAATTTACATAGGTGTTATTTTTAATTGGAAAATGTTTATTCAGACGGATTTTGAATGTTGTCTTGAGAAAGCTTTGTTTAAAAATTCTGAAAATGTGACTTGCTGTTTATAGGCCTGATAGCTTTCATTCACTTGAACCTTCCTGTTTGTGTTTGTAACTGTGAAAGAAAGTCTTTCAATTCTGAATGTAAGCATGTCACATTTTTGCATTGTATTGTTCTGTCTGTTAATGACGGCTCTCCTGAGGTCATTAGTCTGGGTCATTTTCCTGTTCACCCCCTGATTTTGTGTATAACTGTACAGACACTTCATTGTGTTGAGAATCGCACACACCTTACATTCAAAGAACCAAATATTTCTGCTTCATGTGTGTCATATTCATAATGCTGATGCAAATTATACCATCTGCATGTCACAGCACTCATCCCATTACAACAACATGACAACGCTTTCAATTCACTTTATATTCTGTAGAAAAGAAGCGACAGCTAAAAATATGCCGTCATTTCAAGCGACACTCTAGCACTTATATTAGACTTTGAACTTTTATTTGCGGACAGCTTTTGAGTGTAAAATGTGATGCGATAACCTAATTTGATGATGCATAAGTAATTCAATGTATTGGTAATTATTTGAAGAAATGAACAAACAGGTCAAACTAATCCATGCCCTATTTTCCCAGACCTCACCTGTTGTCGTCCAACCGGCCCTCTTTTTTATAATGACAGTAGGAAGTAAACATATCATGAAAATGCATAAGTAGGGATGAGTTGCACACTTAAAATACCTTAATCGTTTTATATATGTATGTATTTGGAATTGCTAGAGCCGATCTTAAGCCTATATGTGATCAACACTGTCTCATCTTACAGCCACTGCTTTGGTTTTTGCAGTGGCATCCAGCTCATATGCTGTAGGCGAGAGTGAGATAATCTACCACTATATTTACCCCTCACTTCCTGTGCACCATCTCTTATTTCTTTTAAATAGAGCGAGAGATAGGTAATGCTTCTGGCCCGGTTTTGTTAGTGTGTTCATCTATCTGTCTACCTATCTATCTATTTATCTATCTATCTATCTGTCTATCTCTCTATCGGTCTGTCCAAATTTTCTCAAACTGGTAACTTCCTTCTCAAATGTCAAGGCCAAATTTTTGGTGTGTACTAAGTGTAGTTTCCCACGCAAATGGAGGATGGGCAGAAGAGGTGGGGGTGTAGGTAACCAATCGTGAGGCAATCAGTCTACTAATGCCACCTAGTCGCAATATATCAGCATTTTATCTGGCTCCTTTGACGCATGCCTACTGCGATAAATCACCCTTTGGACGGCAGGCCATTAAAAATGGCCCCAGCAGTTTCTGACCTTTGCCTTGTCATGGGTACATTTACTCATTTTGATATTTACATTCGCAGCCCTGGAATGAAGTGTCCATTGATCTGAAATAATGTTTAAAAACACTGAAACACTGAAATTTGAGGCTTATGAAGGTATTTTCATTAGTACAGTATAGGTGCTACTGATGTACCACTAGATATGTTGTTGGTTGTGCACTTTTACAGAATATGTGGTTTTGTTTTTTGTTTTTTTGAGATGTGACAGATTTACACTCTTCCCCTTACTGCAGAAAAGATACTTTAGATCCAGCTCAGACATTTTTGTTTTCTGGAAGTTTAAAATAACAATAAATGAAACTAAGTTTTACAGATGATTTCAGCTGAAGTCTCTGAAAGGTTTTTTTTTTTTTTTTTTGCTGAATGAGCACAATCTGAGTTTAGAGGCACAGATGGCACACCCAAAGGTTGAAGCCGTTGTTTTTTTAGGGACTTTAAGGGAGTTTCCAGAAGAAAATCCTAATGAAAATGATTAATAGGTTAGAATTGTTCAACGTGAAGCCAAAAAAGAAATGCAACTTATAAAACAAACAATATTGCTATCATGCAAAAATATTTTCACTAAAGGTCTCTTAAATTTATGGGAAATTCATTTGATGTCAGTCTAGGGAAAAAAAAAAACCCAGATCGTAATCATCAGATTCCTCCATATTTGCAATATAACAAGAGCAGTAATTGAAAATCACATGATGTGAATCTGAAAAGGTCACCCTTGAGGAATGAGCTGAGACCTGCGAGCTGTCCGGGTCTGGAAAAACAGGGAAAGAACAGCAATTCTTATTTTGGCACAGAGACGACTGCAGTCAGCTAGAGTAACTAAAGCTGGACCCCCGACAGGCAAACTGGAAGGGTTAATTTGCTCTATTCAGTGCAGAGTCTTTCATCAGAAAGCACTGGAGGACATGAACAAAAAAGGGATTGATTTGTTTATTTTGCCTTTACAACAGGGGCCCTTCAATACAACATCTTAAACAATGGTGTCCCACAAGCACATCTTTGATGATCTCTGGGTGGATGGTACTTGATTCATGGCATATAATGTTTTGATGTGTGTAGGTGGAAAAAACTAGGGCAGGACAGGAGCAGCTTGTTTCACAGACTGATATAATTTTCCCCCCTTAGCAGGTGACATTGGATGTTTAATCATTTTCATTCCAAATATCTCTCAAAAAGTTTGAGTCTGACTTTTTGAGAATGTCTGTTGCCATTTCCTCCCATGGTAATGCTTAAACATGACAATAAGTGGTTTAATTTGCCGCATATCAAGCATGTGCCCGCAATTTGTTAACTGCTTATCTGTTTCAATGTGACATGTAAACACACAGCTTCAGTCAAAGTTAAATTCTTTCTTGTATTCTCATATACTTTTACACTTATTTTAGATATGTATGATAAATGTTAAAGAAGTGTGATAACGGATAATGATAGAAACACACATATAGGCCACATTAAATTTGAGCCAGTGAACAAAACTGCTTTTAATTTGTGCTTATATCTAAATCAAACAATCAAGAAGACATCAAATGAATCGAAACAAATATTAAAATACATAAATCGCAGCAACGTCTCGAAAGCAGATTAATACTAACATTGGTGTTAATGGGTTGTTAAATAATAACACAACAACCCCTTTTCGTTATTGTTAATATGTTTTCTATTACTAACACGTGAGCCTGCCAAATGCGAAAGACAAGGACTAAACGGATAAATCACTCTAAATCAAAACCCCAGAGACAGGGGTGGGTAATTTACTTACTAACGTCAGCGGGTGGAGAGGGAAAAAGTATGAACGGGTTAAATTTGAGTCATAGCCTAACGTTACTCGTCTTTGGAGAATAAGTGAACATTCCTCCGCCACTGCAAGAAAAAATATAGGCACAAAATCGAGCCTCCTTTCAAAAGCCGCTGAAGGGTAAATAAATTCATAGTTTAACTTTACGAATATTTTAAACGACTTATAGGAAGCAAACCTTTGAGAAGGTCGTTTTTTATAGACGCATCACAGACTGTAGGTCCATCACTATAGGCCGGGGCGCGCGGAAGAATACTTCACTCTGTGACTTCAGTGTCTAGTACGACAAGAAGAGAGAAGTTCAGAAAGTTTGATCACAGCGCAACTGCGACAAGGAAAAACTTTCAAATGAATGCAGTAAACGGATTTATGTGGCCGAACGAGACATTCTGACAGACAAAAGACAGCTTCTCTATCAAGTACAACTCGTTTACATACTCTTGAAGATAATTTTGAGATTCGTTACGCTTTAACCTGACGGAGCACAGCCTCGCGCTGGCGGCTCTATGTGGATTTTACTCAAAATATGGGCCAATTACCCGGTGTCTCTTCGGGCAAAGTGATCCTTATCGTTTTTTGCTGCCTGAAAGTGTCATATGGTAAGTACTTTTAACGGCTTATATTTCAGAAGACATTCTTAAAAGAGTCATTCGCCGTCTGTACTCATCTGTACGGCGGTGTGAAGCATCCGCGCTCACGTTTCGGTTCTCCACGGCCTCGTATGGCGTGTGTCAGCTTTAACGTTACGTTATCTAAAACGCACGAACAAATAAAAGTATAAGACGTGTTGTTTACATATCTAGCATAAACATTTAAAAAGCCATAAGATTTTTTTTTCTGAGGGACGAGCTCGTGTTTCTCACCTCTGCCCAGATGTGAGAGAGTCTGAGCGGATGAAATCTGCAGCAGCTTTCAATATGAGAGAGAAGAATTCAAAATGGACACGTATGAGGGCAAATATGGACTTTTCTTTTTCTTTTCAAAGCGTTTTTTTGGTTTTCGTCTTTAAGAGTTAGAGTCACATTTTTTACTCTTTAATTTTGAGGTATGTGTGTATGACGTGTGAATTTTCTGTTTCCAGAGAAACGAAGTTGAACGATGGTTTGTGTATTTGTTGTATTTCCCAGTTCAGCAGTACTGAAGAGCTTTCCATCTGACCGCTGTTTATTTATGCTTAGCAGCTCGTCTCAGCGGGTTTCAGAAACAAAGGGTGCCAGTTGTTGCATTAGAGACTTGTTCGGAGGAATAAGGTCACATATGACTTCCATTCCACATGCAAGTCAGACACAATCCCTCCAGAATAGAGGAGCCTCACAAAAGAAAACAAGACAATATAATGACTGCAGGCTCGGCTAGAAGAGGGAGGAATGCTGCTGTTGGTGTTTCACATTCCTCTCTCTCTCCCTCTCTTGCCTTTCTCGTTTTCTTCCTCTCTCACTCTCTCATACACACACACACACTTCCCTGTGGATGCACTCATAATGCTGCAGCTCGCCCATTGTGTCCCACAGATGATGTTTCTCCTTGTTTCTCTGTATTGAGTATCATTCCTTGGGGTGGGATTGATTTCTCTTTTCTTTCTTTCCTCGACTGGCACGTCGCCTCAGTCGTGTAGGTTGTTTTAAGTCGCATGTTTTTGCTCCCATATGCCGTTACAGCGCGTGCAGTAAGAAGATGTCCCATTGTTCCCACCTGCGAGCGGCATTCATGGTGTCCGGCCACGGTTCTGACCGGCTGCTGCTCTCTGGTGTGAAATGTGATTTATCTCCAGCATACTCCCACTTCTCAGAACACAATTGGACGGTTATGAAATGGCCCACGGTCATGCATATCTCAGGGATGCCTACGTCCAACCAGCTGGTGCGGTGGAGGTCTTGACCGGGTCACTTGTTGTGTTATAGTGACATTTTTAAATTATTCTTCAGTTAGGTCAAGTGAGTGTACGTTTGTGTGCTTTTGCCCACTTAGTATCCAATGAAGTGCACACTACGAGACTAATGGAACGCCGACCCATTCACTCTCTTGCTGATGTATTGGTTGTTATCTTGCTTAAAACATAAGGTGACAAGTTTAAGCAAAGGAAACCAGGGAATAATCAGAGAAGCCTTTTACTTCCGTTCTGCATTCTACAATGCCTAATAGCCAAATCTCCACAACTGAGGTGTTACTCCTTTCTCCTTCAGTCTTAGGGGAAAAAAGGGGCAAGACGCTCAAGCTTGTTAAATCCGTGGATTAAAACCTCTGAGCAGGTTAACAAATGAAGTGGGAATTAAGACGTTCTGCATTCCTGCCACACTGCAACACGCTAAGCCTGGCACCAGCCACACAGACACAGTGCCAGCACGTCTGTGTACAAGCTTCACAGGCCTGACCTGAGAACAATTCCATGAAGAATTATTTTCTCCTAGTTTTGAGTGTCTGACATTTTTGATGCTAGTATATACTAGGATGTACCAGTATTAATATAGTCCATTTTGCTTAATGTGATGAAACTGTGACTCATTGTTCCATCAGATATAGAAAGTTCAGCAGAATAATTATGTTTAGTGACATTTATAAATGTCACTTGATCAATTTTATGAATTCCTGCTGAATAAAAGCATTAATTTCATTAAAAACCCTTTTGAACGATATGTGTAATATCAACCAATTCAGTAAAGAAATCAAAATCTATTTTATCAGTCAATAACCAATCCCTAATTCCTACTTGTGATATTCAATATGCTTTTTTTGTGCTTGATCTGATTGGAAAGTGTTCTTTCTGTTAGCATACAGCCAGCTCTCAGGACACTTTCATTGGAATGTTGTTGCTTTTGAGAATGATCAGGTTTCCTCACAAACTAGATGCAGCCTATCATTAAACAATCAGGGTGCTTTTTAGCCCCACGTGATTTACAGATTTAATGAGCGCTACTGAAACCTCCCTTCGTTATTATGTTATCAAATCTGTATGCAATTACGCCCCCTGTCTCATTACAGATGGCTCAGGAAGGGTTTATTGTTTGTTACCATATCAACGTTTAACAGAATAGAGAGCACTTGGTGTATATACAGAAATGCCAGGAAATGGGGTTACTTCCTCACTCAGCGTGAACAACTTCCTTCTGCTGTCCAGCATGGATGTGGGCCAATGCCGACAAATCTCTTCTGACTCTCTCTCTCACTCGCCCGCTTGCTCTATTGAGTACTTTCCTCTCAACCAAGCCCTGTCAGACTCTCTTAATTACTTCCCCATCTCTCTCAGCAGCTATTAGCACTAACAGAAAGCAGGAGAGAGACGCACACACGAGCAGAGATGTCCCTTGGGCTCTGGGTTTGGTCGCGGGGATGAGGCAGTGCTTTCAAACAAGCAAGGCTTACAGCTGTGAACCAGCTGCTCAGTGCAAGAGCTCTGACACACTCATGCTGCCTGATCCACGTTAGGAAGAAGGAGAAGCAGACTGGGTTTGACCTTATTAGGGCTGTTTGCAGGACTATTTCTATTGCTCATAGGATTAGGGTTTTGAATGAACACCTAAAAGTAAATATTAAAATTTGGCACATAACTTATGGACATGAATGAATGATACCTTAGATCGCGTGGCTATTTGGATTGCTATTTGAGTGTACAATTATCACTTGGTGGACGATAAACTGATTTTGAATTTTTTTGTTGACGGTGGTCAAAGGCAGATCAAATGTGACCAGCACTCACTTTTGACTGATTCTGAGTTGCACGAACCATGTATTTCATGTGTTTTTGTGGGCGTAGTGGTGGGCGGCTCTTTATATCACAGCTGTTTTATGTATTCAAGACTAATTTCCCTCAGCTCAACAAAGCCTAAGATCTAATTCAAGACAGATTTTGTGTTGAAAGCAGTTTTTATAAGTCACTGAATGTAGTTTAGAAAGTCCCTGATCCCATTCCTGCATTTGTGGGGATAGAAAGTCATGGGACTGCTTTTTATTGAAGGCAGCTTTGAGTTTGCTTCAGAACGTACACCCAAGTACACCCACAGCTAATACTGGTGCACAGTTTTGCACGTGTACATACATTGGTTGTGTGTAGATGTTTTGCAACTGATTTATAACCGGTTGAGAGAGAGTCATGCTTTCGCATCTGGTCACATTACTGTTGGAGTCCCATCTAAAAGAGCGACAGAGAATGGGAAACACAGATTACAGACTAGAAAAACTATGTCAGTTGAAGATGTAGAAAGACTAAGAGACAGTTGAAAATTGTGTGGTGAGAATCCTGGCTGGACTGAGTGTAGATTGTGTTACAGTTCCCTGGAGTGTCTGGGGGGGGGTTTGGACAGGATCGAGCCGGGACTTAAAGTCGGGACAGCCAAAGCACAATGGGGAAATTGGTGCTGACGAATAAAATTATTTTTGAAACATTGCAATAATTTATACTTCTATTAAATGTATTTTGCAATGCTCATTTAAAAGGCATGCTGTGCTTTAGCTTTTTGACCGTGTACATGGTAAAACCCTGTTGGGAAATTTTAGTTTTTAGATCTAAACTCTTCTTCCCTTCGATGTAGCAATACAAAACAGACACATTTTCCCATCGCATTGTGCGTCTTTTTAGCTCATTCCACAAGCAATGTGTTTGTATTATTGTCAAGCTAAAAATAGCCAGACTTTTTAAGCATGTCCAAAGACCCCTGCATTCTGTTCCATTTTGTTTCGCTCCGTCTAGCTGTTTTTGAATGCAAGAATGCATGTTATGTAAACATCGCCTAAGAAACGCATCCGTTTGGAATCAGGTGCACCCAAAACCACAGTAAATGTAAAACTGCATTTCCTTAAAAATATATAGCCTAATTTTGCCATTTTTTCCAATATATCCATTCATCAGATTATTCCTGGAACATTTTCATTTATTTCTAAAAGACTGAATACAACAAAAGGGGACAGGAAGATACGTTTGTTTTTAACAAATGAGTGTGAATTGCTTCTTTTAATTATTCCACTTATCACCCTCCCACTTCTCTTTCATTGCGTGCTTTTCCTATTTTTCTCACGTTGTCCTCACATTTGCCCCTGGCTCCATTCCTTCACACCTCAGGGACCGAGCTCTGGCCTCATGAATGTGGAAAAATGAAGACAAAATGTTTAGCAGTTGGTTAATCACAGCAGGGCTACTCTAAACAGAGTTTGTGTAAAAGTTTTGGCTGTTGTTTGCTGTTGAGAGAACTCATGATAAACAGAGTGAATTTGGCTTGCATAGAGCACATGCCCATACAGAGACTTTTAAGCCCATATGCAGTGTCCTCACCTAGTAATGGTACCCTCCTGTCTGTGTGATCATTGCTCATTAGGTGATCAGAATAGAGCCTGATCAGAGATCAGTGATGTCAAGTTGACTCTAGGCCAGGATGTTGATCGCAGCAGGTGTGCAGGCTTTCAGTGAAGTGCCTGGTTTATGGTTGACAGATCCTGGATTTAGAAGTGCATGAGGCTTAAAACGCCTCTTCAGTAGGACTAGAAGTGAAGAGAAGTTAAAAAGTGTACATTTACGAAAGCCTGTCCTCAAATCCTTTAAGAACTTCCCCTCCGGCGGTTTGATGAAGCATTTAGGGATCTTGTCAGACCAGTCAGGGCCGAGCCTCTCGCTCTCTGTGCAAGCCTCACCCTTCACTTGTCTCTCACTTATCTACACTCTATTGCTTTGTCTTCATCATGTTTGCCCATGAGACTTTGTGACCACACTCTTAGAAAATAAAGGTTGTCACAATACCATAATTTCAGAAGTCAGCAATACTGGTTCAGTTACACAACTCTTGATACCAATTTTAGTACCACAGAAAAAAAGTATTAAACACACATGTTCAATTATAATGTTACATATTAGTAACAAACGAATTAAATTGGAATGATGGCACAAAGACAAGGGTATCTCAATTAAGTAACCAACACAGCTGTTTTTTCAAATTACATTTTACGCAAGCATTCATAAATGGAACAAAATTATCTAAAGGTTGTCAAATGTACAATAGGCTATCCAATAAATGACTTTCTTTTTCTTTGTTACATGCAAGAAGATATTTTGAAAAATGTCAGTTTTTGTGTTGTCCATTCAATGCAAATCATTGGTTCTAAATCATGATTTAGACCCTACTGACTTTCTGTGGATGGACAAAACAATTGAACTTTATTCAGACTTTATTTTTGGTTGAACTTTCCTTTTAAACTGCTGAATTATATTATATTATATTGGCTGTCATCGGTCAACATAAATGCTTAACAATGTAATTCCTCTAAGACTTTTATTGCTGGGTTTTTGTTGAAAATGATAACAACATGTTTACAGCTTACTAACTTACCTTAGAGCTTACAAGCTTGTTTATATCAAACGTTGTCTTTAAGTGGCTGGCTTGACCCTCAAAATTTAGACATATTAAGATAAATTAAGCACATATTAAGAGTGAATTTAATAAGATTTGACAGCTGCATCAGACAGCTCAGACCAAAATAATTTTTATTACTGAAAGGTGCTGCAATGGACATTTTATAAACCAGTACTTGTTTCCCCAGTCTCTCTCTCTAATTCTCTTCTCCATTATTGCCTCTTGCCATCTTAAGCACTCTTGACTCCTGCTCTTGTATTCTATTCTTCCCTCTCATATCTCCAGCACTCCAGTTATCCTCCCCTTGGCTCTTAAATCTCTGTGAAAGCTCAATTTCACACTCAGCTTAGCCACTTCTCCCAAATATTTCCCACCCTAGTTGCTGCCAAAAAGGGGTGCAACCAAACGCCTTCTCCAGTTGCAGGCTTTGACCTAAGAGGGCATTAAATGCTAGGCACGACACAGTTTGTATAGAAAGTATTCATCCTGCTTGGACTTTTTCATGTTTTCTTGTCTTACAGCATTGAATCACAGTGAACGTAATTCAGCACAGTGATCTTTCTGATAAAAAGAAAAGTCTCTTTAATTTCAAGCAAAAAGCAGATTTAGACAAAGTAATCCTGGGTAACTTATTTCATAAGAATTCACACCCTTTAATATTTGTTTAAATCATCACAAGTGCAGTCAGGTGGTGCTGGTGTTGTCGCGTGATTGATTAAATGGAGACTGTCTGTATATGGATGATCCAGCTTCTGAAAAGTCAGCATTAAGGCAGACAATGCTCCATAAAGATAAAAAGACACGAAGAAACTCTGTGAAAAAGTAGTAGAAAAACAAAGCAGGGGATGGACAAAGAATCAGTAGTCGAAACTCTAGTAGAGAGTAGCAAAGAGAAAGCCACTGTTTGGATGTCATATGACATCTCAGCTGCAGAAATCATGTGGGAGAGTCTGATGAGACCAAAGCTGAGCCAAACACTGTGTGTGATCAGAAAAACGCCATATGCAGTGCAGCAGTGTGGCAGCCTTATTTCGTAGAGATGCTCTTCCGCAAAAGGTTCTGAACGGCTCTAAATTGCTCTAAACCGGTAATTTTGTAAAAACTACCTAATTTTATATAGAGTAACGTTTTAAGTGTTCTCTAAGTGAGAGTAAGGACTCAGTATTGATGTTTGTTCTTGTTGAAATAAACATCTGCTTAGTCTAAACTTACAGAATATAGCTAAGTATATGTTTTTTAATATGTAACATTCAGTACATTAATAATACAATACAATTTTATATGAATATTCCACATTTCTGTCACATGGTTTCAGTTAATCACAGTAAATCCAGAGTAAATGTTTGTGATTCATGGATAATTTTCCCTATTTTTTGTTAGAATATCAGCTAGCTTTAAACAAGAAATTGTGTTTTTGTCTGAAAAATCTTGGCCAAACTTAAACGCTTTGCTGTGGTTCTCAGAGCACTGTTAAAACGCACCTGCTGTAAACTCGCTGTGTGCTGCCCTGTGCTGTATTTGGGCCTAGCTGATAAATAGTCCATGTGGCGTGACTCAGATGAGTAGTGCCGTTCCATTCTACTTTTGGTGTGGTTGCCATTTAGTGTTTCTCATACACAACAGAAATGGCAGAGGGTTAGGCAAACTTGCACCACGACTTGAATTGAACAGGCAGAATGTAGAGCTCTGTTGAACGAAGTGAGAAACCTACAAAGAAACCTGCTTGAGAAGCTTCGTTTTAAAATGAGAATGAGTTCAAGCAGGTAATATTGAACATTTGCATATTGAACATCGTGTTTTGGAGGAGGTTTGTGCTTGATTATATATTCTACTCCAACAAAGTGCTTAATATAGCATATTGGTTAACACTAGTGGATCTCAACACGCTTATTTGGTGGTTTAAGGTGTTGCTTCTATCTGCACCATGCAGGTTGTTTAGCCAAATAAATATGTGAATTAACAAGAAGACCACAACCACCACTTTTTTTTTTTTAAACTTCCTTTTGCAGAATTTAAAAGGTTTATTTTTCATGATGTAATGCTGTGTGTCAAGCCACTAATATGTTTGCTTATGTTGTGATGAGCATGTCTTTTCTTTTTTGATCAATAAAACCAGGTTTAAGCCTTGAGTTCATCACACAATGTTCTTGAACATTTTCTACAGTGCTCAAGACTTGTCTATCATTCTCAAATTCTGTTTTTGAGTGTTAGACTTCCAAGTGTTATTAACGATATGTAGCCAGGCACAAAGTTAAAGAGCTTTGGGGCATTTATGTAAAGCCCCGTATTTAACTGTTGGCCTCGTGCCCAGGCTGCACTCGCTTTCTCTGCACTTTTGCACACGGGGATATTTTGAGGCCCGGTCAAAGTACAGGAAGTCGGTATTAGCGCTCAATGCACTTCCTGTCTTGAGCTGTAGTACTACGTTACTTAGTGTCAGCGCTGCTTTGAAATCATATGACCTGCTACCCAGTGTCTTAAAGGGAAGTGTGGGCTAGGGCTCACTTCTTTTTGCAGAAATGCTCTTGACATTTCGGTAAACCAGCTTAATATGTATAAATCAAGAGTTTCAAGGTTTTAAGATTCATCCTGAACATAATCTTTGATATAAACCAGACACATTTACATATTTGAAATGAGTTTGTTGGATTTAATTTGCTTGGCTACATTACAGCCAGATGTTCTTATGCTTCGTTGTGATGTCCAGACCTGTGACGTCTGTCCAGATGCTTCCTGTATTTTGAGAGGAAATGAGTGAAAGTATTTGATCAGTTAGGAAATTCCATCTTGAATGCACTTGGCACATTGTCACCATAAAGGGTTGCAGGTTTTTTTTCTTTACCTTTGTTGCTCTACCACTTTGTCTCTCACCTCTTTCCCCCAACAACTCCGCACTCTGTAGTGTTTGTGTCGTAGGGAGTGGTGTGGTTAAATTTTACAGCAGCTTTTTTCCTTTGCTTTGTGTCGTCAGAAAAAAAATTGTGACATTATTTGTAACATCCTGACAGTGTGAAGCAGGCTTCACTTCTCTATTAAAGTACTTAACTAGTTAGCCTAGCTGTGAGAATTTGTGCTAACTTTGGGTATTGGCCATATTGAGCATAAAAGAAAAAAAAACACTTAGGTCAGTGTTTTTTAATAGCAAATAGCTATAGCAAAACTTTTTTGACCAGTTAAAATGTTAAACTCTTTTTATGAGATGTTTTAAAAGCACTAAACACAGGTCACATTCTGCTATACATTAAAGTGGAATTCTGAACAAACATTTGGGAGGAGCTACTTAAGCGTTGTCAATACAAAGACATTGAGCTAATTACATCTCTTCAACTCCAGCGTTATTTATGCTTACCCCTACTAGTCTGTTTACTTTTACCACTATTAGGGTTGGGTATCGTTTAGGGTTTTTTCTATACCTCTGCCAAATCAAAAATTTTAAAACCGTACCGGAGCCTAAACGGTGCCTGAATTGATACTCATAAAATAAAAATAGTAACACTTTATAATAACTGCACACTATGAATCATTAGTTAAGCATTAAACAGTCGGTTCATCCTTTAGAAAGCATTGTTCCAACATTAATAGCATTAATTCATTACTCTTAATTAACATTAACTTCCTGCATACGCAAGCTTTAACGTATTTGATGTAATCAGTCTTGTTTACATGTGGGTGAAAGCACATGTGCGTAATCTGGTTGAGTATATGGTGTATCTTTGCGCAAAAAAAGTATTCTTGTATCATCGCAAAACTGAAGTTGATTGGACTTTTTTACCAGTGTTTTTACCATGTTTTTGGACACGGGGTCATTTCAGCTGTATTGTTGTCTATGGAGGGACAGATGGCTTAATTTGTGTTCCGAAGTTGAACAAAGGTCTTATGGGTTTGTAATGACATGAGGGTGAGTAATAAAAACAGATTTTTCATTTTTGGTTGAACTAACCCTTTAAATCACATTGTGATATGGGCTAGTGTCTGTGACTAATAAGCTGCAAAAACTATGAATCCAGCTTATTTTGTGTGTAAATGAATTGCCCAGATTCAAAGATTTTGATCCACACATACTGAAGGGCAGATGATGCTCACAATGTTTTCAGCATCTGCCCTATCAATAAATGAGGACATAAATACAACGTTGTCATTCCATATACACACAAACAAATCCTTTCAGGGCAGCCTGTCAACGTAAAAGTCAGCTTAAACTTGAAGAATTTGTAATTACTTTTGTGCAGTACTTTATTTAAATTAAAACTTTATTTTTACCAAAATTAAGTCCAGAAAAATAAAATGGGGCGAAAAAATGGACATGGATAAACTTATTGCTCAATCTTAAAGCATTCATTTCTTCTTAAGAAATCTTAGTGACCCCTAACCTTTGAATGGTAGAAGTAGTTTTAATAGGCGAGAAGAAAAACACTGCACAGCTATATAATGAAGAAATTGTATTCATTTTGATTTTGTTCTTTTACTGGTTATTTGCACTTCACTTGATGTCATCTTAACTGAGCCAGTCCTGATCTGATGTGTTCATGTTTCTTCACAGCTTTGCAGTGTGTGGACCATGTGAAGCCCTGTGTTAACAATGCTACCTGTGTGAACACCGCTAATAGAACAGACTACTGCAGGTAAGACACAAAGATTCTTACATTTAAACTCCACTTTTTGAGGCTCATTGAGAACCAGAACAATCCAGCGGCGAGACTGTTTGAACAAGCTGGAATAAGCCGCGTTGCCTAACTTCATTTTTCCACTGTAATAATGAAATTAGGTCACTCTAAGTATTTAATATTGCCAAATCCGCTCTCTCGACAGAGTTGGAGCCCTCCTATGGTTCACTGAGAAGTGCGGGTCATAATGATTGCCGTTTCTATGTGTTCATGTGCCTGTGCTTGCGGTTCATTTAAAACTGTCTGTGAGTGTAGGAAAAACTATGCAAAGCGGATTCAAAAAAGACCAGTAACAGTTGGAGTGGAAAAACGGTAAAATGCATCCAATTTTTGTGGTTGCAGAGTTTAAAATACACACACACACACTTACACACACAAGTTTCCTTCACTCTTAAATGCCGGTTCCTTTACTGCTGTTGTTCCCTGAACGTTGCTTGTGGCAGCTTGTAATTGTGCTTTTTATGCTGTATGATTGAGGGTTACATTTATTGCTTTGCCCAAAATAAACACTTGCTAACAAACCTATCATGTTACATTTCTATGGGCTGTGAAACACAGAGGGACTGTTTTCCCATCATTGAATGAATCCTCTTCATACAGTCCACAGCCATGGACCCATTGTAACATATTTCACAAATTCCGCATGTCTTACCTTGACCATTTTTTGCACTTTGGGTTTGGGTTACAGTAAATACGTTCCTACTGTCGCATCTCCAGCCTTAACAACGTGTAAATAAAGAAATTGAAACCACATCTGATGGTAAAGCTCGGTCTTGCGGTAAATCAGGACAGGAATACACAGAAAGCTTACCTCAGCACCACATCGAAGACACAACTTTCACAAATGATTTGAGACTTACGTTCAATTCATAATAGGAATTTTTTGGCTTCTATGGAATGAAGTTATGTTTCCTAGCGTCTGTAATTTGCAACCGAAAGTTGCGACCTTGTGAATTTTCACAACAAATATTGCCAGTAAGGCGGATGAGTCAGGCCTTTAGCACAGGTTCAGATTGTGAAAGATAGACATAATAAAAACACAGACTTGTCACACTTGTTCATAAAAATAATTCCCCATCTACTTAAGACAGACTGCTTTAGCGTTTCTAAAGAGTTAACAATGCCTTTTATTGCTCTCAAATCTTAATGAAGGTTACAGTTGTGTATTTAGGGAGTTTTATTCAAGTTTTATTTAGTTTACATTTTATTATTTATTTTATTATATTTTATTATTATATTTATTATATTATATTTAAATAAGCTTATTTTAATATTCAATATTTGTATTGATTTATGAAATCAATTGTGACATTACAGCCCAGATTATCAAAAGAATCATCAATTTAACATACTGTACATTACATATTGTCTGAATTCACATTTTTATTTCTTAAAATATTCTGACAATATTTAAAATATATCTCCATATAATGTATTTACTGTAAAACAGTTCTTACTCGTGATGTTTCTTTTTTTATGGGTAAGGTGTTTGTGAAAGAGATAAGATGAAACAAGAAGCCTGTGTGGTATCACTCGCGTTATCGTGATTTGTTACGCTAGAAAATTCCACAAAGTTTTTGTTAGATTCTGCCAGGGAAGTTCTGGCTTGAAAACCAGAATCTGACCTTCCCAGGCTGACAGGAATCAGGCACACCAGTCGCTGCCGGATCCGACAACTTGAGACTCTCTAGAGCTCAAATTCTTAAATGCTATGAAAGTTCATCTCGGCTTGACTTTGCTCGAGAATGCAGGCTTTCAGCAACGTGAAATGGCTGCCTGGGTGTGCGTGCAATCTCAAAATGGAACAGGCTGACACAAGGTACTCTCAGGAGTTACTAATACATTCTGTGTAGGTGAGGTGACACCCGAGAACCAAAGTCAACAAGGTGTTTTTCTTTTTTTTTCCCTCTGCCACTGAGAGCTCGGTACAGGAAGAGCCGTATGAAACAGTGTGACAGAGGTTGGCAAAGCAGGGTGTGTGTGTGTGTGTGAGTGGTCAGACCGGTGCGTCTGCAAGCCTCCAGCCAGGGTGTGAGAACCAAGCTGTGTGTCACCTGTGTGTCTGTCATTTTTTGTGTGTTTTGTGTCCGCATGTGCGTATATGTCTGGTTTCATATGTGCCTGTGTGTGTGTCGTTGCACTTGAAAGCTTGTGTGTGGTGTAGAAGAGAGACACGTGAGGAAGCCAGCAGGATTTCCACTGCAGTGACTGTTTCAGAGCATATTGTAGCACTTGTAGAACAAAATCTTAAAACCAGAATTACGGTAAAGCAGTGATGTAAGTTTGTCCTTTTTAACAATAAAGAATTGCCTTGAACAATTTTGTTTTGTTTAAGTCAGTTAAAATGTTCAATAGCTGGACTGGCTAGAAAGGCAGTGCTTTGTAGCATCTTGCTTTATGAGCACTACATTTTTAAGCAGATTCCAAATATTTGTGTAGGTCTTTAACCGTTGGCAAGACACACATCTTTGGTCATTGCATCACATCTGTCTGTTTTCTTTCTTTTTTTTTTTTTATCTAACCAGTGGCAGACTGATGAAGTTTTATTTGAGTCTTCATTGAATGTTTTACTTATTTATGGTGAAATAGATTATCACTGTTTTTGTATTTTATATTAAATAAATAGTTTTGGTGAGCATAATAGACTTTTTTATTAACCCCAATTTCTTTGAACGGTAATGCATTTGGCCTGATTTTGCAACTTGCAAATGGATCTGTGCTTATCTGAGCCAGAGTGAGTGAGTTAGCAGTAAGAGAATAGCTGGCTGTGTGTGTGTGTGTGTGTGTGTGTTTTTAGAGCAGAAGTGAGACTGTCTTGAATACCTGAGCTCACTACCTCTCTATGCCCAGAATCTTATTTTCCCTCTTTCACATCAAACAAGATCTCTTTGTCTTGGCCTGCGTGAAGGGGTGCAAACTTATTAATTTTTCACCCCTCACTTCCTTCCCCCCTCCCTTAAGTCATTCCTCCCCCCTCGGTCGGAAGAGAGAGTGGAGTCAGCTTGGCGTTTGTTTGATCTGACAGGTAGAATGTGCCTGCAGGGAGAGAAGAGAAGTACGGAGACGTCTTTTAGCGCTCAAGAGGGTGAAATCGGAGATGTGTCTGCCTCCTGGTGAGAGATAGAGGAGGCAGAGAGAGAGATTACCCTGTCAATACCTCTCTCTGTCAGTCATCTCTCTCTGTGTTCCTTTACAACCTTTTTGGCTTCTTTTTTCTGTGTGACTTCATCTGTCTCTTTTTTTATCTTTGTGCTATATCATCTCTTCTCTTAACATGATGTATTGTTCTTTTTTTATTTTACTCTCCTTTCATCCCTGTCCTTCTTTCACCTCTCTCTCTCCTGTCTCTCTGTGTGCCTACAGGCTGGGCTGATTCGTTTCAAAGTCACATTCAAAGTGTGATGGCCCCAGGAAGAGTGTCTGCCTACCAGAAACTCTAGTCATAAAAAAGAAACAGAAAAAGAAAGAGAGAGAGAGAGAGAGAGTGAAGGTGCTTGAGGAACATGTACCCAATTCTGTATATAGCACTCAAGCTAAAGTCAACAACTCAGCTGTGTGTGAAGAGTGGCAAGCAGAGGCAGTGATTTACTCAAACACCCCCACACACACGTTTACCTAGCTGACCTAAGTGAGGACATGCAGTAAATGCTTTTTCATTTGTGTGTGTGTGTACAATATCAATATTTTTGTTTTTGTTGTTGAGTATGATTTTCTACTAATCCACAATTTAGAGAATTTGACATTATAGCTGTTTATTGTATTATTTCCCTACAAGTCGGATGTTAGACAAAACGTGTGCTTGCTGTAAGAAAGCCCAACTGTTGCCATCAAAGCTCCACAAGTATATAAGATTGTATTTTTGTACAAACAAAAATGTGAAGACCATTAAATAACAATGTCAGAAGCCTAAAGATGGCATATTTCAATTTGGCAATTTTTTAAATTCATTCAGATTAGATCAATGTAGCTTAACCTATTTAAATGATCTGCATTAAATATTGTAATATAATGACAAAAAAATAAGTTTTTAATTTGTTATATATATAATTATAATGATGCTTATTTCCAATAAGTAATTTACATTTACATAATTTACATAATTTAATTGATACATCTAAAGTAGAACAACAAAAAACATGTATGAATCGTTTTCATGACTCTTTAAGGGGAACTTTATAAGGGAGATTTTGCCAGATTTATGTGCCATCTGGGAACAGTTTTGTCCCCTAAGTATAGCTGGGTAAACTTATACACATCAACTTGTAGTGTACAATTATATTTCTTCATTTGGCAGGCATTTAGATCCAAAGCAACTTTACAGCATTACTACTGGAGCTACATAAGCAGTTAAACCGTTTGTATATCGTTTAAACTCTCTGCCTAATAACAAATATCCACAGGAATTCACTTGTATTAAAGAAATTAAGTTTGTCACACAGTCAACATTACGTCTGTTTCTTTTACTTGTGTTTTTTTTTTTTTTCAAATGCAGAGATTTGCATTTGATTTCCCGTGTCTGAGGGCTCACTATCTGTGTAAGTGTGAACGTAGATGCGTGTTTGAACCACACTCTGGTATGAAACACTTTATTATGAGAGAAAGTTTCTTATCCCTGCCAAATAATCTAAGCGAACCACTGCTGCAGGCCAGAAAGGGCCGTCCCACGTCAAGCCGAACATGAGTCTATTGAAAACATTCTCACAAATTTTCACAAATGTTTCCTATCGCTAGAGGCCTCACACAATAGTGGGAAATGTGGCAACCAGGGCCTAAACCCATGACACACCGTGCTGACAAGTAGAGCTGAGTGACAGACAGATGACATGATTATGAGAACAATGCACAAGCGCACACACATAACTTGGGGTGTTAGCATTGCAGAGGTTTTAGGTTACCAAGCATTCAGGTTTTGGCTTTGATTTCTCTGTCATACTGGGGTGGAGGGAGATCTGTAATGATTAAGAATTTGGGTTCCTGACAAAAAGGTTACTAGTTCAATCCGTAGCAGAGACCTTATCAGCGTTGTGTCCTTGAGAACGGTGCTTAACTCTACATTGCTCCAGGGGAACCGGCCCTTCAATTACAGCACCACAAGTCTCTTGGAATGATAGCTCTCTGGTAAATGGCACGTAATTAACTAACTAACTAACTACTCTAAGAGTTAGCATTCCATTGCATGAGATTCCTGAAAAGTAACGCATAGGAGTTTTCCAGTTGTGTATACCTGGTGTTTGCTGATATCAGAATAGCCAACAAACTTTGGCATTCTCTCTCACCGAGCAAACCAATAAATAAGATTAAGGTTGCTTTTGTAAATGTTTGGAGGTAAAATAGGCATGATAAATGTTTCCATCTGTTAAGCTAATGATGGTTAGTCGGCTCTTTTTGGTAAAGCCATCATTGTGTACATGGGTGTGTTGTTGACCCCGTGACCTCTAGGGGATATATAAAGACCACCTTTCCTGTCATCTAGAACAAAGCCCACTGGATAATTGCAGATAATTATCTTTATTTGGGGAAAACCGGTGTGAAACATTTTTTTGTTGCAATACCCAAAACATGGGTTTTACATCAACTAATTTTTATACAGTTTTTTGTTTGATTTGTTTTGCTGTATTATTTTAATTAAAGTAATGTATAAATATTCAAATAATTTAGTTGCTTAAATAATTATTTAGGTTTGAATGGAATTATTTATATCAGTTTTAATAGGCCCACTTAATTTATGTTATTTTCCCATTGCAGCTATGGGTTTGTTCAGCCAAGTTTTGTTAAGGCCAGATTTGTTCAGTGTGTGTTTTGGAGCTCAGACTTTACACTAGCACAATGAAGCTTTTCATCAAAGCACAGACGAAAATGGTACAGTAACCGAGTGAAGTGAAAAGAAAGAGACCATAGAAGAGAGCAGGAAAAGAAAGAGCGAGGGAGGAAGAGTATATTAAGGAGGAGTATATAAAGAGCAGAGAACCCTCCCTTGCTGTTTTCAGATCAGATTTATAGCACATGTGCACTCATAGTCACGCTCAGTCTCACCACAGCCCTTCTGTCTACTCCACCCTATACCCTCCTTCTGTCCTCCTCTTTTCTAGTTTCTTGTCAAAAAAAGGAGAAAGAGAAACAAAAGTTTTACTTGCTTTATACTTTTACTTGTTACTATTCTTTCTTTCTTTCTTCCTTTCTCGTCCCTCTCTGTGGTTCAGCCCTCCCTGTCTGCGTTACTCTTTTCATTTTGTACCCCTCCCCCTGCCTCTGCTCTTTTTCCCTCTGTTTTTCCTGCGGTCGTTTGGCTTTTTAGCGAAAATTAGAGAAAGCCAAGGATGTAGAGGAGGGCCGCCTGCTTCTATAAATACGGCTGGCTCATTTCCGCAAGAAAGAAGAGAGCAAGGATGAAAAGGAGCCTTTTTAGTTACCTTTTGTGTGCGATGCAAAAATGCTCAAGTTCGCTCACAATTGGTGAAGCCCACTCAACCCTCGACTGGTTCAGGTTAAATAATCTCAGTACTGTGGGGGTGGGGAACAAACTCTTAAGGTTTTTTTTTCTAACGTTTTTTGCTCGAGGAAGTGAGTAGGTTAAAATCAAAATCTTGATGAGGTGCCTTGTAAAAATATGAACTAGAAAGAGTTTTTCCCCCACCCAATCACCCCAGACCCCATGGATGGGACGTGAAGAGGTCAGTGAGCCAGAGAGAGAGGGGCGCTAATATGAACCATCTGTAGAAATCTGACACCTCAGGAGAAAAGAGTGAGAACGAGGGGGAGACGGAGGAAGGCAGAGAGAAAAATGCATGAAGGATAACAAAGAAACCTATAGATGAGTTTAGCTGCTGGAGTCATTATTTTGTCGAGGTTTGGTTATTAGATTCGCAGGCTGTGAATGTTTGTGTATATAAATCACAAAGACGGTCAAAAATGAAGTAAAAAAAAGTGCAAAAACCAACACTGTAATACCTGCAGCCCTTGGATGGTGATAGTGGTCTGAAAGAGCTTTTCCCTTGTGAAATCAAAGGAGAGATAAGCGACCTTGTCTTTGAATAGTATAAAGTGACACAACTCTCTGAAAGAGGCCTGTTCCCCTGAGTCCAGGCTGTTTGCTTGCGCCGGGTTTAAGTGTGTTTGTTGTTGTTTGAGTGTCAGCACTGCTGTGATCTCGTGACCAGAAGGTCGCTGTGGGTGTATTCTTACCCAAAGCACAAACTCGCGCACACACACACACAGCTGGAAAAGAGAGCCAAATCACGGTTGTGCAGTGTGACCAGATGCAGGATGTAAGCTTATGCACTTTATTTTATGTTAGAAAATGCAGGGTTACAAATACACAGAATGGAGAGAGTGGAACAAAATGCGTGAATAAGGAATAGAATCCTCTTTAGATGAATGTTGGAAGTAAAATAAATAAAATTTTAATGTAATTAAAATCGTTTTGATAAATACAGTAAGATTAAACGGTTATGACCTGCACATTTTCTCATATCATCCACCATTATTTAATTTTGGGCTGTGTGTGGTCCGTATTGACTGATCTTGAGCCAAGATTTCTGCTGCAACAGTTTGCACGTGTGTGTTCTGTGTATAATCTTAAGAGACACACTTTGGGAAACGGGTTGTTTGGAATCTCAAGTAGGTGTGTATGCAGTCATACGGGCACGACTACACACACAAACATTGTCAAGGGGCTTTTTTATCCCTCATCTATGTTACCTGACCGTCCTCTGGGAGGCCACCACCTGCATGGGAGCAGGTTGTAGTGTGTTGCACACAGGGACACTTCACATGGCACTGAAACTAAGTTGATTTAATGATAAGAATATTATTTACTTTCTTTCATTATTCTTTCTCATTCAAACACTTTTTGGTAAGCCTATATCTATGACTTCAGTGAACCATGAAAGTAAAACATTAGCAAAAACTAAAAAGGTCAGAGAGGGGGAGGGTGGGGCTTGCATGGATAGAGAGAACAAGACAGAAGGACAGACGGGCTTTTTTCCCTCAATCTTATTTTGCAATCATGTAATTTCCTCTTTGTGAGCATTAGTCATGTGCTGAAATCTCTGGAGAGCTGCAGTGAGGAGGTGGAGGAGATATGCTCCCACTGTCTCATGACAAATCACTGTACACTGTCACACTGATGTGTATGGTTTAACATCTATCTTTGACCTTATTCTGTCCTTGTTGTGGCATCACATCCAATGTGGCTTCTCAAGAGCTTTGAAAGACAACAGCATTTGAAAGCATGGATATATTTTGATATTTTTCTCTCTTTTTGTCTTTAGTATGTATATATATATATATCTATACAGTGGGGCAAAAAAGTATTTAGTCAGCCACCAATTGTCCAAGTTCCCACTTTAAAAGATGAGAGATGCCTGTAATTTTCATCATAGCTATACCTCAACTATGGGAGACAAAATAAGAAAAATAAAATCCAGAAAATCACATTGTAGGATTTTTAATGAATTAATTGGTAAATTCCTCAGTAAAATAAGTATTTGGACACCTACGAACATGCATATATATATAGATAGATATCTGGCTCTTACAGACCTGTAACTTCCCCTTTAAGAGGCTCCTCTGTCCTCAACTTGTTATTAGTATAAAAGACACCTGTACAAATCTCAAAGATTCACACTCCAAACTTCACTATGGCCAAGACCAAAGAGCTGTCATAGGACATCAGAAACAAAATTGCAGACCTGCACCAGGCTGGGATGACTGACTCTGCAATAGGCAAGCAGCTTGGTGTGAAGAAATCACCTGTGGGAGCAATTATTAGAAAATGTAAGTCATATAAGACCACTGATAATCTCCCTCGATTTGGGACTGCACGCAAGATATCACCCCGTGGGATTAAAATGATCGCAAGAACTGTGAGCAAAAATCCCACGGGGGGACCTAGTGAATGACCTGCAGAGAGCTGGGACCAAAGTAACAAAGGCTACCATCAGTAACACTGCGCCACCAGGGGCTCAAATCCTGCAGTGCCAGACGTGTCCCACTGCTGAAGCCAGTACATGTCCAGGCTCATCTGAAGTTGAGAGCATTTGGATGATCCAGGGAGAATGTCATATGGTCAGATGAAACCAAAATAGGATTTTTTGGTAAAAACTCAACTTGTCATGTTTGGAGGAGAAAGAATACTGAGTTGCATCCAAACACCATACCTAACTTTTATTTATTTATTTGCGCAAGTCGGGTCTGGTGTGAACGTAGCATTACAGAAAATGTTTGACCTCTGTCATTGCCAACAAAGGGTATATAACAAAGTATTGAGATAAAATACTGTACACTGTGTACAATTCAATGTGATTTTCTGGATTTTTTTTTCTCATTTTGTCTCTCGTAGTTGAGGTACCTATATATTTAGTTAATGTGTTTTAATGCAGTTAGTGCACTGGCCCTGGCTAGATGATGAGGCATGGTTCTTGAGCAAGATTTTTACACCATACATATGTATGTGATAAAATACTGTTTCCTGTTATGTTGCATGACTCATCTCAAAACAAATGAATTTGACCTTAAACGATTCTCTTTTCAGACCCTGAATAATACTGTGCCATTTCTGTGTTTTAGGTGTGCCCCTGGTTTCTTAGGCGAGTACTGTCAGCACAAGGATCCATGCTACGTGGGTTATTGTCTGAATGGTGGAAAATGCACTGTGAGTGTGGCCGGAGTGCCTGGGAGCCCCAGCTGTGAGTGTCCTCTGGGTTTCACAGGCCAGCGCTGTGAGATCCAGAAAAACTCTACATGCTTCCCCAACAACCCTTGCACCAATGGTGGAAAGTGCTCACTCCTCCCTAACGACCAGTACAAATGCCAGTGTGCTCGTGGATGGACAGGTCAGATCTCTCTCTCACTTCCCTTCGCTGTTTGCCCCTTTCACTTTTTCGAAAGAATACTCTTATTTTAGTGAGGTAACAAAATCACAATTTGACATATGTGGTATTGTTCTTGTTCTATGGTCGACATTTTTTCTCAGGTCCGCATTGTGAGCAAGTGGACACATGTCTGTCCAGCCCGTGTGCCAATGGAGGTATCTGCCATGCTCTGCCCAATCGTGAATTCTCTTGTACCTGTCCTCCTGGTTACCATGGCCCCAGTTGTCTCAATGACACAGATGAGTGTGCCATCTCCCCATCTTTGTGCAAGAATGGAGGCACATGTCTAAATACCCCAGGCTCATATCGATGTAACTGCCAACCCGACTTTACCGGCCTCCACTGCGAGACTGTTTACGTGCCCTGCTATCCATCTCCTTGTCTCAATGGTGGAACCTGCCGGCAGATGACAGAGACAACTTACATATGCCACTGCCTGCCAGGTTAGTTCCCTAGGAGTAGAAATAAAATCTATTTTTATCTTAGCAAAAAAAAAAAAGGGGACAAAAAAAAGCTACGTTTGTTCAAATGCAACTGAAACACATTAGTCTGACATGCCACAGCTCACCCAATGATTATGTCAGCACACACTTGGACCTGAGCCAGACAGACCAATGTCTGATGAGATTTACCACAGTACAAGTAGGAGTGGGTGATAAACCGGTTAAAAAAAAAAAAAAAA
>JAUYWG010000041.1:6879425-6890940 GCA_034779775.1 Enteromius afrohamiltoni
TAATTGCTGCTGTTTTCCCCACATGTAAGTCGCTTTGGATAAAAGCGTCTGCTAAATGAATAAATGTAAATGTAAAAATGTAAATGTAAAATTAACCTGTTACTTGGTGATCTTAATTGGATCACAAGTGCGTTTGATTTAAATTTCAACTTTTCTCAAATTTGTTAAAGCCATCAGTTGCTCACGCCATCAAATAGCACCAAATATCAGTACAACATGCTGTCATTTTATTGCTGCAAATACAACCATTAATATGTGCTAGTTTAGATACTGTTCATTGTCATGATACTGAATCTGTGTGTTCTGACCACAGGTTTCACTGGGGAAATGTGCCAAGTTGACATTGATGAATGTGCCAGCACGCCGTGCCATAACGGGGCCAAGTGTCTCGACCGTCCTAACGGCTATGAGTGTGAATGTGCTGAAGGTAACTTTAAAAAAATCTCTTACCACTCACTTTGACCAAAAACAGTGATAGACAGAAGGATTCATAAAAACAACTTCTGCACAATTAAAATATATACAATGTTTTGCATTGTAAACTTGTTGGCTAAGTTCTCAGAGAACTGACCTTATTGTACTAATCCCATGTTTTATATGTGGTCTCTGTAGGTTTTACAGGGACATTGTGCACAGACAACATTAACGACTGTGAACCCAAACCCTGTCACCATGGCGATTGTATAGACGGAATTGCTACCTTTACATGCAAGTGTCACCCAGGTTACATGGGCCCCATCTGCAGCGTGCAGATAGATGAGTGCCAGAGTAACCCCTGTCAAAACAGAGGACGTTGTGTTGACCGGGTCGACAAGTATCAGTGCAATTGCCAGACAGGCACTTCAGGTGAGTCTCACACTTGATCTTTACATCTCAAAGGAATCTCATCTTTTAAGAAGCCATATACTACACCTTTTATCTAATTATGATATCAGCAAATGTTTTTGCAGCAAAATACTCCTAATATAGTAAATCATGACTGTTATCCTCAATTTAGAATTAGACTGATTTTTGTGACTGTAAATTTTAGATGTGTGCATGATTTTTATTTATATATTTTATTTGATGTCTACACTGTACATCTAATTATCTTTTATTCGAAAAGAGTTAGACAAATCCTGTTTTTCTCAGTTACACATCCAACAAACAAATCAAAGCTCACTACACTCCCCTGCTGGACACTTCCTCTTACTACACACATAAACAAATAATCTATCATCGCTCTGACTTCTTTAGAGACTTTTCAAAGGCTCCTGTATAAATTAGATCTGCTTTATTTCACCTGTCTGTGCCTCCATTGACTATTTTGTCATTTTGTCTTTGTTACAGGTGTGAACTGTGAGATTAACCATGATGACTGTGCCAGCAATCCCTGCCAGCACGGCACCTGTGAGGATGGAATTAATGAGTACAAATGTTTGTGCAAACCTGGATACACAGGTTCGTTTATGCACATACATAAATACACTCATGCAGATGTGCTTCATTCCTAAATCATTAACAGAACTAAGCAGTTTGTAAATAGTTTGATATATATATTAGTGCTGCACGATTAATCATATTGCAATCGCTTATACCCTATGCGATTACATTACAGCAAATGTTGCGATTATGTTAAATAAATAAATGTATTAGTGGACGTAACAAGACATTCATTCTTGCGTTCACACCAGACGCGAACGAAGCATTAAGTGCGAGTCATTTACAGGTTAAGTCAATACAAAGATGCAATTAGACATCCTGCCGGTTTTACTGCAGGCATAAGCAATGCGTATGCAGACCAAAAGCAGTGCACGCCAATTGTGGTTTCATACTGGCAGCTTGTACTGCAGCTGGCTATAGACAATCTTTCTGTCGTATTTTCCAGCGTTCTTCTCCGAACACTGTGTGCCATGTGCTTTGATTTATGTCATTTCTCTGCACCTGCTACGTGGTGCGGCACCGCCCCCGTGTGCTCTCATTCGTTAATATGGGCGCCAAGAAAAATATGCGCGTGCAGTGCCAGTGGGAAACCGGCGTAAACTCGACATGTTCAAGCGTCCAACTACACGCAAATACTGGACAAGAGATACGAAAAGAAATATACTACGTATTTGTTACATCCTGCTCAAATGTTTTGGGACATGTAAAAATAAAAAAATGGGTATTTGTTTTATTTATCTGTACTTTTGACTTTTTAACTGTATTTTAATGTTAATTGAATGTAATTGAATTCAGTAATGTAAAGATGTTACTGTAATTTTGTACAATTTAGTTTTAGTTTGTTGTTGCTAGATTGCACTGTATACTGTATCTCACTTGAGAAATACAGATTCAGCATTATTAGTAATCTGTGTGTGCATTTTCCTTTATAACAAGCAAGTTGAGTCAAACCACTTATATATCGTATCGCAATCGCAAATCTCAATTTTGACCTTAATAATCGCAATGTGACATTTTTCCCAAATCGTGCAGCCCTAACATAATGCTCTTTTTTTTCTAACCATACTTTCTTTCTTCTCAGGGGAGCGATGCAACGTGGAGATAGATGAGTGCAGTTCGAACCCATGTCTGAGTGGAGGGACTTGTGTGGACAAAGTGAATGGGTTTCAGTGTTTGTGTCCAGCTGGGACTCATAGTCCTCTGTGTCACTCAGGTGCAGACTACTGCAGCCCCATGCCCTGCCTTCAAGGAGTGTGTATTGAGCAGCAGGGCGGGTAGGAACAGTTTTGTCTTTCTGTCGAAGTGGCTGATACTGATTATTAGTAGTAACTTCCATTTCCTGTTATAATGAGCATTATTTAACTTAGTATAAACCATCTATGGCTAGTTTTCTCTTTCACGTCAACTACTGTCATATTCTGTCTGTGTAGGTATGTTTGCGCGTGTACGCCCGGCTGGGAGGGTAAGAACTGTGACAGAGAAAAGAATGAGTGTCAGTCTAACCCGTGCCTGAACGGTGGCACCTGTAATGACCATCTCAATGGCTACACCTGCATGTGTCTCAGTGGATTTACAGGTAGATATGTGTAATCCATTAGTCTTTCCAAACAAAGTAATAATGATGTTCAACTCCATTTCCAACTCACTGACTTGCCCTTTTTCTCTTTTAGGTTTGAACTGTGAGATAAATATTAATGAATGTGAGTCAAACCCTTGTATGAATCAGGGAACCTGTGTGGATGAAGTCAACCGCTACATCTGCCATTGCACTCTGCCTTACACAGGTGACACACATTTACAGTGAACAGTTTTTTACAGTGATTTAATTTACAGAATCAGCACTTTTTTAGTCAGTAAGAGTTTAAATAAAATATTTTAGTCTGGACACCTAATAAAATGATCATGGGGTTGTATGGTATTTTCATATTTTTGAAAGACAGCAAAAACCATTTTATTGTAATACATTTTTAGTTTTAACATATTTTAAAATTTAATTTATCCCTATGATGCCAAATCTGTATTTTCAGCAGCCATTACTCTAGAATTCAGTGTCATATGATCCTTCAAAAAATAAAATTTTAGTGTTGAAAACAGTTGTGCTGCTAATTATTCTTAATACATTTTAATAATTAAATAATGTTAATCAGTATGAATATTATTATAATTATTAAAATATTTTTAAAGAAATACATTTATTAAAAAAACTAATTTATCCACAACTGTAACGCTCTGTTCCCAGGGAGACACTGTGAGGATAAGTTAGTCCCTTGTGATTCTCAGCCCTGTCAAAGACGAGGTGTTTGTCAACCATCCCTGGATTACACCAGCTATACCTGCCTGTGCCACAGCGGATGGGAAGGTACGTGCTTGGAGTTTGTGTTTGGGGGTGTTTTTATTCCTCAAAAGTGTATCTGATGTTAAGACATGATTTGATATGTATGTGCAGGAGCCCAGTGCACAGAGGATGTAGATGAGTGCAAGAAAAACCCATGTCAGAATGGAGGTCGTTGTTGGAACAAAGTGGGCAGCTACCGATGCGAGTGTCAACCTGGATACAGTGGGGTCAACTGCCAGACAAACATCGATGACTGCAGCTCCAGTACGTGTCATTGCTACACAGATTTATTCACATGTCGTGGATAAGTGTCAGACAGTAAACACATCATTACGTTAACCTCTTCTGTGTAGCCTAGTGGTCAGTGGCCTAGTGGCCAAATAAAATAAGTTACGTTTATATCAAACATATAAAAAATCGCCAAATACTTTGCTCAATATATTTAACTTTTGACATCTCTAAAAATTCACATCAACTTGTTTGTGGCCCACTAGGGGTATTTGGATACCAGCTATTATTAGAATTTTTGCACTCTTCTCCAGATCCATGCCGGAATGGAGGTACGTGTGTTGATAAAGTGGGCCGGTTCCTGTGCGAGTGCAGACCTGGTTTCTATGGTGACCGCTGTGAGGAGGAAGTCGACGAGTGCGTTAGCAATCCCTGCTGGAATGGAGGTCGATGCACTGATTACGTGAACAGCTACACGTGCCAGTGCCCACCTGGCTATGACGGCATCAACTGTGAACGTGATATTCCAGATTGCACTGAGACGTATGATTTCCAAATAAATTTTCTGCATATTTTTTTATTGTATCATGTGTATGCGTATTCATTCTCTCTCTCTCTTTTACTCCATAGCTCTTGTCTCAACAATGGAACGTGTGTGGATGGAATCAACCGTTTCACCTGCCGCTGTCGCCATGGCTTTTCGGGTCAATTCTGCCAGTATGAACTGAATGAGTGTGAATCTCATCCCTGTAAAAATGGTGGCACCTGCATAGATGGTCTGGGGACTTTCCACTGCAAATGCCCGCTGATGTTTACTGGAAAAACCTGCGAGGTAAAAGCGATCAACGTTGCTCAGTGATCAGATGTCGATTTAAGCCTACATTTTGGACTCAGCTGGAGAATCAGCTGGAGAAATAAAACTATTTTTTGTCTTGTGTGTTGAACTTTGGTTGTCTGAATTTTGGTTGGTGAATGTTCAGCGGTTAATTTCTCTGACTGTTTCATTCTGCAGTTAATTGTGAACTTGTGCAATAAGATTACGTGTAAGAATGGAGGCAAATGCAGCCAGAATGAGATGGGTTGGAGATGCAACTGTCCGCATGGCTCAACAGGCCTGTACTGTGACATCCCTAATGTGTCTTGCCAGAAAGTTGCCGAAAACAAGAGTGAGAGATTACACATTAATTTCACTGTAACTGTTTTGAAATGCAGTAAAATGTAATGAAGACTAATTACATTACAGACTAACTTAATTTATTCTCATATGCTCCAGATGTGACAGTGGACATGGTGTGTGAGCATGCAGGGCAGTGTGTGGACAAAGACAACGCACACTATTGTCTGTGTCAGAGAGGTTACGAGGGCAATTACTGTGAGGTGGAGATGGATGAATGTCTTTCCAAACCCTGTAGAAATGGAGGGACGTGTGTGGACTACCAGGGCGGTTATGACTGCAAGGTAAAACCTAGTAACATTTATAGACACTGTTCAAACTTTTGAGGTAAACTTGTAGTCTTTTGTGCTACAAGTTCTTTTTAACATTGATTCAAAGAATCTTGGACAAAAATATTAAGCTGTTTTCTGTATTGATAAAATTATTAGTAAGAAATGTTTCTTGAAATCAATGTATCTTCTGTTCTCTAAACCTCTCTTTCTCTTTCAGTGTAAAGCCGGTTATCAGGGCGTGAACTGTGAATATGATGTTGATGAGTGTCACTCAAGTCCCTGTCGAAATGGAGGTACCTGTTTTGATATGATCAACCACTTCTACTGTGCATGTCCTCCCGGCACCAAAGGTATGACTGATTCTTAATGCAGTATGTTTAATGCTCAGATGTTACACTGCTATATTAATGGCCCTTACCACTTTTTTGTTGTGCAGGTTTGCAGTGTGAGGTGGACGTGAATGAATGCGCCCCAGAGTTCGGCACTCGCTGCAAGAATGGCGGCCAGTGTGTGGATGGTGTGGGGCGGTACACTTGCTCCTGCCCTCCTGGTTTCACTGGAGAGCATTGTGAAGGAGATGTGAACGAGTGTCTTTCTAAACCTTGCAATCCATCTGGCACTATTGACTGCGTGCCGCTCACTAATAACTATCAGTGCCGCTGTCGTCTCGGTTATACTGGTGAGGTCTTGTTTTAGTATCGTAGATGATCATACTAGCTGTTTTAAAGTGGTTCAAATTAACTATTTTCTTATGCACTTTTGTGCTCTCCACAACCCACCTCACCCCCGTAGGGCAACATTGTGAGTTAATGGTGGATCTGTGCCTCTCCAATCCATGCCACAACGGCAGATGTACCATGAACACAAGTTCATTACATGGATACACCTGTACCTGCCAACCTGTAAGTGCAGAGTTAGCGTTTATATATATGCATTTCGTTTTTATACAATCAGTATGTGTATACAATCAAAAGGTTGGTTTTTTTTGTAAAGGTTTTTAAGTCTCTTTGATCAAACGTACAGTAAAACCAGTAAAATTAACATTTAACAAAGGTATTGCAATGTTTTTCACATTCTTGTGAATGCAGATCAGAATTTTCAGTGTCCCAATATCCTTCAGAATCATTCTAAAATGCTGATTTGATCATTATCCATTGAAACTGTTATGCTGCTTAATTTGAAAGATTCTTTGATTAATGGAAAATAAAAAAACAGCATTTATCTTTGAAATGGAAATCTTACTGACCACAAACTTTTGACTGGTATTGTGTATGTGTGCATGCGCAAGCAATTAAACTTTTGACTGTACTGTGTAGCATTCCCTGTTTTGGTAAATGCTTAAAGCCTTTATCGAAAATTCACTAACTGCTCTCCTAGAGGAGGAGGGTATTTTAATGACTAATATATCTCTTGCTGTGCTTTCCAACATTTCTTTTACTACCTTTAATGGCCGCTTGGTTTGGCTTGATTCTGTTTTGCTTTAAGTGAAAATGTTTCCTTTTCTCAAGGCTGCTTGTTTCTCTCTCATTCTCATGCTTGCACTAAAGACTGAAGCTGCATAAATCAGGTATGAAGTGAAAGTCTGATTCCCTCTTAACTCGTCTTTTACTCTTCTTTCACTCACTGCTTCTGTCTTACTAGCCCCCAGTCATTTCGTTGTAAGGTATTCCCATGATTTGCTGTATTTGTGGGGTCTAACAGCCTCTGTGTGGCTCTTTCAGGGTTACACTGGCTTCACCTGTGGTAATTTTGAGATCTCCTGTGCCAGTTTGCGCTGTCAAAATGGTGGACGATGCATGGAGAAAAATGGTCACCCGCAGTGCAGCTGCCCAGTGGGTTTTACCGGACCGCACTGCGAGGGCATCACAAACCCCTGCTTGTGTCAGAACGGTGGCATATGTAGGGCGGATGATTCTAACAAGTACAGCTGCCAGTGTCTACCCGGCTTCAGTGGGCCGACCTGTCAAACGCCTAAACCTTTCTGCCCATATTTGGAGTGCGAACAGCGGGCAGGAGACAAAGTGTGTGACCCACAATGTCGGATCCCAGAATGTGAGTGGGATAGAGGTGACTGTACATTGCACTGGGACAAGCCCTGGAAGAACTGCACAGCCTCCGTACCCTGCTGGGATTTATTCCATAATGGCCGCTGCGACCCCGAGTGCGACAATGCAGGCTGCCTCTTCGACAGCTTTGAATGCCAGGAAGGTTCATCGACAGGCTCAAGCACTTGCAAGTATGTGTGCCAGTGTATTTTTCACACTGTAGAGCATTACTAGGATGTACTTTTTTGATGAACTTTGATAGATAATGCTTGAAAAACATTTCAATGTAGATATTAGTTTTTAGTTTTTTTACATTACATTTTTTATATTTACATTGTATTTAAATTTTAAATGTAATTTTTATATGTAATAATGATTATTTACTAACTTAATTTCTCCTTAGATATGACAGATACTGTGCAGATCATTACGCCAATGGTCATTGTAACCAGGGCTGCAACACAGAAGCATGTGGCTGGGATGGTCTGGACTGTGCCACAGACACTCCTCCCAAGCTGGCTGATGGTACACTGGTGATAGTCGTGCTGCTGCAGCCCGAGGAGCTTTTGGGTGACCTTAAGGGTTTCCTGCGCTCTTTGGGGACAATCCTGCACACCAACCTGAGACTTAAGATGGATAAGCATCAGAGACCTATGGTGTACCCGTACTATGGAAACGAGGAAGATGAAATGCCAAGCAATATTGCTACTGTGAAGCAACGTGGAAAACGAGAGCTGGAGAGGGAGGTTATCGGGTACGTTTGTCACCCAGAAATGAACACTTTGTTGCTTACCTTTATGTTGTGTTTGTGTAAATTAACATGGTTTTGGATGTCTTCTTGGTTTAGATCGAAGGTTTACCTGGAGATTGACAATCGACAGTGTTCTCAGCACTCAGCCGAATGCATCTCCAGTTCAGACCAGGCTGCAGCCTTCATAGCTGCCGAGTACCTGAAATCACAGCTACCCTACCCAGTCTACTCTGTGGACAGTAAGTGAACTTGTAAAAGAGGGTTCTATCAAAAAGAAATTGTGGTTTTCACTGTGTTGTTCTCTCTTTAAAACCGTTGTTAACCATCCTCTCCCACCTCAGGCCACAAAGATGGAGATATCCCAATGCCTCCTCTTCTGTACCTTGTTGCCGTGGCTGCAGCTATCATCTTGCTGATTTTGGTGCTGGGTGTGTTGGCCGCCAAGCGTAAACGCAAGCACGGGACTTTATGGCTTCCTGATGGATTTCTGGCAAAGAAAGACAGCAAGCGGAGGGAGCCAGTGGGACAGGATGATTTTGGCATGAAGTAAGTGTTTGCCTGAACTCCACAATTATCTCTGGATATTAGCTGCGTTCATGTTGCCATGAGAAGTTCCTGATTAATAAGTAGGAATGATGTGACTGTGTGCTTTCTACTGGTATTGTAAATATTATCTATATTAAACTGCTTAAACTTTATACACATTATTTCAAATCATTTTATTATCAAATAATGTTTTTTATGTGAAAAAATGAATACAGAGTGCTATTAAAAACAACAGCCTGAATCTTTTCACACGTTCCTGTAAATCTGTTAATTTTAGGTAGCATCTTAACTCAACCCTTTTTCTCTATCCTCCACTTTCTTTCAGGAGCATGCAGAAACCACAGGATGGAGGGTTGATGGATGGCAGTTCTACCCATCATTGGTCAGAGGAGGATCATCTATCTAAAAAACCTAGGGTAAGAGATGGTACCTCCATAGCCCTGAAGATGACAGTAACAGATGCCTTTGTTTGTAATCAATCTGAATGGACACCTCCAACTTCACAGATGGAGGATAAGCCATTGCTTCCTGTTGGAGTGGATGGAGGAGTGGACAGGAGAGAGTGGACCCTGCAGCATCACAAAGCAGCGGATATCACACTCACTCCCCCTCAAGCGGATATAGACATGGACAGCCTGGATGTTAATGTCAAAGGACCAGGTTAACAGTCTAAGATTCTTTCTTATTCATAATCTGAGGAAAAAAGGTTTTCCTTTTTAAAAGTTTGAACTTATTTTGCATTCTCTTTCATCCTCATAGATGGTTTCACTCCTCTCATGCTGGCATCTCTACGAAATGGCAGCAGCCCTGATTGTGGCAGCATGCTGGGAGATGAGGAGGAGGAAAGTGGCGCTGACGAGCCTGGCACAAATGTCATAACTGACTTAATTGGCCAGGGTGCATCGCTCAATGCCCAGACAGATCGCACCGGAGAGACTGCCCTTCACCTTGCTGCACGATACGCCCGAGCTGATGCCGCCAAGAGACTTTTGGATGCTGGTGCTGATGCCAATGCTCATGATAACATGGGCCGCACCCCTCTTCATGCAGCCGTGTCGGCAGATGCTCAAGGAGTCTTTCAGGTGAGGGAATGTGCTTATACTCATATGCCTGCTAAGCCTAACAGACAATAATAATGATTAGCTAAAAATGCTCAAACATCGGAACATCGTTCCAAACCTTTGGTCATCTTCGCAACACAAATTAAGTTTTTTTTGATGATGTCAGAGACCCATCTCTCCCTCCATAGACAGCAATACAACTGAAATGATCCCATCTTCAGAATCGTAGTAAAGACATAAAACGGCCCTTGTGACATCAGTGGATCAATTTCAGTTTTGCAACGCTATGAGAATACTTTTTTGTGCAAAGAAAACAAAAATAATATTTACTGTACCATTCTTCTCCTTCGACTTACATCTTCCGCCATTTTAGAGAGCATCACAAAGCAGCGCATACACTTTTCCTAAATATGCATGCAGGTGTGTGTGTATGGATATATATCCATACACACACAGAAAACTGTAGTTTGTATATATTATATTTTTAATTTCTCTTTCTATTCAAAGAGAAGTGAAAAAAGTTTTCTGAGTTTTTGTGTGCATATACACTATTGTTTTTTTTAAACAACAGATTCTTATCCGTAACCGTGCCACGGATCTTGACGCCCGTATGAATGACGGCACCACACCACTCATCCTGGCAGCCAGACTGGCAGTGGAGGGCATGGTGGAGGAGCTGGTGCACTGTCATGCAGATGTCAATGCTGTAGATGACCATGGTAAGATGAAAACCCATATTAACATATGTTAGGGATGCTCATTTCGGTTATTTCTCGTAACTGACAACCAACGCTCGTTCACCGATTATTAACCGACAACTAGATTTGAATTCAATTAGAAAGGATAACCGCCTGTGACCCATTAAAAATAGGAATATTTGTTTTCTGTGGATTCATTGTTCATGCGCAAAAACTAGCAAACAACAGAAGACCAAGATTCACATGATCATATCTGTTTCATATCATACGCCTGCTGCACTTATAATTAAGTGATTACTATGATTATAAATGATAAATAGGCCTATACGAGAAACATATAGTCATTTTACTTAAATAATAGATCAAGAAAACAAAATAAATAATTCTGTATGAACGTGCAATGGGAATCAAGCCTGTATTACCAGTACCAAAGCAACATTGACCCAATTAATATCAAAGATGGCAACGTCCATAAAACTAAAAGTCTTATCACTTTGTGACATGACGGGTCCAATCGAGGCACGAGTTCTTTCCTTAAATATTCATTAACCGAGAGAAGCTTATAAATTTGGGCGGAGAGTGAAGAATTTGCATCGTGCACAGAACACAAAACTGACAGGAGTGACAGTGGAAAACTAACGAGATCCAATAAAACACGCAGCTAATTTCCCCATCACTATAAGTGACCCAAAACACACATAAAAACACGTAACGCACGGTAGATGCACGTTTGTGCAGCAGAGCGGCTCTCTTTAGCAGTGTATGAAGTGACAGATGTCCAGTCCTGTTCTGTTCTCACAGTGTATGTGTTCCGAGAATGCGGTTGTGAGTTCTGAACATTTACAGGTGAGTTCCGTTACAGAACGCGGTTGTCACTCCCTGTGTTAGGACTCAAGCAGCCTGTATAGGACTGACAACTGTATTCTGCTGCTGTGTGAATGTGGCCAATAAAATGCGACTTTTTCTTTTTTTTTTTTACACAT
>JAUYWG010000041.1:6891040-6914121 GCA_034779775.1 Enteromius afrohamiltoni
ATATATATATATATATATATATATATATATGTTTTTTATATTTTTATATAGGCTATGAGTGGCGTATTTGAACAATGCAGCAAACCATTTAAAATAATTAGGTAAAATACTGAAATTAATAAAATGAGGTTAACCTGATTGTATTAATCGGTCAAAATTCATATCGGTCGTTTAACGTTTAAACGGTTGAAATGAACATCCCTAACATATGTCATAGTAAAGACCTTACTTTTGTTGATACATGGAAATAAAAAAAATTTTAGGCATAAAATTGACACAGTTTAATCTTATCGCTCTCATCTTTTCTTAGGCAAGTCAGCTTTGCACTGGGCCGCTGCTGTTAATAATGTAGATGCCACTCTAGTGCTACTCAAGAATGGAGCTAATCGAGACATGCAGGACAACAAGGTACTCTTTCATGTCTGTTTGTTTATGTGCATGTTTAATCACTTTTTGAATATACAGATTGTGTATGTGTGTATGTGTTATAGCCAAACACTTCAGTTTTGTTTTTTTCTTTGATGTAGGAGGAGACGCCCTTGTTCTTGGCTGCCAGGGAGGGCAGCTTTGAAGCGGCCCAAGTTCTCCTAGATCATTATTCAAATCGTGATATCACTGACCACCTCGACCGCTTGCCTCGTGATACTGCGCAAGAACGAATGCATCACGACATTGTGCGTCTGCTGGACCAGTACAACCTGGTGCACAGCCCACATTCTGGGCCTAACCACATGGGCAATGGTGGGGGACACTCCTCTATGGTCTGTGGGACAAATGGTACGGGATTCATGATCGGCATGCGCCCAGGACCACAGGGCAAAAAGAATCGCAGAGCAGGAGGAAAAGCAAACACTGTCGCAGCCGGGACAGCAAAAGATCTAAAAGAAATGAAGTCGAAGAGGCGGAAGAAGCCGGCTGGAGGAGAGGGGCCGAATGTTGTGGCAGTGGCAGGAGCCAGCGGTAATGTCACCAAAGCAGCTGGTGGTCTCTCAGAGAGCTCAGTCACCATGTCACCTGTGGATTCCCTGGAGTCTCCACACTCGTATGCCGGAGAGGCAGTGGCCACCACAAGCACTGCAAATTCTCCCCCTCTGCTTAGCACCCCGTCCGTGAGGCCTATGCTGCCTCCTGTGAGTCACATGTTGGGCCAGCAGCAAAGCTGGGTGGGTTTGGCCAAACACAGCTACAATGGCCACATGTTTGGCCTCATGCCGCCCCACCAGATGAACACGGGCCACACCAGCATGCAGCAGCACCACAGCCCAGGCATGCTCACCCCGATGAACGTCACCATGACCCGTGAACAGCTGCCGCCCATTGTCACCTTCCAAATGATGGCGGCAAGCAATGGGCAGAACCTCCTTAAGCAGGCTCAACAGGGGCAGATGCAGGCACAGGGGCAAAATCAGGCACAAAGTCAGCACCTGCACTGTAACCAGAGTATGATGTACCCCATGCCCGATGTGGGAATGCAGCACGGCCTGTCGCATACCCTTCAGCACCCCCACGGTCACAACCATGCACTCCCTCACAGCCTGCCTGAGAGCCAAGCACGACAAGTAGCTTCGTATCAGCCCCGCCAGAGCCCTGTGGATAAATATCCAACACCACCTTCCCAGCACAGCTACCCCACTGCCGGCTCCGAGGGAACCACCCCCGGTCATCCCACACACAATCCCAGCGAACACCCCTACCTCACTCCTTCCCCTGAATCACCTGACCCCTGGTCCTCTTCGTCTCCTCACTCCAACTCAGACTGGTCCGATGTCACAACAAGTCCCACCCCTCTAGGAAACCCTCACACACTGCCTCCTTCCTGCCGCACACACATTCCTGAACAAGCCCAGCTGCAGCCCCCGTCACAGGCCGTGCAGCCGACGCAGTCGCAGCAGTCACAGCGCAGCAGTGTGTATGCGTAGGAACTTGAACCTTCCAGAGTTTAATTGCACGGCTGGTTTGATTGTCTCTCTCTTCAGCTGCCAGAGGAGTGGCCATTTATGCTTTCTCCATTCTTCTACAGTCTTTATTACGCTCTGCATGTTAATTTCGAAGTTTGTATATCGTCAATTCCCATTAGCCCGGATATTTCAGCGCACAGAAGCCCGGGCTGAACTGAAACAACTTTTAAAACTCTGGAATCCTGTTAACGGCCATCTACGATTTAGGACACTGTTACCAATGGACAATCACAGTGCCAAAGCTGTCTCGTTTGTGGTTACTGTCCCCAATTTGGGGAAATTTATTTCAAGATTAAGTCAAACATTTTACAATTTGAAGGAAATTTTAGTAATTTAGTCTACAGTCTTTTTTGATCTTTTTTTTTTTTTTTTTTTATCAGATATGGTACCAAACCTTAAAGGGATAGTTCACAGGAAAAAGAAAATCGTCATCATTTACTCGCTTCTCTGTTGTTCCAAACCTGATTGACTTGCTGTGCAACTCAAAATGAGATATTTGTAAGAATGTCTCAGTGTTTCTTTCTCTTTTTTATGCATGCAGTGAAGTCAAACGGCTTAAAGTTGTATGAACTTGCATTGTATGAAGAAAAACATTCTTTACAATATCTATGTTTGTGCTTAACAGAAAAAGTCATACATGTTGGAAAGTGCATCAGAGTTTATTAGTGAGCTATAAAATAATATCATTATTTTTAACTGATTTTATATCATGGGTCAGCTTTCTTGCGTTTTCGTTGTTTTTTGTTTTTAAGAACAACTTTTTTTTTTTATAGTAATGAAAAGTTTCTTAAATGTATTGGTGGTACTTTGTTTGCAACTGGTAACATGAATGTGCTACACATACATCTCATTTTTTCATGTGTGGTTCAGAGCTAAACTGTGGTGTAAATAGCTATTGGTTACATTTTTATGTTATTTCCTTGTCGTCTGTTACGGTTTATAATTAAGAGAGATGGAAGGAGGTGTGTAAATATGAATGGGTTCCGCTATGAAATGTTATGCAGTATTCAGTGGCCACACAAACATGAGGTTTGAAGAGGAATTCCAGCTGCCATCTTCAAGCCTTTCAGAAAACTAACCGCATATACATAATATCATCAGTGCCTTTTAGAACTTTGTAATCATTGTTACTATTGTATTTGTTTTGTTCTGCCTTTTTTGTGTTGCTGTATAGTAATATTCTGAGCAGTTTTACCAGTTCTGAAGTTGTATTTTTTTATTTACATAAGTTTTAAATACGTCATGTACTTCCTTTATTCTAAATACAATCAACCTGTCTGTGCAACCGTATGAATCACTTGGTAATCCAGAAATAATACTTTATACAATCTAAATGTGCTGTTTTATGTTTTTGAGCAAAGCTTTATAAAACTGTTTAGTACAATCACATTTTTTATGTGTTTTGCACAATAAAAGCCCCTGGGTCTCTGAAACGCCAAATAAACACTCATAATATTATTTAGAGATGCATGCATACAGTAACCAGAGTGATGATGAAATAATGTTAAAGAGGTCTTAGGAACTTCCGGTATGCTGTATTTGTGCAGGTGGGTGGATCATTGATAATGTGTGTGCTCAAGGTCAATATTAAGAGAGTTTGCTTATCCAAATAGAAACCTTTATGTACTATAGGCTCCATGTGGCATGTTCTTTTTTGGAAACAGTTGATATCCTGTAGCACTTAAGTGCCCTTCAACAGTATGACTTTAGAGTACTGAAATGTTAGGAACTGATTGGGTGTTCATCAACCAAATAAAGGTCAAAGCAAATGTTTCGAAACATTGTATCTTCACCCAAATGTTATGCAAAGCTATTTTTGTATTTGCTGTATATAATTTTATGTTTTTTTTTTATTATATGTTATTGTACTTTCTTTCCTGTTCACCAAATATATGCAATACAGTATGCTAGAATGAAGTAAACGTTTCGTCTTAGTCTTTTATAGATTACAATTTGTGATTAAAACAAAAAAAAAAACAACAAAAACAAAACAACGTGTATTGGAAATAATCCCAGACAGTTAATGATTAAAATAGAGATGAAACACAAATAAAGGAAAACCTTTGCTAATTGATCTGGCTAAATGAGTCTCTCTTTCTCACATATTTAAGTTTATATGCATGTTTTTTATTTTAGATTTATTCTATATATATATAGGTCTGTTATATTTCAGTGAATTATTAAAGAAGACCTAAAGTCTCTCCCTCTTTCGCTCTCTCTAGTTGTTATATATTTATTCATTAGTTTGATTGATTTAGGTGTTACAATTGCTCATTACTTGCACACGGAAAGCGTGCAAAGGGCATTTTAATATGCAAGACTAATACGCAGGTGAATGCGCGCTCAGGTTGACGTCACTCTGTCCGCCAACCGACAGGTGGCGACAACAACACATAATGACGTTCGAAACAAGACACCAGGAAGTACTGCAAGATTGTGGAAATTTATATGAAGATTTTCTAGACTTAACTTGACAGTCTGCTTTTCATTCTCGGTGAATAAGGGTATGCGGCATGGGTGGACACAGAGCACATGATCATGCGCGAGGAACACCCAAAACGGTTGATTTCGTCAGATAATAGCTTAGCAACTCTCAGTGTGTAACTATTTAACACACTGTGTGTATATTTAACTTGTGCGGAACTCATCTTAAAGGATGGATCTTTGACGGGGTTTAACGTTAATGTTTTATTCAAACTCTCAACGTTACTCGCAAACTGCCACTCTTCCGGATCTTTGCACTAATTCTCAGAAAAGGTGAGCTTGCGAAAATATAACTTATGTGATGTTTGCAGCTATTTTACCAAGTGGGATCATAGTTTTATGTCAAACGTCTGTTTGTTATTACTATTTGCTGTAAACTATAGAAATATTTAGTTTTATTAATTTAATAATTTTTGGTCATTTCCTTTCATAGTCTTCGCGGCTGACTTTATTTACGCTTACGTTGCAGAATATTTGACTAATTTTCTTCTTGTTTAATACCATTTTAACTGTACGTAATACGGGTCATTATTTACACACGTCATGTTGACTATATTTCTTTCGTTGAAACATAAGAGGAGATGTAAAGCAAAATTACAACCTCAGTCACCATCGACCTCCACTGTATAGAAAAGATGCAGTGAAACTGTATGGTGACTCACAGAACGAATACATTTTAACTGTATGTCATTACACATTTTTCATTTAATGGTGAACTATCCCTTTAAATGTCCTAAATATAGTACAAAATAAACACCGCAGTGTTATAGCCTATTAGATTTACTGGCTTATAACTGTTGTTTATGGCCATTAATGTTTACAGAGCAGCTTGCTTGTCAGACCCAGCTGGGACAACAATGTATTTTAACATCTGTCTGCTCTTTGCCCTTTTCTTTCTGATGTCACCCCAGTCTGTCGTGGTCTCCTTGTGAGAGGCTGTCATCATGGCATCAGCCAAGCTGAAGTACCTCTCTCTGGGGATTCTGGTCTTCCAGACCACGTCCCTGGTGCTCACCATGCGTTACTCACGCACCTTGCAGGGCGACGGGCCACGTTACCTGGCCTCCTCTGCTGTGGTGGTGGCAGAGTTCCTCAAGATCCTCACCTGTGTGGGGCTCGTCTTCAAAGATCATAGTGAGTTTCTTGGTGCTTCCTTCCTCCATTTTTGAGATTGTTGTTGATCTCTTTTCCTGAAAGCACCATAGTAATAATGTAGCCAGACTAATTAGATAGTTCTTAGAAAGTCATTCACATTTCTGTGAGTGACCATGAATGCCATAAGAAATTCAATCTCTGTCTGTGTGTTTAAAGTTTGTGAGATAAATGAGACAAATAGTTTGCATTTGCATATTCCTGGAAAATGATTAATCGTTAATAATCACATTCAAAATAAAAGTGTGTTTTTGAATACATAAATATATATATGTATATATGTATGTGTATATATATATATATATGTATATATACATATACACACACACACATATACATATATATATGTGTGTGTGTGTGTGTGTATATATACACAGTTAGATTTTATATATTAAATATAAAAATAAATATAAAATATATTTATAATATAAATGATTTATGAATACATATAAATGTTTGTTTATATTTGCAGTAAACGTATAATAAATATACACAGTACACACACATAGTATATAACTATATTATATATAGTATATAAATATATACAAACTTTTATTTTGAATGCGATAAATCATGATCAATTATTTTGCAGCCTTTCTATAAAGTCTCAATTTAAATGAACAAAAAATTACTCCAATAATAATGAAATAATTTAACAGTTATAGACAGTTTCTGTCCATCCAAAAGTTGTAATTACTAATTTACAGTCAGAAAACAAAACAGAATTTATAGTTTTACTCATCCATTTCTCCATTGATATTGTGTTTCATACCTCTAACTTACCATATTTGCTAGATCCAGTGATTCAGTGAAGAAGTCTCATTTGTTCACCAAAGATGCATTTATTTAACCAATGCAGTGAAAACAGTAATATTTAGAAATATTACTGAATCATCTCAGAGCAATGTGATGCTTCAGAAATGTTTATTATATTACAATGCTGATTAGATGCCTAAGAATTTTTTTTTCTTTTTTTCTTATCAGTGTTGAGAACGGTTGTGCTGCTTAGTGTTTTAAACTTCCAATGTACATTGGGAGGAATGGCTGTGAATTTTCTGTATTATTGCCAGGTAACTGAGGTGTCTGTTTGAAACAGGTTACAGCGGCCGAGCACTGAGCAGTATTTTGAGACAGGAAATTCTACACAAGCCTATAGACACGCTGAAGCTGGCGATTCCTTCAGGGATATACACGCTACAGAATAACCTGCTCTACGTAGCACTGTCCAACCTTGATGCTGCTACCTACCAGGTAAGTCACTATCCATCCTCTAGTTGCCTTATTTTTATGGCTATCATTCTTATGTATTTGTTATACTCTTCTAGGTGACATACCAGTTGAAAATCCTGACCACAGCCCTGTTTTCAGTCTCTATGCTGGGTCGCAGGCTCGGGGTGTACCAGTGGTTGTCTCTGCTAATTCTTATGGCCGGCATTGCACTTGTACAAGTAAAAATACCTTCTCTACTTTTTACCTGCCCAAAAACCTCGCTTTTGCTATAGTCTTTGATGTAATTTATGCTTGTTTGTTTGCACAGTGGCCAGCAGACTCCCCGTCAGACCCTCAGAAAGAACAGCTGACTGCAGGCTCACAGTTTGTAGGGCTGGGGGCTGTGTTAGTAGCCTGTTGCTCTAGTGGGTTTGCTGGGGTCTACTTTGAGAAGATCCTTAAAGAGTCCAAGCAGAGTGTTTGGGTCCGAAACATCCAGCTTGGTAAATATGTTTATAAGGAAAAAGGCTTATATTATACTCCATATTTAGTTCAAAAGAGGGTCAGTTATGCTTTAAGAAATAGTTCATCCAAAAATGTTAATTTACTACCCTCAGGCCATCCAAGATGTAGATGAGTTTGTTGATCAAAACAAACGATTTTGACAAATGTAGCATAACATCTCTGGTCACTAATTCACTACACCTCTGTAGTGAATGGGTGCCGTCAAAATGAGAATTCAACAACTAATTAAAAACATCACAATGTTACATACAAATCCAGTCCATCAGTTAACTGTTGCTTTCCGCCTAAAATATGTGTTTGTTCATCGTTTTCTCAATGAAAAAGTAATCTCATTTGTATCAGAAGCGAAACGGGTGGAGATGAAAACAGTGAAAAGTAAAAACAGCCAAAAAAAAACATTAAACAAACATTAGTGTATCTTGCTGTAAAGAGCATTGATGGTACTAAAATTAGATTTTTATATCTACTACCATGTAAAAATTCTTAAATATAATTTTGCTAAAACGCAGGTTTAGAACCTGCAGTATTTAACATAAGTGCCATTTTTAACATCTGCTAAGTCCAATGTGACAGAAAAGCAGCTAAAACTGCATCAGTGATGGGAGACTTCACCTATGCGTGCCAGACAGTGCGAACACACCTGCCAGCTGCTGTACTAGACAGATTTTGCATATAAACGTATTCTATAAATTGTGGGTTCGGTGTACAGAACCACTCACAGAGGGCACAGATTTTACACTGGGTAGAAATATATGATGCTTTTTCTCTGTCTGAACACGAATTAACACTTAGGCACAGGTGAAAATGACTTGACAGAATGAAGCACTATGACACACACAGCCTATTTTTACACTAGAAGTCTGGTTACCATTTGTATAATCTGTATTTCTGAGAAACAGTCTCCTATTTTTTACCAAGCGGTTTTTGCACAGAATCGTGTAAGGTCCCTCTCAGGAGCTAGTATTTATACGTGTGTTTTCCTTCTTGCCATGTGGAATCTCATTGTAAGGGTTTATTTATAACTGTCGATGTGTGAATTGAGCGTCTGTAGTGATTCACCTCCTAATGTGAACTTCTGTTCATCATAATGACCTGAGCCAAAAAAGCATCTGTTTAGTTAATGAGTGCCCGCATATTTTGATAATCTATTCATTACAATTATAAGCTACTGTTCAAATGTTTAAGGCCAGTAAGATTTCCTTCTTTTTTTCCCCTTATTTTATTAAGCAAGGACACATGGATCGAATGTGTCAGTAAAAGATTTATAGTAGTACAAAAGATTTCTATTTGAAATGCACAGTGTTCTTTGTATTCATCAAATGATCCTGGTGTTTGTACCACTGATAACTGAACTAATGGCTACTAAAATTCCAGCCTTGCTGTCATGGGAAATAAAACACATGGGAAACATTTTCAATTTGAAATAGTTGACAATATTATTGTTTTAGTGTAATTGTTTTTGCTCAGATAAATGAGGTTTCAAAAACAGAGTGCTGTGGTATGTAAAACAAAACTAAATGTTTTGCCCTCTGTGCAGGCATGTTTGGCCTGGTTTTTGGGATCTTTGGGATGTTGGCCTACGATGGTGACCGAGTCCAAGAACTCGGAATGTTTCAGGGCTACAACACACTGACTTGGATTGTGGTCGCCCTCCAGGTGAGCTTGAACTTTTCAGTACAAGACTTCTGAAGTGTAAATAAGTTTACATGTGACTCGGAACTGATAATTGCTTCATCGTCAACACATAACAGGAAGCAACACAAGAGCTTTCCTCTGGAACGCGTTAATGTGCAACAATATAAATTGATTGGGGTTTTTTTTACGCACAGGCTCTTGGAGGGCTCGTGATAGCTGCTGTCATCAAGTATGCTGACAACATACTGAAAGGCTTTGCTACATCACTCTCAATTATCCTCTCCACATTCATTTCCTATTTCTGGCTTGAGGATTTTGAGCCTACCAGGTAAAAAGGAAACATTTTTTAATGTCTTGTGATCAATAAATGCTTGGAATTCAATTGATTTAAAATAAAAAAGAGGTATTTAGTTGAAATGAAAAGACTAAAAACCCTCTTGTTCTTTTCTGTCCAGTGTGTTCTTCCTGGGTACAGTATTGGTCATAATGGCGACGTTTCTCTATGGTTATGAGAGCAAGCCAGCGCCCAACCCAAGCCGGGCATGAAAAGTGGATGGACGAGGTGAATGTAGAGTGGAACAAAAGGATGAAACGAGTGGAAGAGCAGAGGAGGCGTAGAGAGCAGGAAAAATGGATTAACACAAGGTTGGATAACAGCCTGGGCCACTGCTGTGCAGTGCTGAGCTGAAGCACACTGGGAGAAATGCTCTGGGTCTCTGGTTTCAATGAAACTCATGTTTTACGTGAAAAACATTAATCAGCGCTGATCATATTAATGGGTGATGGATTAAAAACACTTCATAATGTGCCATTTTTAAATGTCTCAAAACTTGTTTGGCTTTCCTTGGCCATTTATTATCGGTTCATCTTCAAGGACCAGTGCAGTACTTTGCCACAAATCCAACTTGAATCACGCAGAAATTTAAGTCTCTGCAATGGATGTTACTAAAGGGGTTGTTGCATCACTGTATTTTTGTGTTTTTTTTCTGTTTAATATCCTAAAAGAAATATTTTATGCTATTTTAATTGACTGAGTTGCTGGGTTAGTTCCTGTTCTGTCGAAATTGAGGGAATAAGGGATCTTTTGTGAATAGGATGTAAACTTTTGATATTATTATAATGGAAATAATAATTCTACTTCAGATGACGCCAGCCAGTCAGTTTGTGGGATGTTGTGATTATTATTTTAAAGATTACCTCTGTCACCAGGCAACAAAGAATACTTGAGTTACTCTGCTATATATGCAAGGAAGTGCTTTTTTAGTGACTTTGCACTATGTGTGAAGCTATATTAGTATCTGGTGAGGAGAAGTAATAATTCAGGTGTTTAATTGTCTTTTCTTTTTTTTTCAAACAATACACACATTTTCACCAGGGCAGCACAAAATTGAAAAGAAAAGACTTGTCTTTTTTTTCTCTCCAAAAGATGTAAAAACAATGCATGCACTCACAGTTTGAAAAAGGTAATAATTTGAAAAAGGCAAATAGATTTTACAGTCAGGACAACTGTAGCTGCCCCAGTCGTTCAGAACACGCTGTGAACCACAAAATCAATAAACTCTACAGTGACCTCTGTAGACCAGCATTGGATCGTTTTTGAAGTCTGCGCCTCGCATATGGCCTTGTGAATTCAGTTTGTACAAATCCAGAGACTGATTGGAATCCATTTTTGATAATCAAATAATTACTCCACTGCAACTTGTGCAGGCGCGGGACTCTCTTGAGGAGGAAGCTTCAGGGAAGAGGGCGGTGTTTGTTGTGCTTTTGTGTCTGGATGCGCGTTTGTTATCTCAGTAAGAAGGTCCGGATGGTTTTCACCTCTCTAATGAGTAGCGGTGGGAGTTGGTGTTTGTAGCACTGTTCGAATCTCTTTCTTCCTCTCCCTCGATTCCCTCGCTCCCAGGTGAGCAGAAGAGTGAATTTAGTAGACCGCTCCAGACATTCTTAAGCATAGAGCGGAGAAATTTAAGCATCCGAAGATCCCTCATTTCCACTGCAGCGGTATTCACAGTCCAGGTTATGCTCAGTGGAATTAGGAAGTCTTACATCTCTTCTTACTTTCACAATGCAGTGCTGAATAGCAAACATATCTGATGGATAAAGCTTTCTGCTGCCTTCAAAATGTACTTTCAGTAAAACTGGTTGAACTGAAAGGCAATGCTGAAGTCATGCACAACTGTTTCTTTTGTTTTGCATTGTGTATCTATAATTGAGATGTAAAGGGGGGAATAAATTAATTCTCTCATTATGTATACTTTATAAGAACGTTTTGAAGAACCATGGGAACCAAACAACATTGGAGCATATATATAATATATAAAATAGTGATAGCTGGTTTGGAAGGACATGAAGGTGAGTAAATTATGACAGATTTTTTTTTTTTAGTGCAGTATCCCTTTATGTAGAGCAGATGCATGGTTTCTTCTCTTGTACTTTAGTCTGAGGATTTAAGGCAAATTTCAAATTAAAGGGACAGTTCACCCAATTAAAAAAAAATCAATGTATGGCTCCCCAACTCCCCTCCAAGTCCAGTGCAAGTCAGTAAGGTCCAATATTTTATGTCATTGGATAGACAAAAACATGTTTAAAATATATTTGTGTGTGTTCCACAGAAGGAATAAATGTTATACAAGATTGGAGTGAAAGATGTAGAATTTTCTTTCTTTCTTTTTTTTAATGAACTGTCCCTTTAAGTGTCTCCAAGGCTATTCAAGAACCAAGTATCTCTTTAAAGGCAGCAGTGTGGATTTAAGGCAGATTTTAATTAAAAATCTTTAGGTTTTACCACAACCTGCTACTTAGAGGGAATCACCACTAATGGTGGTCCTCGCTTGGGTCTCCACATTAGCACTTGTGCATCATTAGCATTGGGTTTACCCAATGCATTAGGAGGGATCGGCTCCATATGGGTCAACACCTTGGGCTGGTCCTGGTGCACCCGGCCTGTGAGTCTTGCACGAGAGCCCAATGGATTAGAGGGGTCCACAGCGATGTCCACTTTCATCCTCCACTTCACAGTCTGCAGGAGGATCTTCTCCTGTGTGGCCATATTCAAAGCCACCAGCCATGTGGTGAAGCTCTGGTCACGTTTGATCCGCGTGAGCAAAGGCACATTGCTCTCGCTCACCGGTACGGCCCATGTTACGCTGGGGTAGAAGTTATCGTTCATGCTGACAGTGAAGCGTGAAGGTTTGGATGTGGGTCCAGAGAGGGTCACAGTTTCAGTTGTGTTTCCGTACCATGGGTAACTCACACCGTCTGAGTCGCTGATGGCCTTCACCACTCCTTCTCTTAACTCTGGCAGCTCCCAGCTAGACCTGTGGAAAATAACGTTTAGACTGGTGGTCCTAAACTTAATTACCGGGGGTCCACAACATTTTAGAGTTTAGCTCCAAATCACACCTGCTTGGAAGTTTAAACAGTGCAGAGCTGTGGCCCTCCAGGAATTGAGTTTGAGACCAATGTTAAACAAACAACCGCAGTTATGCTGTTGAATATACAGTGTACAAATGGTAATTGGGGTTAACGATGACATTCATTATCAGGGTCCCAGCTGCCAGTGTAAAATGACTCAGTGTGAGAGGACGCTAATGTGGCTGGGTGTTGTTAGGTATGACCCGACGCTGGCATTTCTTCTTCGGTACAGCACCATCTGTGTCACAGAAAACCCCACGCAACCACCCGCTCAGGCAGTTATACACACCCCCACACACATGTCCACACCTCCACACAGACAGGCCCCCCAGGCAGCATCAGAAGGGCCCACATCACGCGTCACAGGGCTCGTGGGTGGGTGTGAGAATGTCTCTATCTCGTTCTCCTGCTCCGTCTTTAGATTAGGCAGTGAGCACGTAATTGCTTTCGCCTGCAATACTAAACTCGGTTTAGCTGATGTTTCAGAGCAGCTATTCTGTTTTTATCCGCTGCCTCTCCCCGTCTGATCCAGTGACAGGCTGTGAAACTCATTTGTGGGAGTATAAATGAAAGAGCAGTGACTAATGAAGGTGCAAACACTCCTCCCCTCAGGCACTGAGCTGATGTATGCATACTCTCTGTGAATATAAATCACTGGTGCACTGCACTGAAGTTATCCTTTGCTTTACACCATTAGAAGACCTAATTAAACAAAGTGCCACATATAAGATTGACTTGCACTAAAATAGTGACAAATGAGACATTTTCTAAAATTATATTCTAAAGTTTTAACGTTACAAATTAACTTGTTTTCAATTTCTGATTTTAAATCCTGGCTTAAAGTAAAAATACTTTCCTGAGAATTAAAAAAAATAAAATAAATAATAATAATAGTATAAATAACAGTCTAATCAAAGTCAGCACCATAATATTAAAGACGACATTTATTAAATTCAACTTTAAACTTAAAAAAACAACTGATATTTTGACTTTTTGTTCCGGACAAATTGTGTAACTTTAAAAGAACTCTTGATATTCATGAATATTTATACTTCACTTTTTTGGAGTTGTTAATCGTTGGTTATAAACTGTTTTGTAAATATGCCTGAAACCTGAAAAGACTTAAAGGTTAGGTGCATTTTCCAAAAAAACTTGCCACTTTTTTTCCCTAAGATTTCTTCTTTTGTTTCCCTCTTCCCCTGATTTTGTCATTTTGGACATTTTCATTTAACGCTGACCCACATAAATGATTTTGATTTTTTTTCAGTGGTTAAATCTCCCCTGTTATGTCAGGATAAGTGTTTATGGCCAAGGCTAAGTCATAAAACATGCATTATGCTTACATGCCGAGGTCTCCATAAGTGTTGTAGAATTCCATTTGAGTGCACGCTTGGATCCAACCCACCATCCAAGCCTCGTTCCGAGGGATAGGAGGCATTACTATCCGAGCGGAGGCCTTAAAGTACGGAGTTTTGTAGCGGAGCACTATGGGTGAATTCTCCTCGATCACTGTCGGGCAGTGGTCAATAGTAGCAGAGACCTCGTAAACAACGATATTCTCGCGTTTAATTCGGGGTTTGCAGGCGACGCTCTGAAGGCAACCCATGTCTGTAGAGGGTCAGAATCAGGGTAACCAACCTACCATGAAGAGTGTTTTATTTCCTAATATAAATATACCTTTATATTCCCGGAAAAAACGCGTCAGTGTATGCTCACGTTCAATCCAGGCGCCCAATGTAGGTAGTTGCTCCTCATATTAATAAACGTATTTCGATTAAAAAGTCAAAAGCACGTGGTTTCCCCCAAGTCATTGCTATTTAGATATAATCAACATCAAATCTACTCTGGATCAACAACAGGTTGCAAGACCTCCGAGCATCTCTTGATCTTTGGTGTCCCCATGTCTGTGATTGTCAGTCGCGACTTGTGGGTTGTTCCGGGCTCCCACTTCAATCTGATATGTTGCCTTTCAAATCCACATGGCCTTTTGCAGCTCTTCGCCCTTTCATCCGTTTCTTTCTGGTCCGAGTTTTCATGTCACAACCGGAGGCTGAAAAACAGTCAGGTGTGGCGGACCGCTCGCCTCGACAAGAGGTGGTCGCGATTCTGTTTTCCCCGATAGATGTTTCCGCTTTCAGAGCAACAAACTATTTCAAAGTATTTCATGATTTACGACGGAAGAGGAACAGCGAGAAAAAAGTGTGTTACTCAGTGTAGCGTTGCTGTCGATCAAATCACATTTAACCTTCCGTTTTAGCGTGTGTTCCTGCAGTAATCAGGCGTCCACACATTAACACGCGAGATGAGAGTGGCTAAACAGCAATGATGCGCGCTAACAAAACGACTGCTGCAAGGCTTTAAAAATAAACCGTTCCCATCTCCGTTGTTGGCGTGCACTCCGTGGTCGCTGTTCGGTTGCTGTGGTGCTGAATGAACGATCAGAGGCGCGTGGGAGTACCAGTGCACGTTATAGTCCTCCTCACGTAGCTACACTCCGTTCATCATCTCGGGTTCTCCGTTAATCAAAACCAGACATAACTTTACTGTGCAATAATAGCATGATTCAAAGATTGATACCCAGAGTTCGGACCTGTTGATGTGGCTGAATATGAAAAACGTGTAGTCTAAAATTCGTAATAATATCCTACACTATTAAAAGTTATGCATGAATGTTAAACAAGGTCCCTTCTTTTATTAGGCATTTATTAGGCCTTTGTGACACAAACAGACTGATCTATGTCCACAAGTGGAAAAAAATAATTAAATAAAAAGGTTCAGCTTAAAAATGTTATTGATGTTTAAAGTATAATATATAAATGTAACGCGCGTTACAGTAAACACAAAAGTAAGATTACCTGTTAATAGTTACGCGCTAAATGTACGCGAAGTTGCTATAGCAACAGTATACCGCGAGAGCGCTCTTTTTAGAATCCGAATCGGTCGTTTGATTGATAAAGTAGTCAGCTTGCTGTCATTGCTCATTTTTATTTTAGATTTACAGGTTACCAATTTATCTCAACAAGCTTATTTTGTTTATTTATGTTCTCTCAAAAGGGCCTTAAGCTATTCCACCTTGAATATATCATACTGAAGGAAAATATTTTATACTTCATAATATAGCCTTCATATACACTTAATATATGCATATATAAGGCAGTTTTACCACTAGAGCTACTTTTTTAGTTGAGAACTGAAAATAATAATTACCTTTTGTAATTTTGATCCATATTTACCTCCCCTTCTCTCTTGCATATTAGCTACAAGGGAGATTATACAGCGCGAGAGACATGTTCCGCTTCTTAATTGATGGCTTTCCGTGTAACCATGACAACCGGCATAGATGGACTGTCGTCACTAAGGCCGATCTCATGTCAAATTTGTCTGTCAGGGAAACATCACTGTGAAAATTGGCATGTATCTTGTTAAGTTAAGTGTGAGGTCAGAAGAAGATGATGGTGATTAGTGAATCTGAATTCACCCCGCCGTAAAGTACAGATTAAACGTGGACAGGTGTGAGTGACAATCGAATGCCTGCTTAGAATAAATCCCTTATTTTTTGCTTTACATAAAAGCATAAGCTTAACGGATGAATGTTAATGACTGTCTGCGCTTCCAGCTCGTTCTTCAAAAGCCGAGTTAATGCACAGAGACCCGGTATCTCCCTCGAGAGACATGAACAGCTGGACAAAGTGAGGTAGAGAGATAAAAAAAAAAATTTTAGATGTCGACCTCTACTTATTTTATACCAGTATGTGACCTGAATATGAAAACGTATGAAATGTAGAATGAGTCATAAGTCACACAGTCTGGTTTAAAGTCTTTCATAACACTTAAAACACATACAACCCGCCAAAAATACAAAATGTCTATATTGGCATTTGGATTTTTTTTTTTAAGATGTAAACTCTATCCTGTGTTTCCTTGTTCTCATGTTTTCTGTCAGTGTCTCTCTAACGGCACATTCTGCATTTACGGAAATATCCAGAAGGGGGAGACATTGCTTCTGAATAATGTGCGTCAATTTTGACACCTGCTCTGATCTTGGGTTTTTGGTTCTAATGCATTTTCCATATGACACGTCCCTAGCTGTTTCTCAATGTGTTTTCTGAATCTAGCAATATGGCAATGAAGAGAACAAGCAATTAAGACACAGAGCATGGGCATGAGCAGGACTCCTCAGGGAGGATGCAAGAATATTCAGTTTAGTTCAGCCTCTTTGGTTCTATCAGATTAGGCTTCAAGTGGAGTGGATTAGAGCTCAGGTGAAAAAAGAGAACGGGAGAAAGAGAGCCTGTCAGGTAGCCTGTCTGTCTGAGATGGCCCTGCGCTAATGGACAGGTTAAGATGGTCTGTAATCCTTACATGGGTGGGTAAATATTCCAGGCCTTCTCTGTCCTTTGCTGAGCAAGTCTAGACCACTTTAGCATCTATTCAGACTATGTAATGTGACTCAGTGGAGGAACAAGCCTTAGAATCCTCCTTTAGTAAACAGTACAACAAAATACTTAAATCCATGTAATCTAGAGGAAACCGGGGCTGTGGAGTAGAACAGGAAAATCCCTAGTATTTAATGCTATGAATAGAGTGGTCACTTGCTTGGTGTCTTTTAAGGTGACATAGAAAGTGTGTGTGTGTGGTACTGGATGAACTGTGGGAGGAGCACAGAAGGTGAGGAACTCATCAGAAACCTGTTTGTATCTGACCTTTCTGCTTTAATGAAATGTCATAAAGATGAAAGAGGAGTAGCGTGTGTGTGTGTGTGTATATGTGTGTGTGCCGATGCAGGCCCTGTTTGTGAGCGTCAGCTGAATGTAGGCCTAGATGTGTACGTTATACATCGTCTTCCTTTTTCTCCCTCTCTCTCTGTCTTTCTCGATGTAATAAAAGGTTGGAGATGCTGAAGCTCCATCTCTCATCACTATTCAATGCTCAGCTACATCGCAGATGCCTGGAGTCCACTGCTCCTGCCAGACTTTCAGGCTAATTACATTCAATCCTTTCAAATTATTAAGCCTACTGCTTGAACATTTTCTGAGATGAAATGGAAAAATGTAACATTGACACTGGCACTTGATCTACAGTCACGTATTGTCACGTATTTTTTTTAGGTTCAATTAAATGAAACCATACTTTGTATTAACACAAGAATGTAACTGAACGTCAAATTCTCTTGGAACCTTACCAAAGTTTTGTACCAGGGTTTTTTTCCAGGCTATGAGCAGAGTAAAGACAAGGACAAATGTCTGTTGAAAGATAAAACTGGAGAAAGACAGAAGGTCCTTGTGTCTTTGCAGTCGTCTCGGTCTCTCATCTCAGGCCTCACTTGCGTCACTTGCTCATTTTTTCCACTGAATTTTATTGCTGGATCTGACTGTCTATTTTTAGATGAACAGCAGTTGTATTTAATCAATGTATTTAATTTTAAACTATTAGTCTTAGATTAAAAACTGCAATTAGTTTAATTATATTTTAATATATTTATTTATTTTAATCATTTCTGTAGTGCTTCAGGACACCTTAAGAGCTCAAAAAAACCCCTTTGCTTCTAAATAGACCCAGACACGTTTAGTCAGTGGGTCAGTCAGCAGTCTGGGCCAACTAACGCTTCAGGAATCCCTTGCCTGCTCAGGGCATTTCCTGCTCTGAACAACAGATCAGAGAATCAACAAACCCACCAAAACCTACAGTAAACACCACCGAAGGAGTGTAAACAGATTCACACCTATCAGTTCAGTTCATAATCAACTTGTTATGATGCTATTTTTGATTGTCCTTAAGCCAAATGAGTTTTTCCTCATCAGCTATGTTGTGGTCATTCTGAAGGTTGCTCTGTACAAACAGAGATTCTTTATGACACATGGTCGATTTACAAGCAGAGGGACTGTTGGTACATTCTTGATTTGTGTTATTAATTGTTGTAGTTGTTTAAAGAAAGTACAATTAATTTTAGACAGAAATTTAAAGGATAGTTCTAAATGAATAAATAAACCCACCCCATGTATGTTGTTCCAACCTGAATGATAATCTTTCTTTGGTGGAACACAAGATACCCTGAAATGTTTTTTTTCATCCGTATACTGAAAGTCAGTTGGGCCCACATTTGGGACCACATTTTTTTCAAAACATCAAAGAAATTAATATAGCTTTAAAGATGATGAATTTTCCTCCCACATGATGAAATTTATTTTTTGGGGTGTGAAATATCCCCTATAAACATGTATAAAACTATCAGATATGACAATTGAGATAAAAAGAAATGGAGGGAAATGATTTTAGGTGAGCATGTGACTGTGTTTGTGGAAGCAAGTTCTCATCTTTGTACATGGCTGCAGACCCTGAGGCTCAAAATCACTAAGCACTGTCATTAAGAGTTTGTTGATAAGATCAACCAGTGTTCCTTAAAGGGAAAGTTCACTCAAAAATGTAAATTCACACATTGTTTGTTCACCCTTATGTTATTTCAGACCTCTGAGTTTCTTACTTTTGTTTAAGTTAAGAAAATATTTAGAAGAATGTTTATAAACAAATAATTGCCTAGTAGTCTCTAACTTTCATGGAAGTCAATACCAGCAACATTCTTCGAAATATATTCTTTTGTCTTCAACAGAAGAAAGAAACTCAAGGTTTGGAAGGATGTTATTGGAGACTTCATAATCATGTTTTAAATTTAATATTATTTGACACTTTAAATCATTTCTACCAGATAGAAAGACATTGGTACATATTATGTTAAAAAAAATATTTGTATATATTATATTATATATAATATTATATATTATTTTAACTAATATATGTGATGCCTAAAAAAAAAAAGATTTGTGAGGACATTAGAAGCCATCCTAATGATATCAACAGGTTTGCCAGAAGGTTAAATATTATAATTTCTAGATTAAAAAGAAAAACATTTTCACTACTATAATGAAATTGTGTGTATGTGTTGACACTGATGTATCAAGAGTTACAGTAAATGATAATGCTGTTCTTTGCAGAGAATGTCAGTGACCTATGCGTGGCACATGCTTGTGCGAGCATGCTGGTAAGTGTGTATATGCATTGTGTTTTTGTGTATGTGTGTGTGTTTCTGTGAGAACCATGTTGGAGTGCTTTAGCGAAGCAGCGTAGCGTGCAGTACAGGAGTGATGTGGGCTGAGCCGACCTGACCGAGCCCCGGCCCTCCACTAATCCTGCTGTTTTCAGGAGCCCTGGCCCGTACTTGATGAGCTTGGGTAAGAAAAGGGGCAGCTCTTTCTCCCTCTCGCTTTTTCCTCTCTCGTTCCCTCTCGTTCTTTCATTCTCTCTCTCTTTTTCTCATGCACCCCCTCTCAAACCCCAGCCCTGCCTGGAGCCAGTGTGCAAATGAATGAGTTCCAAGTGTTTACTCAGCAGTTCTCTCTCTCCCTCTTCCTTCAGAGGTGGACACCAAGCTATATTCCAAAAATCTCTTCCGACATATAAAATAATTGCAAAGATTTGGAGTTGTGGGACATATATTCATAGACGTGGCTTCATAATGTTTGGAACACTTAGAAATGTATGAAAGAATGCATGAAATTACAAAAGATCAACCCAAGGAAAATGTTTTAAAGTGCCCCTATTATGCCATTTTAAATATGATCTTTCATGCAGTGTGTCATGTAGCTGAATGTGACCATAAACAGACAAAAGCTTAATTTATTGTGCACTGTCGGCGTCACAACTTTGCAGATTTCTGTCAATCAAAAAAAAGAGTCGACTCCCATTCGCCTAAACGAGTCGTCAGCAATTTGAATCTTTTTCTGTTACGGATCCACGTCACTAAGCATTAAAAGATTAAATCTACAAATAATGAGTGATTAACATTCATTTTTTCAACAACACCTCAGCAGTACAGTCTCTTGTTGTGTTCGAGTCATTTTACTGATGACTGCTTTTCCAATCTTCGAGTACAACGTGATATTCACCAAATGCTTGGTCTTAAAAGATGGATCAGTGCCAGTTTATTTGGAACGACTTGCTCCTCTGAACTTCTTCCTGTAAGTATAATTAATAATTGATGATGGTATTTTCTAGCGATCGTTCAAAATACGTGTTTGTGTACGTTATGTTGTGTAACAACCCTGCACATGTATTGGTAACCGGCTAACTTGCGTTTCTGTAGTTCTGTTATTCTGCTGTGGGCCTAATGCAGTCTAAATATTGTGATTGATGCAGCTTGAGTGTCTGTCTGTCTGTCTCATTAGTTTAAGTAATGATAAATGATGTGTAACGCAGTGTTATGCATTATACAATGTTGAAGTTCACAACATATAGTTGAGCCAGATTCGCTCACTATTCCCTAGTAATGTCAGAAAGACAGCGGTAGACCAATCATAAAGGACTGCACCATCTGACCAATCACAGCAGTGAGAGCTCACAGAGAGGCGGGGTTTAGACAGACTGAGTCTTCAAACTGCTTCACACGAGTCGTTTAAGAATCATTTAGAAATGGGGTAACATGAAATCTATTTTTGGAGAAAGTTAAAGTGTTTTTTGACCTTGCATATATGTAAACCTGTTTTAAGAGACTCATAAAGCAATATTAGCAACCTTTAAAATGGCATAATAGGGGCACTTTAAGAATGATAGAATAAGAACTTTTTAAGTTCTAAAATGTTTGATATTCTAATGAAATGCCTTTTTTAAAAGTAAATAAAGAATTTTAATACTGCTATCATTTACTCCCCATCATTTGATTCCATACCTGAATTATTTTTTTCAAATTTTTTTTTTTTTTACAAAATATTAACCCAAGTAAAACATATTTTATATAATGTTAGTATTGTTTAATCAAAACACTTAACAAAAGTGGGGTCACAAAAAAGGTCCTGATTTGCAAAAGATGTTTAATAAGAATTTTATAAAATTCTCACCTATGACTTAATTTATTATTTATTTTTTGCCCATTGTCTTTCGATGCATTTATTTTTTTGTCTACACAGAAATACAGGTTTGGAAGGACATGAGGGTGAGTAGATGTGGAACGAATTCAGGTGCCCAAATGACAGGAAAGTTTTCTCTGAGCTTTCGCTTGAGGTTACAAAAGATCCAAGGGAAGCAGACATGTATTCTTTTTTAATAACTCCTTGGACATTAAATCCTAATAGTCCATTTCATTCAATGCAACCTCAAACAATGCCCCTAGAAAGGCACTAATATCTTGTATATTCACTTGTTGGAGACTCATCACGATATAATGAGTACCACGGTATGCATGTGTTAATGCAGACACATAAACATTACAAACCAAGTAGAAATGTATTAGAGAGTTGGCAGACTGTGTATCTCTGTGGAGTGTGTGTGTGTGTGATGAGAGTAATATTACGGGATTACCATGAGATGGTAGGCCCTGGGGCTGCTGGATGAGGGTGCGGGGGAGGAGGGGCTGTTTCCTGGCTGTAGCCCTTGTTTGTCTGCCTGACCTGGCAGCACTAGGGGCAGATCCTGCTTGGATACATCCCTGATCCCACGCCTGTCTGAAGCTGTTAGCCAGCCGCTCTGTTCGGGTAGCTGGGCTTAGCGCGTCTGGGCGCAGGGAGGGGCTTGGGCTGGGACCGCCGCATGCTTTGTGCAGGAGTGAATGCTGTTATAGCTTATGACCCTGGTCTTATTCATCCTTTAATTTCTTTCCTATCAGTCAGAGCTGAATACTGTCTGTCCAGTTTCTCACTCTTGTTCGTATCACTTTTCTTTGCACACTGACTCCTACCCAAATGCACTTACTTGTTTTAAATTGTTTATGGGCTTTAGAAAAGTTACTTTGAGTTTTAGGTGTGTGAGTGAAAAGGTGCGGGATAGCGTTCTACCTCTTGACCTTGCTATTAGATCCCTTGTGTTAAAAAGCAAAGCCCTAGTAATTTCCTGATTTAACGATTCTTTTAAAGCTGATGAGAATTCTTTGTGCACACTATTATTGTCTTATTGTAATTCGATCAGTAAAATCCTGGGCAAGTCGAAGTTTAATGTGTTATGATGCAGTATTAATACCTGTCCCTCTATGGAGAATACAAATAAGCCAGCAGTATTTTTTTAACATTCTGTAAAGCTTTCACAGCTCAATTGCTGTTTTTAAAGGCCTGTTTTTATTTTTCAATTGGTGGATTGAGAGGTAGTTTGGGAAGTCTGTTACAGCCTTTCTGTGTGTTGTTTCTGTCCTGGATACACAGTGAACCTTGGGCAAACTATGAGAGAGAGAGATCAAAGATAGAACTTGCAGTCTGTGGCGTTTTTTTGCACTGTAAAATATTTAGCCTTAAATCAAAGTGATGCAGAAGTAACAACCTGCAAAGAAAAGTTTATTGAACTTTGTGACCACTTTTGTGAACAAACATGATCAACAGGTTGTGCATTTATATTGTAATTATAATGTTCCAGGTCTTTGTGGTGTGAAGAATGCCATACTTTGTAAAACTGTTAAGCGTACAATATTTACTAGATATTTAACCTCCACCTCGCTGACCCTTTTCTTCCTAATCCTGTTAGAGCTTAAGACCCCCAAGTTAGTGGAAGCTATTATTTTAGCCACTTTGCCTTCTCTAATGTCAATGTATGTTCCATATAAGGTCACAAGTAGCCTATTGCTTCCTTTTTTCTTTTTTTTTTTCTTTTTTGATTGAGGGACAGAAGCATAAACTCTTAATGACAGTGATGAAAAAGCTAGGTTAGATGTTTTTCCCGTGTTTAACCTTA
>JAUYWG010000041.1:6929459-6946525 GCA_034779775.1 Enteromius afrohamiltoni
CCACGATTTCGCGTGGAGCAAAGCCTATCTCTACTTATCTCTTCTATCGCTGTAATTTTAAAACGGATAAAACAACTTCTGCCCTGGTGTTTTAAATGCTCTCTACATTTTGCGACATTGTCAGCTTTTCTTGTCTGCTATTTTGCACTGGCTGTTCACCCAGATTACGAGGTTCACACTGCTGCGTGCAGTCATTTTTTTTTTCTCTCTCCAGTTGCTTTTGAGAACTGTGCTGTTGATTATAAAATGCAAGTTTATGCTAACATTTAACGCTATCCGACCTACATTTCATTTAAATAAATGTAGGCTATAGTCTGTATGTAGGATAGTTTCGCATTAGTTCCTCTTTTTAATCGTTGTTTAAGGGGATGACATGGGGCCTATATTCTAGATAAGTAATTTTTTAGTAGCCTATTTTATAGTTAATGTCTGCATAACAATGTCTGAATATTTTTAAGTGAATAATTTTAGTTTCTTAGCTTTTTCTTTTATGGTGTACAGAAGGCGCTTTTCCTAACTTTCTCGTTTAGAAAGGGCTTTCCCCTGACGCGTAAAACCAGTAGACATCATTCAGTATACAATAACACGGTTTTATCTCGTCAAAATAAATGCTGCATTAATTATACATTGTGTTATGCTTTATTTAAATATGATTATAAATGTGCAGGCTTATTATTATTTAATTTATGGGCAATTCAATTAACGAAGAAAAAAATTACAAATGGAAGTGGTTTACATATTTTTGGTTCAAATAACTCATAAACACGCTGACAATGATTTCGTATTATTCTGTCATAATTAGACTGCTTGCAGCCCACACTCTCAACCTTTCATTAGCCTTATAAGCAAACTGATTATTTCATATAGCCTAGTTTAATGCAGCAAACGTCATCTTTAAAAATATTAATGTACTGTGTAAAATATCAAATAGGCTATGCCATGGTTTGGGCTAGTATAGTGGCAGTAGGCTATATATATAGCCTACAAATTAAATTTATTTATTGCATATTATGATATTTTACTTAAAACGCCTAACTTGTTTAACGCATAATTTTAAAATTATTATTACGGCTATTAAATAGTTGATGTTGTTGTTTTTGGCTTGTTATTAACAACACTCCACTGCGTGTCTAGTATTTGTGAGGATCTAGTTACAAGATCTATTTTAGTTCTAGTTATAATTAGAAAATATTTAAAGCGTCTTGATTTAAAAATGAGTACATATCACCTTAGATGAACTGGGGCACCTGCTGCAAGAACTACACGGTGCTGCGCGCTCGTGCACATTTAGCCTAATATAGGCTATACGTTTTTATTAATCTATTCATTTTTTAAAAACATTATCTCGAGTCTAAAGTTCTTTTTTATTCTTTTTCTTTATTCATTATGATTATTAGTAGTATCATGATTCTTTTTTTTCTATTAATGTAAAACGATTAAACCTATTGACACAACCTGTATAAGTCAAGATTGGATATTTTATTATTGCATTGTGGCTTTTGGAATTGGCGCTCTGTAACTCTCCTAATCATATTGCACGTTAAGACAATTATCAGTGGGTTCCACAATAAACTTTGTTGTTGTGTCTTTAAACTTTGCTGTTCTCCCTCTCTCTCTCTCTCTCTCTTTTTTCTAACATACTCTTTTATTTAAAGCGGTGAAATAAACAGATGATGGGAGCTCTAGTCCTCATTGTGAAGGAATGCCGTCGACCGAGTCCCCTGACACCCTGGCATGAAGCAGAGATGTACGGCCACAATAAATTAGGCCCTCCCTCCGCAGCCCAGCATCTCCCCCTCCATGTTTTTCTAGCGCACCGAGGAATCCTCTGCTTAATTAATTTAGAATGTGTAAATAAAGCAGAGATACAGGCCTCCCCTCTTCTCTGGAAACAAAATATTAACTTTGGAAGTGTTCGCCCCATCAACTTCGACTCACTGGGACTCACTGAAGGACACCTGCTGTTGGCCTGCCATCCCACACACAGAGAAACACACGGGCATCATGCGATGAGCGATTATTGAAGAAAATTCTGAAATCTGTTCTGTCATCAGATGAGCACAATAGCTTCTTTATATGACCTAAAAATGACCGCTCGACAAAAAGTGATGTATGGTCCGTATAATGACGGTCTCCATGGCAACATGCCCAGCTTCTCCTCCCGTGCGTCTTCTCTGTTTGCCAGAAAACAGTAACGCACACTCCTCCAATATGTGGCCTGGATATCACCAAAGCGGAGCCTGGCTTAGTGACGGTTTAGTGTTAGCGTTATGGAAGCCCGAGAACTTAACTTGTGACCCAAAAACTCTTAGTTTGATGGAGAGGGGCAGCTGTCGCCTGTCCACGAGCATGCTCCCCTTATCCGGTCGGGATACCACTACTACCAAAAAAAAAAAAAAAACACTGAATGATTTAAATGATTTGAATGGGTTATTCTTAAGGTTTGCTCCGCTCTTTTGCTTATTCCCGCATTTTGCTTTTCATGCTTCGTGAGTGGCACACCTCTCGAGATTCTTTTCTTCACAGGCAAATAATAAATAAAGTAAGAGCTAAACAACACTTTTCCAATCTAGAAAATGACATATAAATACAGATGGTGCAACAAGGGTGGTGATTTTTCAATTTAGCTGGTCCCAAGAACCTATCAGTGACATACTGAGAAAAATCTTAAGTGAAATGTGGGAATGTACAGTCGCCTCAGATAACGGCGTAACATTTCACCTACAGTCTCCCTCTTGCACTCTAGGAGACAAATTTTCCCTCAGTGTGAAATTCTGAGGTCTGTCTAAACAAAATAATGATCTTTTGGTTTTCAGGACTAATCCAAACACGTTTCTCAACGGAGAAGCATGCATACCTTTTCATCTTGAAATTAAAACTTAATTCCCGTGTCACTTTTAACGGCTCTATTTTCCACAGTAAAAGAAACGGGATACACGTCTGTTCCAGAGCCAGGTGAAAGAGAAACTTTGTCAGTGTAGGCATTTCATATCTTCGTAAACTGAAGACTGTTTTCGGAAAGAATGGGAAAGTCCCGCGATAAAAATGAAGTTTACTATCCAGAGTGAAATGCGATCAGAGAGAGGTCGCGGGGCCAAACTTTTTAAGACTAATGTTTATTTAGAGAAGTGAGCGCTGTCTATGAGCCTCCCGCGCTCTCCTCGAGCGCAGCACTAATGTCTTTAGCAGAGCTGACCGGACCACCGCGCGCGCGCGAGCCTCTCCCGGCTACTGACACTGTGGCGGGAACCCCTTGAGGAGACTTGTGTATCAAAAAAGCTAGACGGACAAATCACAACATTTGGGTTCAACACATTCATTATTTTGAAATTTTAACCCTTACCCAAATGGCCGCGTTTCAGAACCAATTGACCCCTTCGCCTCTCCGCTTTTAGATAACAGATAAAAGCCCCCGTGTTTTGTTTAACTGTGTATGTGCGTTGTTTGTAAGGAGACCGAGGCTCCTTCGTACTCTGTGTTTTCTTACAGTTTGTAAAATTGAATTAGATACGGTTAGGAATCTGACCTCGTAGCAGACCCGCACATATTTCCAACTCCCAGGTTCGTCGTGTTTTGGGGTGTTTTGTTTGTTCAGCTGGAATGGCCATCAAACAGCCAGTCCATGTCTTCCGCGTCGAACTCCCTCTCTGCTCTTGCCTCGCTCCCTCCTGAGACGGCTGTCCCCTCTCACGCTCTCCCGGCCGAGCCTCACCACCAAAACGGATCCTAGGGAGGGTAATCAGCTCTGGAGGAACACCTCTAACACTAATGCTTTCTTTCAGGAAAAAAAAAAACACAACAGATTTGCAGAAAAGTATGGGATGATGTGCTTAACGGCTTTAACTAATGATTATTTGGGCATTACAAAAACTGAATTTAACTGAGAAATATATTTATTAATCACATTCACAAGAATTGTACGTTTAAAAATTATATTAACACATAAATATTCCAAGCTTCAAATATTCAAACAGCTTATTATCTAGCTGAAAATAGTTTATTTTTAAGAGCCTGCCTATTTAAAAAAACAAACACAATTCTGTGGCTCTGCAAACTTATCGGCTAGTATTGGCTGTACAGAGTTGTAGCAACAACAAAAAATGCTTACAGTTTAAGTGTCAGTGCGTTAAAACTATTGGACAGATGCCACACCACTGAGATAAGGCCATTGAGAGCACAGATTCACAATGGCTGAGGAGCAACACATACCAAAGAACATACTCAAGTGAAGAGGCATAGAGCGCAGGATGAAGCCTCTCTGCACTTCACTCTCTTAGTACTACCTTTATGGGACCCTGTCATGGCAGAGCCCCCTGCCTCCCAGATATGGGCCAGCATACGGGCACAATAGCTTTGAGTTCACAGGGTGACTCGAAACACTTAATGTTCCACCACTCTCAAGCACCTTTCCCCAACCCCATTCTATATAGTATGCTGGTGTGAGGTAATGAGAGAGAGAGTGTGTGTGTGTCTAAACAATACCAGGTAATCCATTGCCAGATAATCCGGATTTGTTGCACCTAGTGTTTAACACTCCGGACAGACGTTGTCTAAATGTGTCCTGTCCAGTGATTCATTGTTTCAAGATGCTGCCGTGCTCGGTGCATCACTACTAATTCTTAAATGAACAGGATTGTTGTGTGCTATCTAAAGGGATTTACTGTCGTTATGCTCACATTTATAGATATGTGTGCAGGAGAGGAAATGAGAAGGGGAAACTATTTGCACATTTTGGAATGAAATCTTTCCCTCTGCTCCTGTTGGTCATCCCTCTTCTACACCACAGCCAGCCAAAGCGAATCGAAATGTTCTGGAACAAGTGAAAAAGAGTTCTTTATATACTTTTTATAAAACAACAAACAGGGTGAATGTTTTTGAAAGAAATACATAATAAAAAAATATATGTATTTATGATATACGAAATGATTTGTTTTAACACTACAGAATTTATTTCTTTAACATTTAATTTTTTTTCATAGTTTTATTTATATTACTTGATTTTACAGAACAATTCCTACAGTAACTAGATACTTATTAGTGTGGATATTATTAGCATATTAGCTGTTTATGATGATGATGATAATAATTATTATATAGTATTATATAAAGCAAATATTAATGCCTTATTGCGCTTGACCATATTTTAAATCCCTTAAGCCTACCATATTAGCAGTTTGAGGCAAAATGTTTTCTTAATAGATATTTATATTTGTTCTCACTATTAATTATGAGTATTTAAAATATAGAATATAAATAATTTACATTATACATAGTCATTAAGTACTTATACCAGCATTGCAAATTATTTTTGTGAATGATTTGATTGTTGGCCTATTTTTTTCCCCCCAAGTGAAGTACAAATGCATGTAAAGCTATTCAAGCGTTATTAACACCATTAACAATTATGCACATCCATGCCATTGTTATAGGCAGCAGGACATGATTAAGACACATGTGCTCTAATCTTATTTTAATACATGGCAGACGATGCATTTCTATTTGCCTGATTGTCCCATGAGCACATATGTGTGGTAGTTGTTGATGCTTTGGGGTTTACTTATGAATGTGTCTGTTTGTTCACACAGCTGACAGGTATGAGGCTATCATGCATGACATGGAATCACACTTACTCTCACTAAAATACTTTTTCCAGCATCAGCAAACACCACAGGAGCTGTGGAGCACCGTTATTACTACAGCAACTCACTGCCATTTTCAATTTCTCACAACGAAAGGAGAGAGGAGGTGGAGACTACTTATCACTCTTAGAGAGAGTTTCTAAGGTAGTAACCCCACTCCTAAATACTGCTTCTCATACCCTAATCCTTTAAAAGAGGACTGTGTGTGTGTGTGTGTGCGTGCACATGTGTAGTTATAGTCCCCTTAGCCTTTTGTTGCCTTTAGAGAACCTTTCCTGGGACTATTTTTCAGTCCTGAAGCACCATGTTATGGAGGAACTTTTGTAGTGTATGGTTATGGAAGTCTTTTGTAGCGTATGTGTGGGTTTCTTCATGTGCATATATATATATATATATATATATGTGTGTGTGTGTGTGTGTGTGTGTGTGTGTGAGTGTGCGTGTGCGTGCGCCCACACAGGGCTAAAGTTTCTGAAGTGGGTTGTGGTTTTCAGCCCCCAAGTTCAAAGCTGAGGAGGGCTGAAAAGCGGGAAAAGATGATGAGACCCCTCTAATGCGCCTTATTTAAAAAATGTTAGGAATAAAGAAATAAAAGCTGGCCAGAAACAATGGCCATCCTCCCTGAGAGGCAGCAGCAGCGGAGGTGAAGTGCCCTGAGATTGCAGAGCAGAGGCTCAAATAGAGAGGCATCTGGCAGTACAGGGGCTGCTTATAATCTGCCCTAATGATTAATGTCCTCCAGTAATTTTACTAAGGATTTCTCCTCTCTTTTTCGGTCATGAATGCATTGTGAGAGATCTCAGAGAAAGTATGCCTCTGTGTGTATGTGCATGTTGCCAGCGGAGAAAGTGACAGAGATGAGGTTAAGTGGGCTGTTTAGATGTAACAGATGCTGAGTGAGTGAGAGAGGAGAATGAAAGGACATCTCAGGCCTGCGGGAGGAAAAAAGCTCAAGTGAAAATAATATAATTGCACAGGGTCTCTCCATAGCCTATGGTTGCATATGCGTTTGAACCCGGAGTGCTGGATGTATGCGGAAATACGGCTGATACTGAGGAACAGAATCAATAATTTCTCAAATAAAAATAAAACAATCTCTCTTCCTACTCTAATATAACCTTCTTTATTTTTGGTTTATTTCTGGGTCAGGTTTTGGAGTAGGGCAGGAAGTTTTTCCTGGGTATTTATGTGCTGAGAGGATGTTCAGAGGAACACAGGGAAGGCTGACAGGGTGGCAGACCCCTGTGTGAGTAGTATGACGGGAGGGAAGAGGAAGTGTGTATCCACCAGTGTTTGTCTTCCCCTGCGGTCCTGCCCGGCTCTGTCACAGACCATTGTGGCTTGGGCAGATTGATGGGCAGCAGTGGCAGGAAGCTGAGAGCTGGGAAAGAAAAAGCAGGTAACAGATATGCTGCTCAATCCTCGTGACTTCTTACTTCTTGTCAAGCATCTTATTTTCAGTACAGCTTTCAAATGGTTTCATTGACATGAAATAAGTGCCAAAGCATGGTAAAATTAAAGCACATTATCCCCAGAGAAATATAAATGCAAGTAAAGTTATTAAATTACATTTTATTATATTTTATATTACATTTTGTGCACCTCCATGCAATTGTTAGAGGCAGCAGGACATAATTAAGTTTGTGCTCTAACCTTATTTTAATAGATAGCAGATGCATCTGATTTTTTTTCCTCCTACATATGTGAAGTTGTTGATGCTTTGAGGTTTACTTATGACTGTGTCTGTTTGTTCACACAGCTGACAGGTATAAGACTGTCATGCATAATATGGAATTGCATTTACTCTCTGTAAAAGATCAGCAAACAAATATAAAAAAAAAAAAAACTTTTACTGTAATTATAAATCATAATTCATTCCTGTGATGGCAAAGCTGAAGTTTCAGCACTTCTTCAGAAACTGCTCTAACATACTAATCTGGTGCTCAAGAAGCATTTCTTCATATTAGCATTGTTGAAAACGGTTCCGATGGTCAGTATTTTTTCATGGTTATCGTTACACATTTTTTCAGGATTCTTTGATAAATATAAAGTACAAAGGACCAGCATTTCTTCGAAACCAGAAATCTTTTGCAACATTGTAAATGAGTCACTTTCACATTAGATTAATTTAATGTATCCTTGCTCAATAAAAGTACAGGCACCACTTTTGTGTGTGTGTGTGTGGTTTTACGGTATAATACCACAATTATAAACGCATCTAATCCTGATGAAATTTGAAACTACATATTAATTATGAAATTATCAGTTGCTGGTCCAGAAAACAAAAAAAAAGATTAGAAATGACTTTTATATCACAAATTTAAAAGTGAATTTGTGCTTATTTTATGAAAGAATATAGTTCTGGTTTTCAAGATTAATTTAGATGTTGATCTTTCTAATAACATTTTTCCCCTTCAGAACTGACCATAGTTTTACCATTTGAACCTTTGCTGGAGTATTACAGGTCAGGAGCACTGGAGATCTGTAATCAGCAGCAGGGTGGGATGAAAAGGAATCAGATCCCAGATGATTCCTTCTGTTTTGAGCTCTGCATTATGAACACTGGTCCAGATGGCAGGGAGCTGGTATGTGCTCAATCAAGCCAACTCTCTCACCCTCTGCTGTTCTTCTTCCTGTGCTCTGTCAATCTTATTGTCCTATTTCAGTTCAACATGCTTTTCTTGGCATGGACGTGTCAGACCCATGCCTTTCTTGTTCTATTTTTCCACCTCGTTTTAGCGTAGCACCCAATTCTAGATTATAATGCTTCTGGTTTGCTACATACCTTCTCATGCTCCATTCTTTCTCCCTCGGTCATTCTGTTTGTACTTTCTCTATGAAAAGAGCACGAGACGAGAGAAAGCCAACGGGAGAAAGGTCACTCTCGGGTGAGTGATATCACCCCTCCCAAAGTATATACCATATGCAGGCACTCTTCTGCCAGATTAGTATATATGTCAAAATTTGTTTTAAGATGACAAAGTACTAGCAAGTAATTTAATTTTCACAGCAACTGAAGGTGAAAAAAGTATGTTATGTCTGTTAAATACTGTACATATGTACCTGCATATGTGTAAGTGTACGCAAGTGTCGGCTCTTTTTGTTGACACGTCAGTAATTTAAAGAGCCAGTACAGCAAATGAATGAATGAGTGTGTGTACGTGTGAAGGGGATCCTGTTGAGAGTATTTGTGTACACAGATGCAGATCGTGGAGAAAGAGGGAGAGTAAGAAAAAGAGAGAGAGAGAAAGAAAAAGAGAGAGAGGGGAGATTGGCCAATGTGTTAGTGTGGAGAGGGCAATCGAGGGGATCGTCTTCCCCGCTGGCCCTTGCCTGGCCCCAGCCGTGGTTCTCCAGGGGTCCCTCAGTTCCTTAGGAAAAACATTTCAGCCCCTCTCACCTCTGAACCCAGCCCTCGGCCTGTTTATCTTGGCTGCGCTGCCTGACAGCTTTACTGATGTTACATACAGCCACACAGGGATTGAAGGAAAAGGAGATAGAGAGGGAGAGACAAAGAAAGACAGAGCAAGAGAAGAGGGGAGGAAAGGAGGAGGCAGAGTTGGTTTACCCAGATCCTAATCGGCACGTTTTGGAGCCTTTTTTGGAGGTCGCGTTCAGCACGACTCATTAGAGATGCTGGAGCAGAGGTGGAACGAAAAATGGGAATTAGCAGAGGAGGAGGAGTTATGAATAAAAGTGGGAGTTGCCTTTTCGGTGATTACTGAAATATAAAGGTTATTTCCATAGCTCAAGAAGCAGAGCATGGCACTAACAATGCCAAGGTATGGGGTCGATTCCCAAGAGAAACACCAAGAAGTGATAGTGTGTACAATGATATAAGCTACTTTGGATATTGTAAATGCTTGTAAATGTAAAAGTGAAATAAAAAAGCCTTGATATTTACTATAATTTTCTGTCACTATGGTTACAGGCACTGAACATAAATTAGAGGGATTAACTGATCATAGTCTGTTTTTGATTCTGCTGTTCTGGGTCTTGTACAAATGTGAAATTCTTTCTAAATGCATTTTTATGAACTGACTGTGAACACATTTAGCATATGTTACATTTTTAAAACGTGTAAAACACAGTGTGTGCCATTCAGAAAAGAGAGAGCCTAATTCTAATTTCAAAAAAGTTGAAAAACATTCTGAATGCTACTTAACCTGGAATTTGCAGCCTACAAGTAATGTTCAATACAGGATTTAGAATATTACCATTTTGCTATCTATAATCCAAAATAGTTCTTGTATATTTACGCAGAGAAAGAGCTTGTTCTTGGGCCAAGAATTGAGTAGTCCCTAAATAATCTGTGCTATATCCATTCAGCAAAAATACCCTGTTGCTTTGCTTGTGTTTGAAACTGTTATTTTGAGTGGATTTAATGGTGTTACATGTTTTTGATGTGGTTTGGTGTGATAATGTTTATGGTGATGTTTGATTATACACTCATTTGTTTGGTATGATTATGTTCAGTTTGAAGGTGCTTGGATCAGTCTGGTATGGTGGTGTTTAATTTGGCGGTTTATGGTGGTATGACGGTGTAACGTGATGTTCTACGGCTTGGATTTGTCTTGGGGTGTGTTCGGTTCTTCAAGGCATTGTTGCTTATGCAGCTGGACAAGCTGTAATAACACAAACACAACTTAGCACAGCACTGCAGGTTGTATTAGCCCAGATCATGTTTCCCACAGCACAGAACCTGACTTGTTGGTTGGGGGGACTACACCACAATTACTGCGGTGATTAATCACCTGAGACAGTGCCTTAACAGATGTGTTTGTTTGTAAAAATGTTTGCTTGTCTTATTAGCCCCAGTGGTCACCCATGCAAATCACACCCGTCTAAATGTCTCCCGTCTAAATGGCTGTTGTTCTTGCATGGTTGTGATAATACCAAGTGGCATTATTGTTTGGGCTATTGCTCAACGAGTGTCAAAATCCAGTGGGTTAGCAGATTAGTGTAGCCATAAGGGACTGTAGGGGTGTAAAAACATCCAGTGCTTGAATGTGACAAAATCCAGACTGTAGTTTTCATCCCCTCCGCTAAAATTCAGAACCAGAAAAACATGCTGGCATTTTGACCACAGAGCATATTAGCACTGCCGTAAGCAGTTTTCTTATGTTGACAGACTATATGAGTTCAGCCCAAGTCCAAATCCAAGACGTTATTTAAGCTACTATAAAACATTCTATATTATTCTTTATGACATCATCTGAGCGTGAAGGTCCACTGCTCTGCAGAGTTTAGTCCAATCCTGATCAAACTCAGCTGCCTGTAGCTTTCTAGTAATCTTGAATACCTTGTTTAGTTTGTGTGTCTGATTGTGTCTGGGTTGGAGCTTAACTGTCTAATAAAATATGTATTGTTTTTAGTATATTTTTGAGATATAAGTAATTTATGTAACATTCTGTAGCTTTATACTTTGATATTGCACACTGTAGCATTGATTCATAAATATGCATTCAGCTTTCATTCATAGTCAGATATTAACTAAAATTGCAAGAAAGTTGTATTATTATTATTATTATTTGTTTAATTTTACTCATTCATTTTCTGAATACTAAATTATGTGCAGTCTAATTAGAATGCTGTATTATGTATACATTTGAATAGGATTTAGTTTATATTTATATTTAAGAATTTATATTTAATAAAAATATAAAACTTTTTTTTTCTTTTTTGTTTTAGTCCTATTATTGATAAATGGTTTTCCCTAGTCATATCATAATGTAATTACCTTTCAATATTGTTATTTGATTATATTATTCTATATTTCTATTATATCTCATATATTAACTTTACTGTCTCTCTCTCTCTCTCTCTCTCTCTCTCTCAGGCACACACACACACACACACACACACACACAAACAAATATTGTGTTATATACTTTCTATGATGTCATCCATTCTCTCAGAATGAATTCCATCCATACTTAAGCATGACGTTTTCTTTTCTTTTTTTTTTACCTTCATTGTGGGAAATCTGGGAATATCATTGTGGAAAATACTAAACAGTCTATTATATTTTTATTACATAATCAATCATCTCCCCTTCAAACACATATTTCATCAACATAAGTTACATCATTCTCACATTAGTATATTTAGTGAAAACATTGACCCGATACACAATATTTTACCACATAAGTTATAGCCTCATCCATCCTCTTCTTCTGTTCTGTCTGCCATCTCTGTGGAAACAGTGCGCTACAGTACAACAGCTGTGAGAACAGAGGTTGTAAGGGTCAGTCACAGGCTGAGAGAAAGATCTGTGTAGGCCTGTCAGTAGTTACATAGATTTTAACATCTGGCATGGCCCTAGAGAGAAAGAGGGCAAAGAGAGAGAGCTAAAGCGCTCTATGTCATGGCATTGACAGCCTAACCCTGTCTGACCTTTGACTACTGCTGTCCTTCACTCTCTACCAAACCAGGACATTTGTCAACCATGGAATCTCCCTTTCCCCTTTTGCTAGATCTGTTCTCAGGAGGATTTTTTGTTATTTTAGTGCTATGCTTAAATATTAGCTGTTATATGTGAATTAAACATAAATTTTAGCCAACACTGCCATGTATACAGTACATTATTTGTTTTACATTTTGGATGCATATAGGACTATTTTCAATGCACTGTCAATAGCTTTGTTGTGCATGGTTATGAAAAGAGGAGTTTTATGTCATCACTGAATAGACCTAACACAGTATATGGTTGGAAACTGATTCCTTCACTGTCTAAGTCACTGTCATAAATCACTGTCGTAAGTTGTTTCTTTTTAGTGACTGAAAAACATATAGCTTGACATGTGATGTGATTTTAGAACAAATTAATCTTACTTTTGAGAATTTCAAGTTATGTCAGTAGTATTTCAGAAATGAATTAATTATTAACGGTTGCCATCAGTATTCGGTCAATTATTGAATTGCATTTATTTATTAAAAATGAATTTGTTAAAAAAAAAAATCACAAGCAAATGCAGATTTATTTAATATTGAAATCATTCTTTTGGCAGCTAAATCACACTTTTCCCCACCAATATTGAAAAGTGTTAAACGTATCATTAATGCAACCTGGAGACGAGGAATCATACTGTAAAGAAAAAAATAAAAATCTGTTGTACATTATTCAAGACAGTTAAGACACTATATACTGAAATTTCCTAGACTAGTTTGATTTGATTATACCAGATATTTACATTTTGGTGCCTAATATATCTACTGTATTCAATACTGTGCAGATTCCCATAGTCCCCAGTGTACAGGGTGAGCATAGTTAAAATAATTTGAGCTTGTATCTAATTTGGAATTTGGCTGACACACATTGCTGGGAGAGTATCCTTTTAGAGCTATCCTGGGGCATGATGCTAACAGTATATCAGTCTTCTCTCGCATGGTTTGAACCTGCAACATTTTGGTTTCCACCTCAGCTCTTTCTGGACTGCACCACTGTGTTAAAGCGTTACTCCACCATAAATCACTTCTCTCATGGTACTGCCAACCCATAAGCTTTGTTTGTCTTCAGAACATAATTTAAGATATTTTGGATGAAAACTGGGAGGCTTGTGAGTGTCCCATTGTCTCCCAAGTAAATAACACTATAAAGGTGCAGAACACTATGAAAGACGTCGTCAGAATAGTCCATCTGCCATCACTGGTTCAACCATAAATATATGAAGTTACAAGAATACATTAGTACAAAAAGAAAACAAATTCAACAATTTGGCACTGCATCACAATTACACCATTTTAGATAGTATCTAACCATACACTCTCCAAATTTTCATAAAAAATATCTTAAATTGTGTTCAAAGAAAAACTAAGATTTTATGGTTTTGGACTGACATTGGGGGTTTGTGATTTAATGACAAATTTCTTTTTAGGTGGGAGTAACCCTTTAAATGAGCTGAGCTTGTGGAGGTCTGCATTGATGTTTTGTCTTAGTGGTGATCCGACACAACCCATCCCGTCTCGATACCTCCTATCCCATGAGCACCAATGATGTTTGCTTTGTTTATGTTGAGCTTCTAGTAAACTGCATCTGATTTGGCATAATAACATATGTGTTCCACATTAGGCGTTACAAACCGGGACTCCACAGAGAGAGAAAGAGCATGAACAAGGCAGGAATCTGGAGGAACGAAGAAGGGGAAAAAAAGATAGGGGTAAAATGATCTGATCAGAAACTGATTATGAGTTAAATAAAGAATATGAGATTAAGTGGAAGGCATCTTTTCCTGAAGTATGTTGAGCATGGACACCCCGCATACAAACGCCAACTGGCAACAGACGTGATAGATGAGCTGAAGGAAGGAATTGAAGACAAGGGAGGAGGGTGGTAGGGTACAAGAAAGGGTAGTAGCTAAAAGCCTTGAGAGAGAGCATAAGAAAGAGTAAAAGGGCATTCTGAGGCCATCCTGACCTGTGTGAAGGATGAAAAAATGAGCAACATTACAAATTTGATAAAGGATTTCTGAATAGCAGAGGCTCTATTGAGAACAGGGCTATCTGGATCGGCCCATCTGCAGAATCCATTACAGGGTGCGCAGTGCATTCGTGTGTTTTTTCATGCCTGGCTGTCCCAAGACCGTGCAGCAAAGCTGAGCTCAGGTTTCGACTGTGTGCGGCGGGGGGCCGTCTTCGGTTGACGCATGATGATTTAGTCAGGTGTGAGCGTGCACTTTCCAATTTGGGGGGAAATAAATTAGAAGTGATTTTTTATGAGGACTGTGTCCCAGTTCCCTGCCTTGCAGTCCACCCCTACTGTGCACTGTCAACTCAACTGATGTGTTTATAAAGAGCGCTGTGGCCGGGCCTCTGGGCCCTTGCTAGAGCACACACACTTACGCAAACTTATAGGCTTTGCTTGTAAACATGTACACAAATGTTTAATATATAGTTGCATAAATCAGTGGGGCTCAAAATCTGAGATCACATTAAAAATGTTTAACTCAAAATCTAAATTACAGTAAATCTGAAAATAAACTGAAAGGTTCAGGATTCTAGGATTCAGGAACTTTACCAATGAAATGTGTAAATTTGTGAAATGTAACTCCAAAGCAAAGAAAGATTATGCCAAATAATGAAGAGATTCCCAAAATCATGCTCATGTTTTATTCAACTTTTCACATAGGTTGTTAAACTGATTTTAAACTTATTTAATAAAAAAATAGAGCTATTTATTTTTGTCTCAGATGAATCCCACAAAGCCCTAAAACCCTAATGAAATGGTAAAATATATCATTCTTATTATTACAATGGAATATGCTGTACTTACCAGGATTTTTGTGTGCATGTGGTAAATATGCTTTACAATGCATTGGGACAGCTAGAAATTCTGTTAATAAATGGCATTGACCAATTTTTCAAATCCTTAATTTATAGAGGGCATTGCTTTTATGCAAAATGTATTTTATATCATTGATTTTGTGGTGAAATATGACCTGGACATGACAACCCACAGTTATACACTGTTTGTGCTCTTGCAAAGTGCACTCACAATTTTTTTTTCCTTTAATATGAAGCCATGATAGTACCATCATAGCTGTCAAAGAAAAAGGATATTTTGATATTTTCCTTCACTCTTCTTTTTCCCCTGTGCTGCTTGAAGACTAATATTTTTGCAGAGGAGGCTGCAGAGAGTGGGCTGAGCTGAAGGAAGCGCCCTGACTGAGCTCTGCAGGAGGCTGTACTCAGGAAACCCAAACCCTCAGTGACCTCTGACCTTTGCTACCGCTGCAACATCTGCACCAGAGAGAAGAAAGAAGGAAGGAAAAAAGAAAGAGAGGAAGACACTGAGGTATAGTGAGGATGGTGAGAAAAAGCAAGTGTACAGTACATATATAGGAGAGAAATATTATAAGAAAATACTCCCAGAATTGTCTATCAGTCTTAGGTGCTCTGGTTTGGTTTGAGAGGTTAGATTGTAAAAGATGGTCATCTGTCTTACTACTGTAATCCTCAGACAGGAGTAGTGTTAATGACAAAGCCAGATCACAGCACTAGCGGAAATAAGTTCTCCTAACCATCAGAAGAGCAGCAGTCTCCCTCCTCTGAGGCTTTGCAGGCTTCAACGCTATGTCTTGTGCCAGGCTAACATTACCCCAACAGGAGCCTTAAATTTCCTCTCTAAGCGTACATGAAACTGTGAAGCTGAAGGAACTTAGATAAGGTATACAGGTTATCTATCTATCTATCGATCTATCAATCTATCGATCAATCGATCAATCGTTCTATCGTTCTATCGTTCTATCTATCTATCGTTCTATCCTAATCTAATCTAATATGATGTTGTGTTTCATAATTACATTTTTTTAGAACAAAAAAATCTATTATTAAACACGTTTCCACTGTGAAAAGTAAAAAAATATAAGGTACTTTTTATGTTTTAAGTTTATTTAAAACTGTAATATTTTGTAATATTATCACAATGTAAAATGACTATTTATTTTACTTAAAATATTCTAACGTTGAATATTTCTAACATGAATTCTAAACAACCATTACAGCCTTCTAATAATATTTTTGTCTAATCTGTGAGACTTCTTTTCAGGCTTCTCTGAATAATAAACATTTTAAAAGAACAGCGTTTCTTCAAGAATATAAATTTTTGGTAACAAAACTCTTACTGTTTTATCATTGGATAATACGACAAAAGATTTCTTTTTCTTAACAAAAAAGTATTTTCTTAACCAAAAAATCGTACTGACCCCAATATTTTTTAACATATTACGACAACATCCCCCACTGGTGGAAACACTGAGTAGCCTGTTTGAAAACTGACTTAAAAAATGAACTACTCCTTTCCCCCCATACTTCCTGAAATCCTAAATGTATAGATATGTCTTTTACTATATGTTTAATGAACATACAACCTAGCTGTCATCTGGGGAGGGGCAAGAGATTCTCTAACAATGGGGTTCAAAGTCTTGCACCTTTACGAGCTGATGTATCATGACCGGGAGTGGCAGAGAGAGTGGGAGAAGAGGAAGAGGTTAGTGTAGTTTTTTTTCAGCTCATGCTCCAGGCTGGGTGAGGGGCAGTAGTGATGGGGTCAATTGCTGGGTGGTCAGAACAACTGTGTGAATGTGTGCAAAAACTCATGCGCATAATCACAGGACTCTCAAATTTCTCATTCTCCTGCTTTATCTTAGTTTCAATCACTTTTGCTCAGTTTTATACACCTCCATGTTTGCATTGATGTCTTTGCATTAAATCTTTGTTTGGATTTTTCATTGCGAGGTCCCCGGAGAACAGTAGTTTGATGGAAATGTTTCAAAAACCATGTGCATTAACATGTCCCAAAATACCCTTTGAGCCAATTTGCTGCATTTCATTGCAAAAAGCAGACGTGTTATGCTGGGGGGGGGGGGGGGGGGGGGGGGGGGGGGGGGGGGGGGGGGGGGGGGGGGGGGGGGGGGGGGGGGGGGGGGG
>JAUYWG010000041.1:6946625-6961197 GCA_034779775.1 Enteromius afrohamiltoni
GCGGCCCCCCCCCCCCCCCCCCCCATCCAGTGCTCAATTTAAGCCCAATTCAATTTGTCCTCTTCGACAAAATCAAGCCTAGAGATGCACAGCCATGTTTGGGAACTAAGCGGGTGTTGAAATCTGCTGAGTGGTATTGTTAACAGAGCCCACAGGTCAGTCTGTTGCTCAGCCTGACTCTGGGGCCCACTCGAAATGTCAAATCTGATTGGCATGATTGGCTACGGCGCTGTGGGAAGCGTCCTGCCTCGATCCAATGGAGAAGGCTGTCAGCAGATAGGGAGAACCCAAACACAGCCTGGCCACAAAGCTCGGTCGTACCTCCAAACCCAACACTCAAGGTAAAAAATAAAGTTTAGTTTAGTTCTATTTAACTTGATCCTGTGGCTTTCTCTCCGTTTCTTTCTGTTTCCTCCTGTCCAGTGCCCTTGCTCTTCCCCGAACACTTACTGTACTTGATTTCTAAAAACAAATCCATACAGCACGTTTGAATTAGCAACATCTATTCAATAACAATGATGTAATCCATTTATACTCAGGAATCCGGCTTTAATGCAGCAATGGAACACTGGAATGCTGCAGAAAAACAAACGCGGCATAGGAAAATAGACAAACCGGGATAATGGTAGGCAGAGAGGAAGAAAGCACACCAGAGAAAGACAGACCCTTGCATACAGAGAACATTCATCTTAGATGAATAAAAGTGCATAAAAGAATCACTAATGCATGTTGTTTTCCAACACTACCAGATCTAATAAGTTTTTTTTTATGCTTTTATTTAGAGAGTAGGCTGAGGGGGATTAAGGAATCAAGAATAGAATCATATCGCAAAACAAACACTCCAGTATTAGACTCCAGCTCATTTGCGTTGGACACCAATAAGCCATGGCTCCGAAAAAGATTTGTTTAATGAGGGCTATGAAGGTTAAGTGTGTTTGGCAGAGGCTAGTGTCACCCAGCTCCTGCTGTAGAGAAAAGAAGTGTGTAAAAGTGTTGACAATGCTGAATTTTGTAACCGAACGCTGATACTGAATACCCTATTTTCCATGCCCATAGCCATCTCACTGTTCCCAAGCTTAGTCCAGCTGCTGCTTTTCATTGTCCGTGGGACCAGCTCACTCTCAAAACCCTGACAAAGTCAAAGCTTAAATCATAAAAAAAGCATAAGATAATATTTTTATTCTTCGGGAGGAGGTTCGAGAGGAAAATCCAGGCTCCTGTTATCTTCTCTTTGCTGTGCCGTAATGTGTTTGCCTTATTAATGGGATGGAAAGGACAGAGGTGACAAAATCATTCACGATGTCAAAGAAGGAATATATAAACTGTTACCATGGAGAGAGTGGGCCAGAATTGATGTTCTAGTCATGATCCAAGAAAATCACCAAAAATTTTATAAGAACAAAAACAGACCTGACAATCTGATTAATCTGCGTTTAATCCAGGCAAAAATATCTTCAGTGGATTCTCTTTAAATGATACAGATGTTTTTTGTGCCTATAATCTAGCTGAGAATTATACTTGGGTTGTTGTATACTGAAGTTTGGGTCAGGACTATGCAATATTGCCACACATCACATGCACATATTGAGCCATCTGGTGGACCTCATTACTGTAGCTATATACACGGAGGTGAGGAAGAGGCTATGAGAAGGTATTTACAACCTCATGAGTGACGTGCTAGCAGCTTTAACAAGAGAACAAGGGTTAATGTTTAATTTGAAACTGGTCAAATGGATGCTCAATTTTCTGTATTCTGATGTAAAGCCATGAAACATTCAAATTTAGCCACAGAAACGCATACTAAAAAATATCATTCAAATTATCATTCAAAAACGTTTTTGCAAACTTAGTAGCATAAAGTATTCCATCCATTCAGAGAATTTGCCTAAATCTACGTTTGACCAGTTTTCAAATCCGCAACAGCTCTGAACAGTCTCTCTGGAGAGTTCCTCATATTCACACCCACTACTCCCACTCCTAATGAGCACATCGTTGTCCTCTAACGAGCCTGGAGTAGAAGAGAAAAATGACAGCCCTGAAGATGCCTCTTCACAATGCTAACAGGATCACTCAGCTCGTCTCATAAGTTAGCGCTTTGATTAGCAAATGAGGCAGCAATAATATTAGCTGACTTGTCACAGCACTCAAGCACACAGTGATGTTTTTCGTCTGGACAGTTTCTACTGATAAAACTGAGGGGAAGACTGTTGAAGTAGCAGGTATGAAATGTTCTTCAGTTCCGAAACCTAGGTGGGTGCTCTCTTTGAACTCAACTCATTGTTATTGTACACTTGTTCACTCCAACTTCTTCTCACACTTCATTTACAACTTGTCTTTTCGTTACCACCACAGAAGCAGTAACATTTCAGGCCTGGAAAAACATGGCTGCAAATGTGGGCTGGTGAGTGCGTGCGTGTGCCAGGCCGAGGGAAGTTAAAGCACATATTACACACTCTCGCAATCTCAAGTAGCCTTGACCTCCTGCCCAGAGTGTGGCTTCCCCACAGCTCAGCTCATACATCTTCAGGCACGCATACACGTACATGATCGCACACCACAGTATAGTTACAGAACAAGGTAATTGCCCATAGCCGGGTGGGTCTGAGGGCAAGAACAAGGTTTTACAGCACAGATGAAAATAAAATATAAGGACTTTGTGGTTCACAGTACAGTTGGAAAGACAAATATTATTTTTTACGAGGGAGCGAGAAGGCCGAGGCTAGATGTATAAAACACCTTAATGATTGAATGGCTTAAGTATTAAATCTTCCGACCTGAGCTCCGTCTGGGAGCCTACAGCATTAAACCGGACGGGATGAGGGTTGAGCGAGAGACCAACCATGTGATTGTGACAATGTTGCCAGAGGGAGAATAAACCCTCCCAAAACTTTGCTTTCTGGCAGGGACACCTTCTCCGTAAATCTTTGTGTTGGACAGCTTTTGGTGGTTTAATAATTACCTGCGAATGAATAAGCTTGACTTTTTGAAGTGAACTCCGAGACTTAGGTGAATGATGCATTTTTGAATGGTGTGCTGTGTTGCTCTTTCCTTGAAATCGAACACTTCTTGGGATTAAAAAAATGAAAATATTTTACATGCTTTTGCTTTTTTAATCTACTGAACCCCTATTAAAAAAAAACAGTTTCGATATCTACATCTAGGGCAAAATGGATTAGCAGTCTTCAAAAGTTGCCTTTATTGACAGTATAAAAGCTACATTAACCTCTTAGGTTGTTTTAGGGTTACTCTTTAAGTCCATTATATCAGGTATCAGCTAATTTTTATAAGATTGTGTGTTTATTTAATAATTATAATGTATTATTTAATTGCTACGATGTAACCTGTTATGTACTTGTAGCTTCTTTTCTCATGTAACAAAAGAGAGAAAAAAGTCAGTTTAGCTTTATAAAATTTTAAATGGCTTTTAATAGTATTAAATCAGGGAAGCATTTAACTGGACAGCAGAGTTGCCAAGTTTGTACTTTCCCTGTGTAATTGGTCTATATTTTAAAACTAATAATTTAGTTTGGATTTATTACTTTTTTCTTTCAGGCTTTTTATTCTTCATTTATAATTCCTAATGCACTAAATAATATTAAATAAATATTTACAACCCACATAGAAGTGGCCAGATGCTTTGTAAAACTGTAAACGTTTTAAGTGTTACAGTATATTCTGAAAGCTGGTATTGGGCTGATTTTACACAAGGTCCGGCAAAAAGTATGAGAAGGTGCGTGACAGTGGCCAGTGCAGCATAGGAAATGACGTATACTAGCATACAACTTTTACCATTTCTGCCATATAAATATCTTTTATTTTCATATAAAGATTTTTTTTTTTTTTCAGCCAGAATACTCAAAGGCTATACTTAAACCGGATCCACCCTTGTTTGTTATATTTGGATGAGGTAACAGAATCCACCATGGTAACAAACGAGTTCCTCCCAAACATCTACCGTGTTTCTCATCTCTAACTTGACCTTGATAGAACAAATATCCTCCCTCACCTCAGCTATACTTTCTTTCCATGACTCCTGCTGAGGAATCGCGTTATTTAGTCAAACATTCTTGTGGTTTGCAAAGACAGCGACGGTGAGCATGTTTGGACGCTCCAATATACAACTCAGATGGAGAAGATCAAAGACAATGGAGGAAAGGATCTCAGAAGTCCGAGCCAAGGCTCATTACCGGTATACACATCCTGCTCCGGAATGTTAACACGGAGAGTGGCTGTGTCAAATTCTCCACATATGCTTGTCGCGGTTCAGTTACTTTTAAAAGCGAGATACCGTTATTAAAAACTTTGGTTACGTTACCTAAGGCGATGGTGATGAATATGCTAATACACCGGCATACCAGAGAAATTATTCGCTTTGAATATGTATTCTAGCCCTCGGGCTGCCGACGATAATCGTTATTTGTCAGAAAAAGGCGGGAGGGTCCATTCACCGAGGCGCGCGCGCATTTCTCGAGGCTCTCAGATTCCGCGCGCATTTTCCCTTGTGATGCAAGCGCGCAAACTATTTCAACCTGCGTCTCTCCAGCGACAGCGTGTGGAAAACCAAGATTAGTGAAGGCAGCGGGGAACAAGCGGTTGATTTAAATGCGTCAGACAGCAAAAAAAATCAAAGGAGAGCTGTGTTCACAAGTGGCAAAACCTCAGCGGTCGCCTCTTTTATTCTTTTATCTATCTCTCTTTCTCCGTCTGCCTCATCCGCATTCTCTTTCAGGCTCAGTCTCTTTTTCTCTCCAGCTGCAGGCCTGATGGCAGGACTTCCTCCTGGTAGCCATTATAATATGTGTGTCTCTGGGTGGTCCGGCCTCAGTTCCACAGCTCTAATAGTTTTCTACTGGTGTAGCCCTTGCTAGGCCCAAGGGCGTAGAGAGAGAGAAAGACAGAGGGCAGTTTGTCTAATAAAACCCTTGTCCAGACCGCTGTATGTCCCTCTTAGCACTTCCTGGACACTGCCCCCTGCCAACCCCAACCACCTCCTGTGCTCCACCTCTAATGGGACACAGCTGGACTCTCCTATTACTTTCTTTCTTTGTATCCATTTTGCTCTACACATCCTTCCTCCATCACTCCTTTTCCTCTTTTTATCCGGCATGCGGCCGTCGTGTCTGCTTCTCTCTTAGGCTCTCCTCTCTGTCTTTTTCAGTCCCCACTGTGCTCGGGGACAGATGTATGGGTGAGCGTGGACTGGCTGGGTCTGGTCCTGTGATGTGGCGTGAGTCAGGATGTGAGGGGCTACAGAGAGGATAATGCTCATTTACACACACCCCACGGCCCTTGGGCCCTGCCTTCCACTGTGTGTGTGTTCACACATCAGTCCATTTCAGCACCACACAAGCACACATGCACACTCTCTCTCGTTCTCCTCCAAACATCCTCCTCCACCGTGTGGCCAGTAACAGTTCCAGTGTGAGGAACATTTGTTCTGCAGATACTCTTCAATGAAAGAGGGTGGCGCTGAGAAACGCTTTGGGATTTTACAGTACGAAGGCTGCAAAACAAACAAAGCATTGAGTTTTATGCAGCCTGGCTGCCTATTAAAGCCCACACCCCGCTGTGTGATCCCAGGACGGCCCTGTCAGCCAGATCTTGGGGTCGCACGGTGACGTTTGTACATGCTTTTGGCAGAACGCGATGTCTTTACATCTTCAACAGCTTGTTCTGTGTGATGTGCAGCACGTGGGTGGGCAGACACACAGTTTCTAATCGCAGAAGTCACTGTAAAAGTGAAGAGCGTGACTTTGAGTAGATCAAACTGTTGGAGTGGGGAGGGGGTGGATGGCAATTGAGAGATTGGGTGGAAAAGGCGGTCTAGGGTTTTACTGTAGGGTTTCACTGTGCAGAGGGTGGCAGAAATTAGTTGAAAGAGCTGAAGAATTTAAAAGGGAAGGAAATTAAAGAGCAAAGAGAGTAACCGGAGTTAGAAATGTTGATTTGGTTCAAAACGAGGAGAGAAAAGAGGGTGAGGTACAGAAATAGCACAGAGCTGTTTTTTTGTTGTTGTTTATTACACAATTTCATTCAGTAACTTAGTAGAACCTAAAACCTGAAAGCTAACATTCTAGAGTTCACTGACGTTCACTTCAGTTTCAATTCAGTAATAATCATAATGTGTATTTATTTATTTATTTTAGTTATTTAATAAAATGTAATTTTAAATGCTTATATTTAACATTCTTCTGTTTCTTCTTCTTCGTCATGCTTGATTATTTGAGTAACAAAAATGATGCGTCTTACGTCTACTTAAAATAATTCACAATCCAAATATCTAGATGAATAATTACTGAATTATTATTTCAGTATGCTTTATATTCAGAAATTACAATTACTTCAAAAATCATTAATTAATAGCTTTTTATAAGCGAGTTCATGCTTAATCAAAATACTTTACTTTTATGGTGGAAGTGTCTGATCGGCCTTGAGTTTCTGCCACAATGAAAAGCATCCCATCTCTCTAAGCGTGCCATAGTGGTTACGTAGCCCTCCTTTGTTTACTGCCCACAGACGCCCAGCAGACGCACAGGCTAAACAGGAAAGGACAGAACATAGAAGGGAGACACACTAAATACAAATACTTCGGTTGTCGAAGCACTGTCACATATACCATTTGATCCAGATGCTATTTAGACCGCTTAGAAAATTGTGCGCGCTTGTGTATGAGAATGTGGCATCATCGGGGCTTCAGTGTGATTGTATTCAGCTGGATATGTTGAGTATGTGTGTTATTGTGTGCTTTATGATTGTGGAGTGAAGTACATACATGTGTTTATAGCGTGAGCCACTCCACAAAATAAACAGACACAGAAAGAAGGAATGTTGTGGGTGGTGGTACGTTTTGGTTTTTTACAAAGCGTTACAGCCAACAATCTCACATTGTCATTGTGAAAGCTGTAACATATGTTAGGTAAAACATTATGTGTCATAAAATTAAATGTTAAATATTTTTAATGCATCAGATGTCTTTTTTTGTTAACAATTTATTGAATTTTTTTCTTTTATAATAATATAAAACAAAAAGCAACTGTGCAAATTTAGAACCCCATCCCATCCCACCCCTGGTAGACTTAAATAAATAATGAAATACAAATGCATCCGATGTCTGTATTAACCCTTAAAAAAGTTGGTCTTGTCCTTTCTTAAGATATCTTTTTACTTTAAATTAATATCAAGCAATGACATTTTTAAACATGTTGAGCTGCTATTTAATTTTGTACCAAAATAGTCAGCTAGAATCTTATTAATTGACTAATTTAAGAAATGTTTATTTCTAGAAAATTACACATATTAGGGTTTTATATGTCCCGAAATTTAATATCAGGGTTGCAAATACTGAAAATAATTAAGTATACGTAGTTTGACATTGTGAGGTTGATGATCAACATTTTCCTTCACCTACATTTCTTGAAAAAGAAAAATATTGTTATTGTAATTTTTAGATGCTATTTTGTACCCTGTATTGGTGGAAAGTGCCTGGTAGACATTTTGTTTGTGTGTTTAATGAATAAGACAGAACACACGTGCAGGCACACTACTTATGATGTCAGATTAACATAAAATTTTATTTACTCAAATGTACATTTGCATGACCTCTGGCATTGAATTTGCTTTGCTGGCTGTCGGATATGAGTGTGTGTGTGTGAGAGAGAAAGTCTTCTCAGAGCAGCCGAACTTCAATTGCAGGGCTGTGAGGGGTGACGTGACGAGCGCTGGTCGGGATGAGGGCTGGTGTTTGTCAGGACAGCTCCATGACTGTGGCTCCAGTGACAGGACAGGCGGAGACTGGTGGGGCTTGAGTCAGTGCAGTCTGGGTGCAGGAAGCTTTGTAAGTTTACCTAAAAGGCTCGGTTTACGTTCTGGGTCACCAAAGTTAGACCCATATACTGTTTAGCTTTAGACCAAACTAGCCTGGTGAGGTTGTTTGTCAGGAGGGTGAGTAAATGATTCATTGTATATGACATGCTACAGGACAGGTTTAGCTAAATAGCTTAATGTTTAAAGCTCAATTTCGGTCTGTGGGTGTTTTACAGTACAAGCTGTTGGATAAACGCAAAAATGACACCTATGAACACCTTGGTTTGTTGTTGCAATAAAAAGTTGATAAGCATACTTCGGGTTTTTATAGAAAGTTCAGTCTGATGATCTGAATGGCTCTGTCCTGGACGATGCACCGTGATTCTGCTGAAGGATCTGGCGCTGTGCCAGCTGCAGCCTGCAGAGGTGCGGAAGTGACCAGCTATTGCTGTCCCCCAAGAGAAATCGAATTCATTCATATCAAAAATTGCAGGGATGACTGCCTTTTTCATGCATCTTTGTCTGCATTTTCCACACTTAGACAGATATATTTAATGTGTATATATTTGTATGTACGCTGTTCAAAGTTTCACTGTTCGCACCTCAATTTAATTATTTAATTTCAATGTTGAATGCATTTAGAATGTTGTAGAAGATTTATATATTTTAAATAAATTCTGTTCTTCCGAACCTATAAATATTTCATATGAATTTTCAGCAGAAGGATGTTTACACTGTTAATAATAATTATAAGAACCATTATTAATAATTGATAACCACCCATCAATTTTACACATTTCTAAAGGATCATGTGACACTTAATGCTTGAGTAATTGCTGCTAAAAATTCAACTAAATTAAACAATATAGCTTTAAATGTTAATAATTCACATTATTACTGTTTTCACTGTATTTTCATTAAAAAAAGTGCAGTGTGTGTATATGCAAATTTTAGGCCACGCAATTTCAGCTCCTGTGTGTACATGCTTGTAAGTTTGCATTATACACTTGAATTATCTGAATCCCAGTTTGATTGTTTCTTGATGTTACAGGAAATTATTCACCTCCTCTCAGCAGCTCTAGATCCCTCAGGTGTGGTTGGGCAGCCAGGCCTCTCTTTTTCTCTTTCTTTCTCTGATTCATCTATCTTAGATCTATAAAAGGCCCATAACAAATGAACCCGCAGTTACAGGCCTTTCATAAGGCCAAGCGTCAGTGTATGTCAGACCGACGGTGGTTTCACCCTCCACGGAGGTCTGGGACGCTCTGTGTTGTGGTCCTCACCCCCAGATAGACCCATTCAGCTGCGGGACCTAATGAACACTCCTGGCCTCATTCACTCCCACAATGGGCTTCTCCACTGCCATTGAGTGCAAGCACAATAGGGAACATCGCTCCAATTAAACCCCAGGGGACAATACATGTGCAAGGGGGCCAGCACTTGGGTGTTGGGGGTAGAAGATGTTGGAGGTCCCTCTCTGGGTGCTAGAGTGAGGGGTCACAGGGGTAACGAACGTCTCCGAACGGGTGCTTCTGAACGGAGCGCGGCTGAAGTGGCGGTGTCTGTGATGTGCTATTAGGATCAGCGAGGAGTAATTATGTGACCAGAGACCCTCCCTGGCCCAGTGGAGGGGGCTATTGGCTTCACAAGAGGGATGAGGTGAAGAGATGGGAGGAGTAAGAGGAATGATATATGTGACATATTATCATATTGCTTTGCTGCCGTTTCATAAATGCAATAAACCTCTCGAGGTAGTGTTACAGCGGTTTTTACCACAGTTACAGGGGTTTTAGACTTTCACAATTCTTTGTTTTATAGTTTGATGTTTTATATTTATTTATTAGTGACTTACAGTGCATTTATGGTATAAAATGAATATATTATCACTACCAGTCAAAAGTTTTGGGTCAATGAGATTGTTAAAAGGTTTTTGAAAATAGTCTAATGCTTAAAAAGCTATAAAGTAGTTCAATATTATTACAGTTTAAAATATTTTTTTTTCTATTTTGATGTATTTTAAAATGTAATGATTCAATGCTGAATTTTTAGTACCATTACTCCAGTCTTCGGTATTGATTATTCAGAAATCATTCTAACATTAATTCTAATATTCAGTCTAATATCTTAAATAATTTATTGCAAATATTTCTTGTTATTATAATCAATGTTGAAAACAGTTCAGTTGTGCTTCCCTATATTTTTATGTATCTGTGAATTTATTTATTTTTTTTCAGTATTTGGAATGACATGAGGGTGAGTAAATGATGATAGAATTGTCATTTTTAGGTGAATTATCTCTTCATCAAGTTTTATAGTCTATTGGTAGGAGTTCAAACACCCAATCATTTAACTTCATTAGAATGCAACCAAAATGTTGTCCATAAAAGCTGAATAACTGCGAAATGATGTCCAAGAAAAATATCTTAATTCAAAGTGTTGGGTGCAGGCCACTTTGCCTGTGAGTGCAGACGGTCTGAGTTTTCTTTGTGGCCTAGGTGTGTAATTGAATCGGGCAGTCCTCTGGATAGCTTTGTTCCTCTCATGTCCCCAGCGGTCCTGGCAGCCACACAGGAAGACGCGTGTCAAACACTGAGACAAGGGAGCTCTCTCTGCACAGCCCACACAGGAACAAGGAAACAGAGAGAGAAGAAAGGTGGAATTAATGCTGTAAGAATAAACACAGAAAAGAAACACGGGAGAGGCGGTTAGTTAAATAACAGAGGGGGAAAAAAAGCTGCTCTGGGGGAACATTCAAGACATACCCGAATTTTTTAAAGTAAAGTCGCAGCATTGAAAAAAGGTTACAAAACCCCTGTGCAAAGAATCCTCTGTCATATTGTGGTTGTATAACTCATTATTGACATTTATACACAAAATAGATGGAGGCCTTCAGAGAGGTGACATTTCACTGGGCACGACGAACAAGAATACCAACAAACTGACGGAGGGAGATGACAGAAGCACCTGAATTTGCCCTTTCCTGGATGTTCAGACGGAGGCTGAAACAGGGCTGACCAAATGAGTGTCAGAACACACACGCAGTGACCCATACCCACGTGTGTGTGTGTGTGTGTGTGTGAAAATCCCAGATCCTGAAGTACAGAGGAATATTATTTAATGCGTGAGGTATGGTATGTTCATTACTTTACTTTATTAGTATATTATACAAATATAATACTGTTTTATTAAATATAAACTGTTTTATACAGCCTTTATTAGTCTTAAAATACTGAATCTGTAAACTTGCAAGAAACATTAAAATAAAAAATATCATATTAAATATAACATCATTTTATTTTGTTAATGTAAATGTATAAATTTTCCCCACTTTTAAATAAATTGTTTCAATTCATTTGAATTAATTTCTATATTTTATATATATTTACTTTTGTTGTATATAAAGTAGTTTAGGTACAGTAGCAGCAGCCTTGGCCTTATAGGGCTGCTCCGAATAGGCTGAGGTGGCTGTCTATCCCAGCAAGGTCCCTGAAGAAGTCTGTAGTTGATCCAGGCGTCTGTCAGGGTCGGAGGTTGTTGTTTTCTGTCCATAGATCAATCTTCCTATTTGACCCTATAAAGGACAAACTGAGAACTCTTGAGGATGTGGAAAAAGAAAGAGACAGTATAATCCCTATTGCTCCCTGTCAGCCTGACAGCTGAGGACTGTCCTCTGTGTATACATATGTGTGTGTGTGTGTGTGTGTGTGTAAGAATGAAAAAGAGATGAAGTGGATGATGAGAGTCTGTGTATGTGAGCATGTGTGACTGCATGTGTGAGTGTTACCAATGCACCGGTAAATAGTTTCTCAGGTACAATAGACATGCTCTCACTGAAGTGGTCAGCCATAAGATGGATAAACTCATGTCATTTAGCTCAGCGTGCTAAGAGCCCTCCTGCACTCAGAGCAAGCCAAACATCTCTGCGTCTTATATGCTCTCCTCTGCACAGCTCCATTCACAAACTAGACTCTCCGCTAGGCCTCATCTGCCCTCAATTTACTCCTAACGTGACCTCTGACCTGTCAGTACAGCATTCCTTTCTTTATTACACAAAACACCATATTGTTTTCCAATGAAAGGGGGAATAAATAGTCTAGAATATTTGCCAGCCTACTCGAGTGGAACCAATCCTTGTTATTGTAAATCAGGCAAGTGTGTGAGTATTGTGATCAGAGGATTGCATTTGCGTAAGCATGTGAGCCGTACCCATGATTTAAAGTGGAAGTTATGCATTTTTAGTGTGTGCTTGTGTCTCGACATACGTTTGTCTTTATTCATGTGTATATTAAAAGGCAGGGGGCACTATATACTTCTCTACCTAATTTAAGACTCCCTGTGCACCCTTCAACTTGGGAACAGCGCAGCTTTCTCTCTTTTTCAGATTCCTTCTGTCTTTCTCTGCTTCCTCTGGCTGATGGAGGTGAGGAGAGTGCTGGGATGGAGCTAGGTGTGTGTGTGTTAGGGCTATATCGTGTTCTCCCCGCTCTCTCCCACAACAGATTTATGGGGGCTTGGGCCTTCTCTAAATATTTGGCTTTCCCTCTGTACCGGGAGAGATTGATGGCCTTTGATGTGGGAGGGTGGGGGGTTAGGGGAAAGCTGGCAGGCCCAGTTTAAGACCACGGCTGATGGTGTTTGTATGTGTGTTTGACTTCTTTACACACTGTCCGCTCTCAAGCTTGATTAAAAATTAGTTCTACATCTTAAAAAATTTCCAATGAATACATAGGAATGTAATTGGAATTAATTACTCTCCCTCATGTTCCGAACTGACTTTCATATTGTGGAACACACACACAGACAAAAACATGTTTTGAGAAATGTCAGGGTTTTTATTTGCTTCCTTGTTTGTCGTTTCGTTTGAACAGCATTATGTCTTGAGAATTTTTGTTTGTTTGTTTTTGTTTAATCGGCATGATTCTATGAAGAACTTCTCTGAATCTGAAAATGATTCCAACGATATAGTTTCTCTGTGCTCGTTGTTGTGTGAACGCTGCTATTCTTTAATATTGAGAGAGATTTTTAGAACTATATCTTTATTGTTTTCGTGCTTGGTGTGAACGGGCCTTTAGAGTGGATTAGCACATTATTCATGAAGAACAAAATAGTTTTGTTTTTTGAAGAATTGAAATATTCTTTGGGGAGCTCAGAAATGCTATTAAAGTATGTTGTTTAGACCCCAGTGTTCTTTAAAACATAATCCTTATATATATAAAAAATAAATAAATAAAAATAATACAGACTCACTAGTCACTTTCAATAGGACCAGGAATGTTTATTAAAGTACAGTGTCAGTAGTGTTATATATATATATATATATATATATATATATAAAGGCGTATTTTCAATGGTTTGTCAGTTGCTATGGACACAGCTCCTTGTTTTCAGTAAAATGGCAGGTGGAAGGCGAGTGTTGACTCATTTTGTGGGTTTCGACTGCAAATTATTGAAGGCAAAGATATTGTGGATTCTGTTCTTTCTTTGTTCACAGATGTGGATCGGTTTGCTGTGTAATGTTGAGTCTGAGTCACACAGGATAAAAGCCATGTGAGCGCTACAGTCTGAGGAAATGCGCTCCAGAGTCAACTCACCATTGTTTTGAAATGTCTGTGAAAAATTAGGGGCAAATTTCCAAACCTATTTTCAGTGGCAATAAATGTTGCATAATTCAGGATTTGGATTTAAGGCTTTATTCTGTGTTTTTCTGTTTTGATCTGTAGCTTCTTGCCTCAGAGATGACAAAGAATGTCATGACACACGCGAAATAAGGAAAAACATCTCTTGTTTTCATGTTCAATTTCTCTCCCACACACTCAATTTGTCTCACTCAAACAAGTTGAAGCAGCGGACCGTGTAAGTAACTGTATTGTCCAAGCAAATAATTACAGTGGTTATTTAAACATAAACATGAATCCAGCAACTCTGATGATAATGTAAACTCTCTTTCTCTCTCTCACTCTCTCTCTGTTTAACTGTGGGGTGTAAGAGAGTAATTGTGAAGGTTCTGCCCCTTGGCTATTGTGAGTGGAAACACGCTGTCATATTACTACGCTTCTCTCTGTCTCTCAGCTTTTGGCACGGAGGGAGAGTGTCCTTCGAAAATAGAGATCATTCAAATCACTAATGACAGCAAAACTTCTTCACACCAAACTACTGTTTTATGCATTCAAATGGAGATAAATCAATTAAGGCAAGACAATGTGAACAGGGTAGTTTTTAAACTAACAAAACGCATTAATTAGTTAATAAATCGCAGTACATTAAGACAATTGTTTTGGGATCAGTTTTCAGAAGTGTTATGTTTAAATATGCAAACAATAACTAATTTGCATAACAGAAATTTAAACATTGGATTTTGTATTTAATAAAAAGTTAAAAATGTATGTTTTGTTTCGTTTGTTTTTGACAATGTTTTTACAGAGGGGATTTGGATTTCTTTAATTGTCACTCCATTTTTCAGAAAATATTGTCAAAAATATGACTCCATATTTCAGGACTAAATTCAGAAACATTTTCATTGTATTCTCTTCTTATTTCTAGTACTAAACTCAGTGAGTTAAATGTGAGGTTATATGAACAACGTGCTAAACAAAAGAAAAGATAGGATCCTCCGTATTTAATGTGTTCATAGACAATTCCATCAAAACCACATGATTTATTGTTAGGCAATTTGGAACAAATATTTTGAACTAGAGAAGTAGATATGCAGATCTCTTCGTGGAAGGTTGTTGCCTTTTGCTTGAATTCTAATATTTTGTTTTCCAACAGT
>JAUYWG010000041.1:6967506-6988366 GCA_034779775.1 Enteromius afrohamiltoni
TTACACATTTTTATTTTAAATTTATGCATTGTGTTTCAAAAATATCAGCATTATTAATGGATAATGTCGTGTGTAATGAGCTGCCAGTACTTTTTCTGTTACTTTTATTACAAATTTCAGATGTGCAAAGCTAATCAAAATGAAAACTATTTCATTTTTGAGAGCTACAGAGGGGGTACAAAATGTGTCAGTCAAGCGTGCTACCCTGTAGGCCACATTTCTAACTGCACAAGCCAGTCTTAATGCATCTTTCATTCCCAGAAGTCTATGTGAATGTGTACCTGTGACAAAAAACAGGACCATCTGACAGCTACCATGAGGGGAAAGTCAAAACCTAACACTTAGCGGGTCTTTAACGGTTAATAAAATCCACCTTCAAGAACAGTGTTCCCTGGGTGGGCTCCGCTGAGATGAAAAAGCGAAATGTGATAGAATTTACTGGAATGGAGTGATAGGCTGAAGGAGGAACAAACAGAAAGAAACGGAGAGAGGAGCGTCTGTGGAGAGGTGAAGTTAAAAAGATCAGGGAGCCCCTCGTGGCACCTCGCTCCCTCTCTGCCGTTCTCTTTATGGGTTACCCGATTCCCTGACAGTTTGTTTTAAATTTGACCATGCAGATGTTTCTCTGGGTGACTGACTTTTATAGTTTAGAAAAGATTATATCAGTTTCCCGCAGATTGTGTTACTGTATTTAAAAAAGAACCGACCGTACAGGGAGAAAGTGAGCGAGAGGGAGGAAGGAGAGAGAGGCCAAGGGGCCTGGGGGAGCAGGGGTGCGGGACTGGAAGGAGAACGCTGTAGGTCTTTAAATCCTGGGGTCTCAGTGGCACAAAGAGAATGAGAGAGAGTCAGTGAGACTGCTCTGGAAGTGGAGCGAAGTTCAGGGGAGCCAGGTTTGGCTTATAGAATTAGACACAGATTCTTTCTAATTTCAAAGGACAACATAAGCGTCAAATTTGAGGATATTAGTTTTTGATAGGCAGCTGGGGCAAAGAACTTAGAGGGGAAAAACACACTGTTCCCATTACTGACTTCAGCTTCCACTCCAGCCTGCCAGAGAGCAACACACACACACACTCGCTCACTTCCATAACAGTATCTTTAGATCTCAAACTTTCTTTCTTACACATTCTATCTTATCTCTGTCATGCTAATTCATTGTTTTTTCTCTATATCTGTCTTTGATGCAAGACTGTGTTTGTGTGTTTAATCTTCATATGGTTTCCAAACTCTTGCACTTTAGTTGCCTACCACGATAGTGGAACGATTACACAGTCCACAGAAATGGGCCTCTGAAATTTCATAAACATTTCGAATGTTCACGTTCTATTTCCTAAATAACGTCTGATGTCACTTGGCTGGGGCATTAAGGGCTCTAAAGGACACAGGATTAAGGAAGTAGGTTGAGTGGGCTAAACAATGTATGATAGGTGGATGGTAATGGAGAGTTGAAAGGGGTTGTTAAGGAAAATGAAGAAAAACTTCACCGCTGCCCATGTCGGAAAGCATTTACCACTGCTCCTCTGTCAAGACGAATTTAAAAGGTCATCCATTCTCGGCCTGGAACTTAATCAAACCCCATCAACACCAAATCTTTCTTTTCCTTACAAAAACATGTAGGAAAACCAATGGAACAACAACTGACAGATTACAGAAATGGATAGTGCTACCTGCAGGGATGAACTGAGATTTGCATGCATCTGTTAATATACAGGCGTCTAAATCAGACTTGTGAAAAAATAAAAACTATTTCTGTTGAACTTTTGACATTGGTTTGTAAAATGTAGACATTATCAGAGATCAGTGTTCTGCCATGCCTCGTACCAGTCAGACTAAACCGTCTGGAAATGACTCAGGAGATTTCCTAGACCATAGAGGGTGACTAAACCATATCACAGTACAGTTTCCTGAACTCAGAAGTCTGAGACCACTAACTGCCTGAACCTGCTTCACACTGATGAAGATGCTAGAGCCACAATGGCAGCTGTGTAATCTAGCTTCATGTCTGTCAATCAGCTCAAATAAACTCTCCTGGAAACCGAGCCACGCCCTCCTGCTGTAACGGTCAGGGACAACACGCACAGTCTTTGTCAGGCTTTTAGCCTTTCAGTTTGGGGTGACTTTGTAAACATTATTCCAAGATATCTCGCCCGCCGAATTTTCGTAACAAATTGAGTTTCACTCTGTTGCAGATTTGGTGCAGATACATGAAAATTGAGTTAAAGAAAATTAGATTACGTTCAGTTACATCATACGTTAAGTTAATGTTTTAAAGAGCTTAGTTACCGACTGTTTCTTTTCCCTGTCTTGCCCTCATCTTGCAGTGAATATGAAGATGAAGATATCTGATCTGTTTCTCTCGGCTATGGAACCTCTTTCTCACAATGAGGTTTATGTCTATAGAAATGTGCTGAATCAGATGCCATAGAGATCTTCCATTTTGATTTTTGAACATTACATTTCAGTCTGAAAACTAATCGGTATGGAAAACTCTCACAACAGCAATAGGCAAAATACAGAACAAAAGAAATGGCTCATTTTTAATTAATGTATGGAATTTGATTATAAGCCACACACCACAAGAAATTAATGGTGAATGACATTTCTATCCAACACAATCTCACAACCAATTCATACGTATTTGTATGAGGTGGAAATTTCTGCTAATTTGTACAAATTCATATGACCTCACTCATACAATTTTGTATGATTTGTCTAAACCCCATTAATGGGTAGGTTTAGGGGCACACGTCCTGATTTTGCTGAGTTAGGCGTGTTCCTGGGTTGACATATTTTGTTGACCCTGGAACAACATTTTATTCAAAATCTTTTTGAATTTTGACCATATCTCTACACCTAACCCTACCCATGAGTAATGCCTAAAATCAGAGGAAATGATAGATGACTGACACTGATGCACAAGCACCAAACACTGATTGTAAGCCTAAACTTCAGAAAAACTATAAACTGGTTCTTCAAATCTGATTGGCTGATCACAATGTTGTTCCAGGGTCAACAAAGGTGTTGACCCAGGGACATGCGGAACTCAGCAAAATCAGGTTCTGCGTTTAGGTTTTTTAACCTAGGTTTAGGGTTTTTAATTTAAAGTTTGTTTTTCCAGTTATAAATTCTTTTGAATTTCAATTCACTGTAATTCGGTTTCATTATAAATTTCAGTTGAATTCGAATTTGTTACATTGTCACTAAAAATCCATTTTCAATTGAATTCTGAATGGCTCATTCCTGCCTCACAAGACCTCATGCTTCATTCTCGTTGAATTGAATAGACCAAACTTTTGGATGAGTTTAATTCGATTCATTTTCCATTAATCAAATCACTGACCCTCCCACTCTGTCTGCTTCTACAGCTTGCTCAGATAATGCCTTGTACTTTGATGTTTATGTCCCCTGGCCTTAAAATGGGGGTGGGGGGGTTGTTGGTTTGAGACGAGGCAGTTGTTGACTTGATTTTCTTGAATCAAGATGAAAGACCAATCTGTCTTTCTATTGCATTTGATCAGTGTGTTCCAGTGACTTCTGTGTGTTCAGGTTCATCACGGTCAACTTCTGATCCACTCTTGACAACATGATAGAGGTGACAGCAGAAGTGTCTGAGAGCCCCTGACTCTGGCCCCTCTCTCTCTTTCAGAGTCATCAATGACTTTGATTATTATGGGCTCAGTGATAGAATGGAAGTGCTGTCATTTGCCTGTAATAGCAGCACAATCAGACTCTAACACTCACTCTGTATTGCTGCAGAGGGGCCAAACATTTACTTCAGTATGCGCAGGCACATTTCTGCTTTACATGCTGTTTACACTAAGTGACGTTCCTGATGTCGTGTGCACCGCTCGCTTCCTTTCTATCTCCCACTCTCTGATGATTGGCTTTGTAACTGTACATTACATAGTATAGGGACAATATATGTACTTACGGTTTCAGTTGTGAAGCTCTTGGGTTGATAAGCTCTTCTGTAGATGTTCCTTTAATCTGCCTCTTCATTAGAGCAATGTTAAGAAGGGAGAGGGGGAGGCGATGGATGAGAGGAAAAAAGCAAAACCGAGTAGAGAAATTTAGAGGAGGGAGAAATGAGAGCTAGTTAGGGGCGTCCATGCATCTCCCTCAAGTGTTTCTGCCTCACCTTTAATCTATGGAAATGTGTGTATCAGATGAGAAGTAATTGTAAAGTGGAGTTTGACCATTAAAATGTCTGGAGAGCATGCTTGATCAGCCGTCCAAAGATAGAGCTGAGATAATCGCAGTCACCTCGTAGGACACTGATGATGGGGACGGAATTAATTTGTGGTTGAGGAAAACAAATTAAGGCACTCGCCGCCGAGCTCTCCATTAGACAATAGCATATATAAATATTTGATCTTGGGCGATACGGGTTTGCAAAGGTTTAGCACATGCTCATCCAGACAAGAGCTCACACTTCAAACGCTCGGCTCTCCTTAACCTGCGGCTACCTCTCTTCCTTCCATCCCTCTCTCTTTCTTTCCTGTCTCTCCTTCCCATGCCAAACCCTCCATCGTTTTTTCCTTTTCTTTTCTTTCTTTCTTTTTTTAAACTGCAGAATTGTTCCCCATTCTTAAATCTCCAGCAGCATTCAGTCTGTTTAATGTGAATGGCTGAGAAAAAGCATTAACCCCTCATAAAGAATATAGTGTTAAGCCTGCTTAATAAGATTCAGCTGGCACTATTCAAAATGTCACAATGCTTTATGAATATTGCTATACATTTTATTGGACTCTATAATTGGAAGTTAGAGTTACAGTCTGCCTGACTCCTAAATGTTAGTTTCTAGGCATGTATTTGTAGTATTATGGGATTAAATGTAATTGCATCCATTTACTTCACAGCTTCACAATAGCATTTTCATCTTTTATGGAATCTTTTGAAAGAATATAAACAAGCCTTCAAAAGTCAGGGTCAGTGCCTTTTTTTCTTTTTTGAAAAAAATACTGTTAACAAGTATACTTATACTGTTAACTTTTGACTTATACTGTTAACAAACAATTGGCTGTTCTTTATTTAAGAGTTCTGAAAAATAGTAGTTCAACAGGAATATGTTGGATTATTAAAAAGTAAAGGCAAGACTTATATTGTTAAAAAAGAATTATAGCCTACTTTAAATAAATGCTGTTTTTCACAACATTTTATTATTTGAAGAGTCCTGAATGCTGTTTCCAACATTAATAAAAACGTTTTCTAAAGGATCATGTAACACTGGAGGCTGATGAAAATGTAGCCTTGCCATTACAGGAATGATGTACATTTTAATATTAAAACAAAAAAAAACGTGGTTTTAAAACGTTGCAATGTTTACAGTTTTACTGTTTAGTAAAGGCAGGCCTTATAGGCCTAAATCAAACATTACAAATTTTACTGATTCCAAATTTTTGAACCGCAGCAGACCTATACATAAATCCAGGGGAACAATACATTTTCAAGCTTCTCTTTTTTATTCACTTTTTTATTTTCGAGTGAACTATCCCTTTAAGAATTCTCGATGAATTCTCTCCATCTTTATCCTAAATCCTAATTCTACACGTCTTTTTTTTAAAGCTATAAAAATGAGCGTATATTGCTCTCTTTTTGTAGCCACAGTAGCGCAACCAAAGAGTGTTGGTGTTGATGTTCGTAGTTTGATTAGCTGACAACAGGCGGCCGTAATTATCTCAGCTTGCGTTAATGACTGTGTCGGTGCGCACGCAGAGTTACTCACGCGCTGCTCCTCCCTCTCTCGCTCGGACTTAATGAGCCTAGTGCTCTAATGAGCGGGATTTAATGGATTTATTGCCGTTTAGGGCTCCGTGGTACGAGGCTCCCTGATGTCAAATGGCTTTAATTGGTGAATGGAGTTCACCCAAAAGTCCATTCTATTGTTTTCTAGTCGCTCGCCTGACGCGACTGTGCAGTCAAATATAAGCGTTGCCACTTTTTCTATATGTTCTGTAGACAGTCCCCAGGGTTTGTTTTTCTTTCAGACTGATATACCCTAAAACAAATCACACATTTATTTGTTTGTTTTAATTTAAGTTAATTACGAATTGTCTCAGTTTTTTGGCTAATCTTTCAGTCATCTGAGCCAGGTTTGACTTTTGGGTTAATAGGGTTTCAGCTTCTCACATGCTGTCTGGATTCCACATCAGTTGAAAGTCATTTGGGTACTTTCAGTGTTTGCTCTGGGCAGCTGTCAGAGGAGCTGTATCCTTCAGCTTTGGGATCAATACTAATTTAGTGTTAATAGATGTCAATTGATCAGCTCTCCCCAGGGTGCACAGCACGACCACACGCAGAGTTTGACATAAAGAAGCTTCTAATCCATGGAATCAGGAGCCACACAGTTATATGGTAAACTGCTGAGATGCATTGCAACACTATCTTTATATAATAAGACGCTGTTTAATGTTTAAAGCAATGAAAAACAACAAGGTGCTATACAGATACATGGAATGTGTTGATTATTTTATTATTAACAGTATTTTAGATTAAGTTCTTTGTTATAAATTATAATGTTTCAGAAGGCACAATTTAGAACTGAGAATACCTTTCAAATTTCAGTTTCAGAATATGTCTAGAAGTTTAACTGAACAACATCACATATAGATTGATTTACACTGAATTGAAAAAATAAAATAAAATAAAATAATAATGCATCTGCAATTTTAACTTAAAAGCTATCCATTTTGTACAAAGTAACGTTTTAATACTATCTAGGTCTTCTTATGTAGGCCTATAGATGAATTATTATTTATCTAGTTATTTCATAAAAATTTATAAATTATCTTTTGCAGATTTTAATTCCTAGAATGCATTCCTGTGCTGATTTGTTTGTTTAATTCTACTTCCTGCCATCCCAGTTCCCATTTCTTGCAGTATGTTCCAATTCAAATTCATTCTTATGAATTGAAAAGGCAGTCAACTGTTAAATACTGTTTAATTAAGTTTTTTCTTTTGCCTGACCCTGGTGCTGTGGAACAGGTAACATTTTTGATTCCTTTGTCCGCTTCAGGATAAGTCCCACCTGCTTATACCGCAGCTCCAGCAGTATGTCAAACATCTCCTTAACTCCTGTTACTTCTCTGGTCCTCATAAAAGGTCCCTGTGATGCTAAGCTTGCCCTAGAGACAATTTGTATTGGCTGATGTGTAACATTCAACAAGCCCTTCTCTTCAAGGAAGGAATTTACCATTTATAAACATAATCACATAAAACAACTTTTGCAAAATAGGAAACAGAAAATTTACAGTTGAACTAAAACATGTTTAATCCTCTGTTTGTCCCACCCTTGTGGATCTGGCTCACAGTTAGAGAGGATATGGAGCACGCGGATTTGGAGAAGAAAGGAAGAGGAACTTCGAAATTCTTGTTTATTCCTGTCCTCTCCCCATATTTACTTCTGAACTGTCACTCATCTTTTTTTCCCTCCCTTGTTCGCTCTGCCCTGCGGCTTTTCTCTCACACACAGGCTGTGTGACGGTGCTGTTGCGAGCGGAGAAATCTAGGGGACCATCTGAAACCAATTAGGGTGGTGCAACAGCCACCCAAAGACTCGGTGACGGATGGGGCTCTTGTATTTATAGCCGGGGTAATTGGCAACACACACACACTCTCACATACACACAGATTGTGGTGCATGAATGCACTTTTCTCAAGACGTGTAAGGGAGAGCCAGGCCAAGTCCCTCCAAATTATGATTCATGTTACATCACAGTTTGATAGCACAGATGTGTATGAGATTACACGATCCTCCCTCTCCCAGAGCGCAGTTGCTTTGAAGTTGTTTAGACTGCGTGCGCTCATCACGCCTGCCAAAGAAAATCTTTCCAGTGTCCGCCGACCAAATGGTCTGGAATGAACGTATTAATACGACCATCAGTCACTGTGGAAGGGACGAGGTGGAAATCACGGTGGCTGTGTGCAGCTGATACGGAAGTCAGGGCCAGAGCCGTACATCTCAGCTATCTGTCCGGGGCTGTCAGCGCGTCAAACCTGCATGCGAAAATATACACACGGCACATCTGCCTCTCGTTAGCCGCCATAAATGGCTGCCATGTGGTCTGCTGATAAATAGGCCAGTCTATTTATTGGAACACAACAAATTGGCTACAAACACTGACATGGAATCGAAGCACTATAAATACTAGACGCGATGAAAGTTTTAAAACGTGCTGCAGGTATTTTATGAGGGTCCTCGTTTTTCCTCCTTTCTTTTTATGTGCTTGCAGCCATTCCTCTCACTCCTTTCTTCTTGCTCTGCCAAACAGGAGTGGACTCTCTCACTCTTTCTCGCTCTCGCTCGCTCTTTCGCTCCCTGGCTGTAAGCGATCAAGCATAGAATGTAGATCAGGCACCGACTCCATCACGGAGCATAGTCTCTGTACACTAAAAGCCATAAGATTCCTGAATGAATTGTCAACAGACAAGCCCTAAACCCCGTGTAATTACATATTTGGAGTTTATCTGGGTTTATGCGAAAATGCACAAGTTTCCCTTCCTTGGTGGTCCTTAAACACATCCATATGTTTTGAGTGTTTCCCTTTTCACTCCTCCCTCTCTCCTTCTTTCTCTCTCTCTCTCTCTCTCTCTCTCTCTCTGTCTCTCTCCCCTCCCTAGACTTTGGAAACATTATCCTTTTGCATGAGTAGATTAGTAGACCTGTTGGTTTGGTGTTTTTCTATTGTTAAGTTTGTTGTGGCATGAGACACTTTCACTGGCCCAGATGAGGTTTCGGAGTGTGGAAGAACTGGGTGGGACGGTTTGCAAACAGAATCAAGCCGCAAAGCACATCCCTGCAGAACCAAACAGGAACACACAGTAAATGTGGGGAGGCCTGGGATCGTGTGTGGGCCTGTTTTTCCTTTTTTTTTCTCCCTGCTTGAGAAAACCGATCTGTTTTAGAACACGTGCTAAATATTACCATATTTACATTTTCCTGTTTGAAAAAGGCCAAGCCAGGAGGGAGGGTGGTGGGGTTTGCAGTGGAAAGGTCTCGAGCCGGGTTAGGCTCTGTTTGAAACTCTAAACCCTTTTCATGCTTATTTGTTTTATGATTCTGCAGGGTACTGTGTTTACACTCAAAGTGCAACATCTGGATTAGATAATTTGTTGAGAATTAACCGAGGCTGGATGCTTATCGACCTTTTCTGATTAAATCTGTTTGATGTTTTGCTATTTTGCTTCACAAAGATTTTTTTGTCGGTCTGTCAGCTTGTATCTTGCATGATATATTTTGTTGTAATAACTTTGTGAAAAAAAACAGGTGAAAGCTGGGATTATTGTACTGGAATGGCCCCTTTACAACACACAGACAGACAGAGAGAGAGAGAGAGAGCGTCTATGGTCTAATCACATTCATGGCCTTTGATCTATAATGGCTTATTTGAAAGTTAAGCATGTGGTGACTGTTTGTCTAAAGGCCACTCCTGCAGACTGCACAGTGAAGGACCAGAGAATGATTAAATCCCTCTTACGCCAGTAATAGTTCTGTTGTCATTCACCAGCTTTTGTGGAGGCTGTGTATTGCACATGTGGTTGTTTACTATAACAGGAGCAGAATCACTAGATTATCAAGTGAAAACGTCACATATGCACAGCAGATGCAGTTATGAATAAGAGAATGCCAGAAAAAACGAGGGCATCAATACATTTGGTTTGCACATGCAAGATTAAATTAATTAATAAAAAAATATAAATTAATTAGTGCTGTCAAATGATTAATCACAATTAATCAGATTCAAAATATAGGTTTTTTGTTCACATAATGTGTAATGTGTATATTTGTTATGTGTATATAAATACATATACAGTATATATTTATGCATATACATTTATATATTTATATTATATATACATATTTTTAATATATAAACATAACATATTTTTCTGAAATACATGCATGCATGTGTTTGTATTTAAATATAATAAATATACACAGTGTGCACACATATATGAACAAAAACCTTCATTTTGGATGCGATTAATCATTTGAAAGTACTTTTAAACACTTTTATACACTATTAAAATGTGAAAAAAAAAATATTTATATTTTTTTGGTCTTTTCATTTTAATTTGTTAAACATTAAATTAGATATTTATTATATTAATATTAGGTTTTAATTGATTTAATTTGACTTAATTTTAAACTTAGCAGATACACCTGCACACCTATGCAAAGAGTGACAGTTTTATATGAAAAATGTACACACAGAAAAACTTTTTTTTGTTTTTATTTTTTGTTTCTACTGTATATAGCCTGCAATTACATCTGAAGTGCATGAGTACTTAGTATTCTGAACATATAAAATAGCACTGTCGTTATCAATGATTTTTATTTTTTGTTTTTTACAAGTATTATAATGTTAAAGGAAGAAAAACAGTGATATTTTGTTAGTACATGGGTCAGAACAATGGGGACTACAAATTTAACTTGTTTGTTTTGTCCCATTTCCAAAGACAGCATCAGCTTCTATCAGCATGGTACCACCAGTGCTTTGAGATCATGTCCCAGCGAGGTTTATTAATATATATTTAATAGCACAAAAGTTTTCAGTAGAAAAGCCAGTTATGACTCACAGCACTAAAGAGAGCTGCAGTAATTTGATGGGAGCGTTTGAATCATGGGAAATTCCTTGCTTTGAGCCACTCTGCCATGCAGGGTTCCAGTATGGACTGTAAGCTAACTGTGTTGCTGAGGTCAGCCATAGTTCCAGTTGAGCTGGTGGTGTGGGGTCTGTGTCACATTAATGGATTTACTGTCAAAGTGAGTGTAGTGAAAGAGAACAATACATGTGTTTTACACTCCGGAGTTTGTGTCTTATTATTTATTGTGTTGTTTTAGCTTAAAATGGATACAAAGCATCTGGGACGACATGCTGTGAAATAGGACCTTAATTAAGTAAACAAAGCACCGTGCCAAATGTGTCATAAAAAAATACAAGAAGAACCCCCTTCAACAATGGAGGGCCAGTTGTGATCATGCAAATGATGCTCGTTCATCAAGAATGTCCAAGAGGGATTAGCTGAGTTACTTACTCCCACTGAAAGATGAGAGGTCTCAGGGGCGAGCCCGGAGTCCCCCCTCCATTCCATCACTGCTGTCCCAGGTCTCTTCAGCGAGGAAATTACTCTAATGCTGGGGAACAGATGTGTCAGAGACACGATTTGTGTGTGTTTTATTGACTCTGTCCATCTGTTAATACAGTTGCTTGTTTCTTGCAGACAAGCACGTGAGAATGCCAGAAGAAACATATAGGAAGGAAAGGAGATGAAGGAATGGGGTATAATGTCTTGAGGTTTAAGAGTAATATTTATTTTATAGATAACATTTCATTTGAATTACTTATCAGTCCCTCGCCCGTGTGTTCATTGTTGAATGCATTTTCCAGTCAAGCAGTTTATGCTGAACATGTATTTAAAAACACACACATAGTGAAGAGAGAAAAAATTCTCATCTGTTGTAGTGATTGATCACAGCACAGATGACCACACACAGTCCATGTCTGTCAGTGAGATGAGTCCTATAGAACACAGAATGTAAGATTAGTTGGTTGGAAAAGTACCTGCAACATATAATGTCAAATTTAAATATGTGTAATATCTATATAAATAAAAAAATGTTAATATTTCAGTTTATTTATTTTTTTTATTATTTATTTTCTGCTCGGGGGGGGGAAAAACAGAATGAAATGCTTTAAAATAAATAAAAATATATTTTAGTAAATGTTCGTTAGATGCAGTAGTATGCAAGTGTTTATAGGTGACATGCCTACTCTCAGAATCATGTGACCAATGAGTGAAAAGCTTGGCCTCTGAGGGTCAGTGGTGTAGGTCCTGGCCTTGAACTTACACTTGAGATGATTTTGTCTGGGTACTGACTTTTCAGTGCACTTTCAATCAATCAATCAATCAATCACTTTTATTTATATAGCGCTTTTAACAATACAAATTGTAGGAAAATAGAGTGATGGTAATGTATAATGATGAGATTAAACTATTTATTTATCAAATGCAAAGACAGTCTCTATAGTCAAGACGACGATAACCACTAGAAATCAGGTGTCCCCAACTAAGCAAGCCAGAGGCCACAGCGGCAAGGAACCAAAACCCCATCCATGAGAGAATGGGGAAAAAAAACTTGGGAGAACCAGGCTTAGTTGGGGCCAGTTCTCCTCTGGCCGGACGCCCAGCACCTAATTTCCAGTTAAATTTTAAGCACATGTCAGATTGTGTAAAGGACTTGTGTGTGTGTGTTTTTGTGTGCATCTGGTTCCGGCGGTCTTTCCACGGAGCACATCTAGGTGTTCTAGTTTCCAGTGAAGATCATCTCTTTGTACTGATCCACCATCTGATCTGAATACTGATTGAGGAACAGAATAAGAGAGAGACAGACTAATATTAGCATAGATGCCATTCTCTTTGCGATGTAACCAGTACATTGTGTGTTAAGGGGAGTGTTTCACTGAATATATTATTCATACCAGGAAAAGTTTTGGGGTTATACTTTATTTTAAGGTGTCCTTGTTACCGTGTAATTATACATTTAAGTACTGAGTAATATTAATTAACTAAATGTAGTTATTTAGCACATTGTATTTTGCACAGAGAGCTTAATTAGTAAACGTGAAGCTTTTTTACTGGATTGTAATATATTCATTACACTGGATAGTCACCAGTGTACTTCATATAGTTCTCCTTGCTGTGGTAGTTCTCTGTTGAGATTTTTTTTCTAGAAATGCGTACTGTACTTTTCCATTCCAAACTCTTTCATCAGTACAGTAGAATGTGCAGTAAATGCCAATGGATTACATCAATGTGTGTGTTTTCGAGATTGTTTAGACAGTCTGATATTTCTGCCTATGAGAAATGTTAGCAAATTTATAGAAGCTGTTACCATTCACTATACGCTCAGGGAAAGCCTCGCATTCTTCTTCATCACAAGCCTCACATTTCATCTCTTACTTTCCATCTTCATTTTTTCCCCTTTCTCCCTTCCTCCCATTAGCAGTATATCTCACATTTTACACTATTTTACTATATTTGCAGTGGACTGATTGTCCCGATGCTGTCTGCTCGATTTACAGGACTCAGAGGCTGCAGATGTCATGTGATCCAATCCAAACGCAGGCTTCTGGTCTCCTATCAGCTATGAAGCTTGTTGAGTGCTGACTGCATGATAGCTTTTGAATACCTTGAAATCACGTCATTGCGAAAAATTCAGCCAGCCTAAACAGCCCTCACAAAGAAGTGTAAAAGTTCAGCGATCGTATACTCTACAGTACTGCTTTGGTTTGTTATCTGTAATGTCTCACCATTTTATCAGGAAACACTGACATAATAGAAGCGGAAGAAATCAAAAGTGTCTGTGGTCATAACCAGTGATGGAGCTAAAAGATTGTTAAAGCTACAAGCTAATCATTATTTGAATTATGAATTTTAAAATGATAGTTTTCCCAAAAATAAAAATTCTGACTTCTGACATTATTAAAAATATCTTTAAACAGAGGAAAGAAACTGTAAGAAAACAATATGAGGCAGATTTTTGGGTAAACCATCCACTGTAAACAAAAAAAAAAAGAAATCATAAAAAAGGTGAAATGGCCAGTGCACCTAAAGCAAAAGGATGGTAACAATAAATGTAGATTTAATTTAGTGCCTAAAACCTTAAGTTTTGCAGGGGTTCTTGAAGCATCTTCGAGACACTGCAATATTTATTTCTGGATTTAGATGAGATCACATCTCTGTGTGTTCAGACTTATTGTACAAACAAAAACAAAAAAATTATTACAATTAATGGCAAAATGAATGCTTGGAAATGTAAACAAATATTTTCTACAGTAAAAGATAAAAATAACTGCCTTAAATCCTTTTTTTTTTTGTAAAATACTAATAATTGTGGGCACCACTAGCTTTGACAATATATGTAGACAAACATATGTATTTTAGTTTTGAATTCTAGTTATATCTGTGTAATAAGTAAAACCAAAGCATACAACAAAAGACCATGACCAAAAGTGACAGACACAGCAGATCAAAAGCAGTCCTCCTCCAAAGTGAAAGGAATCAGTTGGATTAGCTGGGGGTAAAAAAAAGAAAAGAGAATAAAAGATAATATGTTAGAAGTATTCTGTTTTTTGTGGTATTAAACAAATTTAGAATACTGTGAACATTCCTTTAAAAATAGATTTATGTTATGAATATTCACTTGATTTTCATTCCCAAAACTTCTGGACTTCACATGTGTGTCTATAATTCACACAAATATAATTCCTGCACAAATGTACTCACCAGCTCCATACAAAATCTTTACAGCCGATCCTGGTTTTCATACGGATTTCTTTTCCAAGCTTTTCAGGTCCTCTCTGTAAAATGAGTACATGACAGTGTTCTTAGATTGCTTATTTAATGCAATAGAACAACAATGTTCTCTTTAGTATTTTATTGTTTGATTAAAATGATAACAAACATACAAACTGGTAAGTTAGTACATTGAGATATGATCGCGTCTCACTTTTCAAGCCTGTTCGCTGCTGGTAGAAGTGTCCATGTTCGCTCTCAAATGCCATCTCACAAAGACGAACTTACTCAAAATATGAATTTAACATCGTAAAACCCACGTAAAAGCCATTATTATAGGAGCGACCAAAGCAGGCCGCAGAAGCCGAGCAGAGCAGAGCAATGCTGAGAGACAGCAAATAGCATTGCAACTATGAATAATAATAATACGATTACAGTTAACTTAATTAAAATACTGCAGTGATATAAAATGCTAATTGGCTCTCCCAGGTTTCGTCATAGATTGCGGCATGCTGTGTTTCCGGTGATGCGTGAGAAAAGCGTGCCTAGGAGGAGTAGAGAGGGGTAGTATGTTCTGCGTTTAATAACTTAAATTATGCCCTGCTTCTCACACTAAACTATTATATTCCGTCAGAGAGCACCGAGATTGCAACGCATTGTCATTTGGACTACTTTGGTACTGCTTTTTTCTGCATGATTAAAGTTACACATGTCTGTTTGTTACAGGAAAGGTGACATGTGGCCAGGTATGGTTTCCCATACTAGGACTCTGCATTTAACCCATCCAAGTGCACAAATACAGCAGTGAGAAGTAATCAACCACGCACACACACACCGTGAACACACACTCAGAGCAGTGGGCAGCCATTGCTGGAGCAGTTGGGGGAACGGTGTCTTGCTCAAGTGTCTCACCTCAGTTGTGGTATTGAAGGTGGAGAGAGAGCTGGTTATTCACTAACCCCACCCACAATCCCTGCCAGACCTGAGCCCACAACCTCTGGGTTGCAAGTCCAGCTCCCTATCCATTAGGCCATAACATATTGATTTTTAAGGCTGATTTTTCACTCTGTATAAAATTATAGAGATTGAATGGAAAAATGCATTTAAAATATAAACCAATAGGATTTACTGTATGACAAAAATGACAAAAAAGAGCATTATAATTAGAATGGACATAAACCTTTAATTTAATGAACTACGTACAGTTTTTAATTGCAGATTTTTTTTTTTAAATGTTACTTATTTTCTGTAAAAGTAGTTTATAAGCAACTTTTTTCTTCAAGTCTTCAAGCAACAAACTACAAACAAAAAATAGTTGAGAAAACTGGAGTTATTTAAGGGGACAATATAACTTATAAAATATAGGCCTGTATTTCAATAATTTATAGGCTTAATATTATATTTTCCCTAATTTTCCGTACAGTATCCACTTGACCAAGTAAATATATAAAATAAAAAAATTATTTGTATAATTTGCAGGCCCTCCAATTGGTGAATAATTTGAGTAAATCTGTTCATTTGCAAGAACTTTCCGAATGAACAGATTCACTAATGAATCAGAATTTACAACGCTAATATGAGAAACGTGACAGATGAATCGATACATTTATATGAATCAGATTTTCGTACAAAAGAGAAAGTGTGGATGGTTAAGGTAAGTATGTTGGCTCCTACCCAATCTCATGAAAGTGAGTATTAATAGTACGCCAAATAAAATAGAAAACTCGTCATATTGATTTTGGTGTGTTTATATTTTGTATCATATGCACATGAAAAGTGCGTACGCCAAACACGTGTGTGTCATACGCCAAAGTAGTTTCTTGAGTATGAATACCACAAGTTTTCATTTTTAATTTGGCGTACTATTAATACGCATTTACATTGGATGAAAACATGTTTGGTCGCTTTAACGGTAGTCAAGTCATTTGATTGAGGTGGAAAAGGTCTGCGAGCATGTCAACCAAACACGCAGAAATTCTAGTCTATCAAACTCGATCTCGTAAATTGTGATGCGGATAATGACCACAAACTAATATGCAGCTGCTATTGTGTGTTAACTACCAAAATAAATACAATTCTTATGGTTTTATAGTATCTTCGGATGTTATAAAATGAGGAACATTTTGAGGTTGTAGCATATTGTAAAAGAACAAAACACAGAATAAAATGTCTTTGTGCTTCTTTTCCTCTTCCATCTCTCTCATATAAACACATGGCCACACAAATACACACACTTTCTCAGACCAGCTGAATAGTTTGGGTTTTTGGCCTCTCCACAGGTTGAACCAAAAATAAGAGGCTGTTTAACAGCGCTGGCAGGAGCTTACATAAACAGGCAGGGGATTAGAGTTTCATGAGTTTCTGTCTCTCTGTCTGGTATCAGCACTTGAAGAGAGTCAGGAGAACCAGATGAGACATTTGGAAGGAATGAGCAACCAGCTAACGTCACATCATGCATTATGGATGAATACGCTTTCCATCTTTGTGGAAACGGCTTGCAGTTTTACTGTTCTTTGTGTTATTGTTTACATGTAAATGCTTGGCAGACAATTACAATAACATGCTTTGCACATTTTATTATATTGACTAAAACCTAAGAATAGAAATATGGTTAGGTAGACTATCTGTGTCAGATTTATGGATGCAATAATTTTCTAAGTGCAAGAATTAACATAGCTTATTTTAGTTTCTCAGAAACGTTTACACTGGATTTAAGACCCTGTAATTGCTCCACATTATGTTTTACAGTTAAAGAAAGAGTATAGAATAATGCACAACATTTGTGAAGTTCTGCTTGTAGAAGCAGAACAGCTGAAGGTTATTTCGTTTTGTTGCATTAAAAACATCTGATCGCTTCTGAGAAGCACAAAGACGATGCCTAAAAACCAACACAGCAGTTTGTGTTCATGTGAAATACTTATATCCCACACGACCACTGTTGTGGCAAAACACATGGTGTTTGTGGAAATCAGGCCTGTGTGAGGAATCTCATTGGCATGAGGCACGTTGCATGTTATAGCGATGGTGCAGCCATGACTGTCCGTGTGTCAAACCACTCACGTCTGTCTCTCTGATGATTTCTTGCAGCTTTGTCTGCCCTTGGGCAGTTTTCTGGAAGCCCTGCTTTGATCTCAACCATAAGTGAGCTGTGACAACAACCTTGAGATGTAAAGAAAATAGCCAGTTGATGTTTTCACGACAGCCTCATGAGAGGTGCGTGCTGTATTTTGTGTTACTATATGGCCAGTTGAAGATTTTTCATGGCTGTGTGAATAATGTATGATGTTTCATAAATATTTCCGACTTTTTAGGGATTTTTGTGATCATGTGAATGAATACTTCTGAAAATCTGATTTGATCTTCGTTTGAAATTCATCAGCCTTATGCAGATTCTCTGCAGAGAGTTTTATTATCTGAAGGAAAATGAGGAGCACACGCAGCCATTGTGTGGTGTCTTATCAACCATGGCTATGAAGGCTATATGGGAAGTATTTCATGATATAATTGCCATTTAATTAGGTTCCACAGGCTGAGGAGGGGAAGAGTTCAAGGCGAAAAGAGAAGAGTAACTAAATGTTTTAATATTTAACTGAATAGTTTTAAATGCTTATTTTTAATATCAACATTTTTTAAATTAAAAAATTGAATACTGATCTTTGTTTATTTTAATGTATAATGCTGAATGTTACGTTTTAACCTATTTTGGAGATCCCATTTTATGTTGCCTGCCTCTTCCAGAAAACGTGCCTAATCCTATTTATCTGTGAACACACAATTATTTTGTCAGTTCGAGTGAAATATCAGAGTGCCGTTCCAGTTTTGGCTGGGGGAACAATAAGCGTGCGCAGGTGTCGCCATATGTCTGTACATTTCACATATGTTTACTGACAGCAAGTTTGTAGGCTTTCATTTGTGGTCTTGTCTGTTTGTGTGTTAAAAAGGTCTGCCTAAACATCTGAAAGTCTGCGTGCTTAATCATGTACACAAAACAACAGTAAACGTTCTCTCAAACTCTCTCTCCCTCTCTCTCCCTCTCTCTTTTACAAGGACTCCTTTGCTTTCAGTCTGTTGTTGCTACCAGCACTAACACACTCTTGCACACACAAGCTTTTTGGCAATCTTTCTCTCTCTCTTTCAATCCATTGCACCCTACTGCACAAACACAGCTATCCCACCCAGAGGACTCTCTGGGGGTGATCTAAAGAGTTTTTGGGGGAGTGAGGCAGAAGCTCACACATGGGCAGCTGTGTGTGTGTGGGAGGGCTTTGATCAAAGCTAGGGGGGAACAGCCAAGTGGAGGTGGCTGCAGAATGTGGGCTGTGATCATTGAGGAAGGGGTGAGTTTGGGGGGGGGGGCTCACTACTGAGACACACTAGCACTGCAAAGAACAAACACCTGCTTATCTCCTCACCACCTCCTCCATCTCCAAACCACTGCCTGCTGCCTGTCTATGGACTCACTGAGACATCCGAGAATGGGGGGGTTTGGATAATAATGGCAGCTACAGCTTATAGTGACAAAAGTCTTTACTGTAGTAGATAGCAGTAGTAGTAGCAAGAAAAAAGCCTTTAATTAAATGGGGTTGCCAGATTTGCTCTTATCTGCACATTTGCAAGGCTCTTTATTGAGCAAAATCAAGGTGCAAATTATAGAGGAACTAGGGGGTGTGACCTCCCTAATTAAGGCTTGAACCCATACAAACGAGGTCAAAACAAGGTTGAGGGGGGTCTTATAATGCATTACTTTTGATCTGTAAGCACATATACATTTCATCAATTATTGTAACCAACGTTTTAACAACCACAAAATAAGATTATAAGTTATTAGTGCGCTTAATAGAGACCGGTGAACAGAAGCATAGCCGAGCAACAATATGTAGAGTGCGCGAGCTGTCACTGTCATAACCTTTTACACATATAATACAAAAAAATCTTTGTTTTAGTGTTCTCTCAAAACATACTTTTTAAGCGACTGAAAATCAACAGAAGCACGTGAAAGTCATTGGATAATTCGCACACCGAACGAAGGAGAACGCATATTAGCCAGGAATTTTCAATAATTATATATTCGCCTAACTGGAGGCGGTAGCTTGCTTATTGAGCACTGTGTCTTAAGAAGTGTTACAAAGCGATAGCCTGCCTATCTATTCTGCTCGCTGCAGGTTTCTTTTCGAGCTCAGAGCAGCAGCACATCTTACATTCTCCCTCTTCTGTGAACGGACATATGCCTAATCTACCAATACAAGTTAACCCAACCCAGTCGTTCTTATTCTACGACATTTTTAAAGGCGTCTGAAAGTGTGCGATTTTAATATTTGTCTGGCTAACATATTGGAATATAATCGTGACTGCTGAAAATATATATTTATTTCGTTTTCAGGATTTCATTCAGGTTCTGACACGAGAGAAACGTTATGCCTAACTCAAAACACATCCAGAACAGCTTTCTTCAAAGAGTCAGTGTTTTCGTGTGTGTCCAAACCTGATTTATTTTCAATAAAGCAGCTGTGAATTGTCCGTTTGGACAGAAATGTAATAGTTCTCAGCTTGTATCAATATTTTACAGACTGTCCAGGGAAGAAAAAAAAATAATTATGGATAAAATAAATGAATAAATAAAGCCTTTGAAACTCAAGAAAGTCAATCCCTAAAAGGCTCCACAGTCCTTTGCCAAGCACAACTTACAAACACGCTCCTGAAAACCCACGGAGTTGACGCATAAAGATGGAAAATTTAATTTGACAAAGATAAATTAATAACAGAAGGCAGCACTGGCAGATTTTGGATGGGTTGTGAAGACAATTTAACTTCCATAAACTATGTTATATTTCGGTAATGAACAGTGTTGCTAGCTTCTTTGACCAAGAATAATAATAATAACAATAATAATAATAATAAGCTAAATGATAATAATAATAATTATTATTTACTACAAAACGTTTAATGCGCAATTATAAATATCTACATAACTACCTATCGTCCAAATTATTGAAGTAGCTAAATTTACATTTATTAAAAAAAGTTCACTATCTTGGACAAATAGAAGGCTAATTCAAATGCCCTATTACCAGTATTGATAATAATTAATTAACATTAATAAACACATTGTTTATCATCATCAATATTATTATTATTATTATTATTTATCAACAAGTGTGGTAGGCTAATGATATGCAATAGTGTACATGAAGTTTCTATTCTTATTAGTCTTTAAATTAGCTTGAATTTAGAATTTGAATTTAGATTTCTTCTAAATCATATGTATTTTAAGAGTTGCCAATACGAATGACCTAAACCTAACCCCGCCCCTAAACCTTAGACAAATTGTACAAAGTCGTACGAGTGAGGTCGTGCGAATTAGCACAAATTTTGGACCTCGTACGAATACGTATGAATTGGTCGTGTCACTGAACAAGTTGTCCATTGTAAATGGAGGTGTAATTGGTATTATATTTAATTATTATATTATATTCAGTTCTTAACCTCTCTCTCTCTCTCTCTCTCTCTCTCTCTCTCTCTCTCTATATATATATATATATATATATATATATATATATAT
>JAUYWG010000041.1:6988466-7016282 GCA_034779775.1 Enteromius afrohamiltoni
AAACATCGAGGCGGGAAGCGGCAAAAGGAGCCAGACACAGACATAGAAAGACAAAAAGTGATGACTAGATTGAAAACCAGACAACAACAACAAGAAAATGCTGCAGGTACCACAAATGACTCAGAACAGAAACACAACACAAGGTCTGAGACGTTTATAGGAAACAAGAATGCAGGTGATTGTTTTGAAGTATCCTTTTCAAATAAATAAGCTGTTTTTGTTATCTGAGGACTAACTGCAACCATGTGTTAAGGTGTTATGACTCTCGAGACACAGGAAGGAAATGATGTGGCTATTGACTTTTTACATTCAGAGCATGGGTATATATTTTTGGATATCTGGTTGTTTAGCTGTATTTATAATATTTTGTTTCTGTTGTAAGTCTCTTTTGATTTTTTTTCCCCCTGACTGTCAGATCCCCAGCAGACAGTGCTGAGCTGACAGGAGATATACCTGGGGGAGTTCCAATTGAAAACCAAATTCCCACAGATATGTATGTGTTCTAATTATTTGCACTGAAACACTTGACTGAAAGAGACACAAGTTAAACTAACTCTTGCAGTGCTGAATTTAACCAACAGGGGGACCCAGAGTAAAGCAGATGATCCTCAAATGCACAACAAAAAGGCAGGAGCTCTTAAAAATATCAGGTGATTTGTCTGACAGCACATATTTCTGTATTTTGATTCCCAATAAGTTGAATGGAACCGTAAAATCTGTAAATTCTTCTCTCCAGGCCACAGTTACTGAAAGATGACGTGTCCCAGATTGGTGGCAAAAGAAAACGGTTTATTTAATTTTGCCAAGCTAAATATATTAGTTATAAATGTATTGTATATGTTTAAAAACTTTGTATTGTATTTTATATTTCTTTTGTGTATAGGTAGTTTTATCTATAGATAGATAGATATTTTTTAAATATTAGAAGAGTCATCATTATGCATTTTGTTATATTTCAGTGGTTTTATTTGAAGGTCCTGTTGTATCATCTGTTAACGTCATAATTAGATGATACTTATCTCTGTGTTTGCAGAAAATCAACATTAAAAGTCATTTTGCCTTGTGAGTTTGAAGGCTGTGATAAGATTTTCTCCAGTCGACAGTATCTAAATGTGAGTGCTGAGTCAGTATTGACATGTCCATGACACATACATTAATCTTAACTGGAATAAAAAAACTCTAAGAGAGAAGAACTCTAATTTCCATTGTTCTGCACTGATCCGTGAGAAAAAACTTTATTTGAATTAGAAATATGATGAATGCAGGGTTTTATAGAAAAGCATGATGGCAGAGTATATCACAATCTGTTCTTCTCCACAGCATCACGTTAAGTACCAGCATCTTCAGCAGAAGACCTTCATCTGCTCGCACCCCACCTGCAGCAAGTCATTTAACTTTAAAAAGCATCTCAAGGAGCATGAAAAGTTACACAGTAGTGAGTTTTTAGTCCATAATAATGATGTTTGTGATAAATTTCATCCAGTGTCCTTCTGGACAGGCACTATATGTGACCCTGGACCACAAAACCAGTCTTAAGCTGCTGTTTGTAGCAATAGCCAAAAATACATAGTATGGGTCAAAATGATTGATTTTTCTTTTTTGCCAAAAATCCTTAGGATAGTAAGTAAAGATCATGTTACATAAAGGTATTTAGTCTATTTCTTACCGAAAATATATTCAAACTTAATTTTTGATTAATAATATGCTTTGCAAAGATCTTGATTTGGACAACTTTAAATGTGATTTTCTTAGAATTTATATTTTTCTGTACCCTCACATTCCAGATTTTCATATAGTTGTATCTCGGTCAAATATTGCCCTATTCATCCAAATCATGTATAAATCTTAATTTCGAAAAATTAACACTTACGACTGGTTTTGTTGTCAAGGGTCACATATATGCAGTAGATGTATAGATATAGATATATATAGTAGACTGTAGGCTAGTAGACTATAGTAGTAGATAGTAGATATATATATATATACACACACACACACACACACACAGTATATATTCCATGTCTTTTGTTGTTACTACCAAAGGCTGGGTATCTAATCAGACTCTAATGTATTTTAGCACAATTTAATCTATATTTCATTCAGGTAATTTGGTAGAAGATTAAAGAGATGTCAAAATGGATGAGGTGAAAAATAAATCTAAAACAATGGGTCCCATTATTTATTAGGTGTCCTTAAGTACTACTATATTCACTATAATACATGGAATGCGGGTAAGTTTAGGGACTGCTTTGGTAGTATGGTTAGCTTTAAGGGTTGTTTGTATTTTTGTATTGTACTGAACTGTTACTATAATATAAAAACATGGAAATACAGAATAAGTGCACTGTTTTAAATTATTATTTTAAATGTTAGTATGTCATAATAGAAGCACTTAAAATAAAGTTGTTCCAAAAAATATCCTAAAAAGAAAAAACTCTTAATAAAATATAATAATTTAATGCTGTTTTTATTTTTAAATTACATTAATATTAGCAATATTGTTGGAATATAGTTTTTTTGTCTAATGTAAAAACTGTATCTGGAAGCACAGCCACTGTTTTACAGTAAAACGCATGCATTAGTGTTTTTCATTCCGTGGTTCTCTGTGTTTGATTCTTTGTGTATGTGAGATCAGAGAGACTATATCTGTGAGTTCTGCGCCCGAGCGTTCCGAACCAGCAGTAACCTGATCATCCACCGCAGGATACACACCGGAGAGAAACCACTGCAGTATGAGTTTCACCACACACACGTGCACTAGGCCCTTTGTTTATACCAAAGCTTGTGTAACTCCCAGACTAACTTTTACATGAACATGAATATTTCACTGAAAAACTATATTTCTCAAGGCTTTGCTACTACAATTTTCAGCTCCAGATCTAACCCACCCTGCCTCTCTTTCTCAGGTGTGAGGTGTGTGGCTTTACCTGTCGACAAAAAGCCTCTCTGAATTGGCACATGCGAAAGCACAATGCTGAGAGCACCTACCAGTTCCCCTGTGAGATTTGCGGTCGTCGCTTTGAGAAGAGAGACAATGTCACGGCTCACCGTAGCAAGAGCCACCCAGACTATAATATAGCCACTCCGGAACTGACTCTTCCCCTTCCTCCCACTGACCCACTCCAGCATCCCTCGGGACACAGCGGATCTTCCCCTTCTGCTTCCAACAATCAAACTGCTGTAGAATAACATTTGTTATGTAGTGTTTTAATTAAATGTAACATTTGTGCATCCTTGACCTTGAGCAAACTCTGCTGTGTGGCTAATTGTGTTTAATTAAAAAAAAAATTGCCATGTGATGCATATCTGTGGCATCAATTCATTTTTTTTTTTGGTGTATGTGTGCTGTGTGTGTAGGTCTTGCCATCATGCAGAGGCTGTATTTATGTAAAATGACCTAAATCAGCATACTTAGGTCAGTGTATTAATTAATCATTTATTATTATTGAATCTTTCATTAACTTATTGCTTATGGGTAACATTATGAGCATTTAGAGTAATAAGGTCAGTATCCATTTATTGTCAATTTGTTGAATATGTTTTTAAATGTTGTCATTTTTATATATTATTGTGACATAATATGTATAATTTTAATATTATTTTTGTGGTGGAAATGTGTGCTTATTTGATAAAATATCAAAAAGAAATTTTTACTCTTATATATATATTATAATAATATTATTGTATTTTCATTTTTCTGTGCAAACGCATAACTCCCATTTATCAGAAAATATTTGATGAGCCGAATTAGCTTCGTGCAGACGGTTTTTATGACCATTTGGACAGCGGTCTGTCTTTATAATTTTGGGAAAATAAATTAATTTGCATGCATTACTATAATCGAACTCAAGGGTTCCCGCCTTTTGTAAAGGCTTACTTTCAATGACAAATACTTTGTCCAATGACTGTTGTTCTTGGCAGGTGGGCGTTGCCTCTTGAAATTTAACCTTTGTTCTATTGGCTAGGAAAAGCGGCAATGAAAACGCAGTTGCCATGCCTACACCATTTTGCTCCGGTGACTGTTGAGTGACGGGAAAGGTGGGCCAATAGGAACAAAGGTGGGCGGGGCGTTCGGAACACTGTCAACTGTTCGTTCAAACATTCTACTCTCCGAAACGCATTGAACGCGGCACGGTCTGAACAACTACCGGCGATGAAAATGAGCCACGTTGTTTTTACTAAAACTACAACCAGGTAACACACTTTTTAACGTTTCTATGCACCACATGAAGTCACTGGTTTTGCTGTTGAACATTTTACCTTAAATGCAACATAATAGGCGTCCAGCGCTAGACGGCGCATCGTGTGTGTCACTGACAGAGAGGCTTTCCCCAGCGGAGCATCTCTGTTTCAGTGTGGCAGCATTGTGGAGCAAAAGGTTGCTCATTTCCAACAAGGTCAGTTTCAGTTTGGGCTGGCAGCGCACAGCATGCGTTGTGCAGTTCTCCATCAGTGCATATATTTCCTCTGTCTAGAACAAAGACTTTAGACACCGTGCTTTGTGGAAGGAAGTTGCTGTGACAGAATAACGATGGGCAAAGTAGTGGATATTTTGTGTCTCTTTGGGGGAATATAATGTAAATTAGTTTATTGTATGTGTTTTATGCTGTATATTTTATAGTTACTGTTTGAACAGTAATATAACTACATTTGTTATTGATGCTTATTTTAAAACATTAGTAAAGAATCCACTGATGACTTGTTCTTTTTAGTTTAACTAGCAACGTTACGTTTAAGATACTAGGACCGTATTTATTTCAATTGTGACTATTAATCTATTCCATTTTACAATAGTACTTATTCATTACATACAGTCGCTTCTTTCTTTGCTAATAGTCGCTATCCCAGTTACATCTCACTATTTTAGTAACCTATTTCACAATATCTTTGTTTTATTATTCACTTTCAGTGTTGGGGGTAACGTAATACAAGTAACATGAGTTACGTAATAAAATTACTTTTTCCAAGTAACCAGTAAAGTAACGCATACTCTTTAATTTTAGAGTAATATAACGTTTTCCAAAAAAGTAACGCCAGTTACTTTGTTTTAATTTTCAATTAAGTCTCCTGACATATTGGGAGAAATCAGAAATATAGAGGAATTGTGTGCGGTGCAATTCATCTCACTCTAAAAAAAACAGATTTAATATTCATCAAAATAAATGTAAATTAAAAAAAGAATATGACCCAAACATGCAACAGCCCCATTTTATTAACCAATGTCTTTGTTGCTGACCTTTGATGATCCAGTTCAACCATACTTACAAGTAGGGCTGGGAGATTTAATCGTCCATTTATTCATGCGCATTTGGTCAGTAAAGCTGGTTCTTTGATTAGCGGTAAATCTCAATCAGCTGTTTCTAAAACTGCAGTTGATGCACAGAGCCGTAGATCACTGAGGAGCTATACTACTATACTACTAGTTCCACTATAAATAGAACTTCTTATATTAAAAACAAACACTCAAGCTCTGCCCATATTTCAAAAGTAATTAGTTAATTTTTTTGGAAGTGACGCAATATAGTAATGCATTACTTTTAAAAGTAACTTACCCCAGCATTGTTTACTTCTGATCAGTTGTTACCATTTGTTACTGCTACCTACATTTACTGTTAGCTATTCATTTGGCATATTTGCATCTGTCCCAGTGTTATTTGTATGTATGTTTTAGATCCTATCATTAGTTTATGAGACATGTCTGTTCTAGTTGAATCTATAGAATACTCAGCAAAACGAAAATGGGTACCAGCAACTAGAAATGAATAGATACTATATGAATCTAATATTTCTATTCAGTGACACATATGTTTAAATTGTAAATAATAGGCTAATTGACAGTTAACCTGCTTTTTCAAAAATGGTATAAAGTAATGAATAAGAAGAATACTAGCAACTTATTATTATTATAAGCTCTATTTAGGCTGTCGAATTTCATGCCTTAAAGGACACACCATTTGTTTTGCAAATTGTCTGGATGAATAATGTTTCTGTCATTCTTGATGAAGTGGATCAGGAGAAATCTGTCTAGAAGTGGCCAGATGCCTGTTCGGAAGTGTAGCAGGTTATTTCTAGAAACACTTGGTGCACAGTGTCACGTCCTGAGCTATAGTGCCGTGTGGTTGTAGATTTGTGGCTGCAGGATAGTTATTCCATATTCCCACAAAGTCAAAACAGTTTGCAAAGCGGAGTTTTTGTGCAGATCCCGGGGCTCATATACACTGTACTCTACTATGTAGCTTCACTGTGTGATCTCTTGCAGTGTGTTTTGTAAATGCGCCTCATGATAAGTGTCTTGTGATGCAGATGCAGATTGTCTCTTGAGTGTGTGTCTTGACTTGTTCTTGTTTGGTCTGTCCTTAAAAGACAAAATTGTAATCTGTAACTATTGTACGCAAACATAACATTCTTGAGACAGTTAATACGTACTTGAGAGCACTGAGATGTGGCCGAGATAGGAAAGAATGCAGGAGTGCTTTTAAAAACAAATGAACAAACCATTCAACCGTCTGATTTCTGTAATGTAGATTCTTGTAAGATTGTGATCAGTGAGAAAATTGCAAGTGGTTCTCGAGTTGAGCGACCATTAAAAAAAATACATTTAAAAACATTGAGTTAATAGACTGATTTATAAAAGAATTATTTATTAAACTGATTGTTAACATAAATTTCAATTCTATTCATTTAAGTCTGTTAACTGAATGCTAGGCCTATACATCAGTTTTTTTGTGTTAATTTTACGTTATTAGCTATTTATTATTTGCTTCATTTTGCATTTATTAAAAAAGAGAGCAACGTCTAACTACAGGTTTTTAAAGTAGGATTAGGAAAAAAAAACAGTTATGGATTAGTAAAAGTTAGATAAACCCAAGATATTGGGTATAAATATGCATAATCATTTTATGATGTTGGTTTCTCCCAGTAGGATATTTTTTACATTTATTTACTGCTTTCTTTTTGAAGACCGTCATAATGATATTTCAATAAAAACATTACCTATGTTAGGGTTATCATCAAATTGAAATTTTGATTCTTAATCATGACTTGTCACTTTATGCCTTTTGCCTCTTCTTTATTTCCAAAACTTCTGGTTTATTACACTACTAGCACTGCACTTGACTTCCCTGAATAAAGCTTGATACAAATTCAGCATCAGCATTGACAGCACTGAAAGGCTTTTAATAGTTATCAAACTGCCTTATAATCTGGTTTTCTGAATAGTGTGTTGTGAGTCTTGCAAACACAGTTGAATTTTTAGGCCAGGACCAAAACTGATTGCTGTATTTCCTCTGTTTGCTATCACCCAGTGCTGCACGGCTCGCCGGGACAAGCATGCATGCAGAATGCATTGCTCTGTTAAAAGCTTCATACTGATTTTGAAGGTTATTTCACACATCCTGCCTCACTTACAGTATATAAAAGACCGATTAGAGCTTTGAACCCTGTAGTCATCTGGATAAGTCTGATTCTGACTCCAGCTTTTAGCTTTCTTTGGAGGTCATGCAGTAGATACTTTGACCCCACACTGGGCCTGCTGAGTTGTAGTCAGTCTGGCACTTTTTAAGTCAAGGTAGATGACTTAAAGACACATGAAAGTCTGAGATTAGAGGGATCTTTCAGAAACACCCCTGACTCTAAAGACCTGCTGAGAAGGATAGAGAGAGGGAGGTGTGGGATGCGCACTACTTTGCATTTAAATTTGAATCGGCTTGAATTGGACTCCTGTTGATTAGATTTCATCACAGGGAACCTGCTGCATTAACATGGTCTCAGTCTTTATCAGAGGAGCATCACCTACTTAGTAAGAACCTGAAATTTCAAGGATTCTGGTCCAGTCACTGTCACTTGTTTTGTCATCCGCTGTTAACTAGTGCTCCTTAGCATCGGCATTGAAAGATTTGTAGTTGTGTGTCAGTGCTGCTGGCTCACCTACATCCCTGCCAAGCAGGACAGTGCCTGTGGGCAAAGCTTGGCAGCCTGTGGCAGATGGAGGATTTCTGTCTGTTGGGCTGTCTAGAGGCACACAGAAGCTTGGAGAAGGGAACGTGGCTCTGCGCCTAGCCTGATTGTGGGTCATTGTTACATGAATTGGATGCGGGACTTTTCCATAAGTATCAATTTGTGTCAGCTTGTTTATAATTAAAAGTTATAATAAAATAGTGCATCCAAAAATGAAAATGTCATCATTTGACCATCCTGAACGAATCATAATTTTCTTCTATAAATAGTAAAAGGAGATTTTATGGCTAAGATCATTTTTATGACATTAATTCCTACCAGCTTTCTTTAAGTTAAGGCTATTCTTTGAAAAATAGGTGGAAAATAAATTAGTGGTTTGATAAATAGCGAAATATGGTCCTGTTTTGTACTGGGAAACAAATTGAAGAACTGCTTTGGGCATAAACTGTCGGCTCATTTCCATGTTTTAACAGTGTTTCAGTAAAATTATCGATTAAGTACAGACCTCATGACTAAATGCTGAGTGGCACAATAATAAAAGCTAGTTTACAGGAAATGTCAGTGGCGTGTAAATGCACCATTGAGATGCAACTGTTCTTGCATTCAGAAGACCCTAATCAAATTTGCTATCTAGGTCACTTTTGGGACACACGCTGACCCAAAAAAAACCTGAGAAAGCAACAGTAAGCAGAGCCAGAGAATAGGGCGACGTTTATAATTTGTGTTGCTAATGCACCTCTGCCAGTGTCTTCTAGACGTGTTCTGTCATTTAAATATGTTGTTGGGCTGCACAAACATGCTTTAATGATCTGAATTTAATCCAGCATTGTGTACAATTGTTGATTCTGAAATCACTGCATGTACCGGATGGAGGTGAGCTCTGGCCTGCTGTCATAGACTTTGCTCGAGCACTATTGACAACAACAACAGCATTCAGCAGAGCACAAAAGCCAGCAGAGACTGTGATTTCATTCTCCTGGGCTCTGAACAGAGAAACAAGCTGGACTCTGTTGGTGTGGAAAGTTGTATGACTGTTGTCCATGTGGTACCATTTGCCTGTACTTGTTCAGCAATGTGATTTTTAATGTAGTCTTGATTGCTAATTAGTTTACAGCACATCATTTGTTGTCCAAAGTGGCTGAGACTTACTTTAGAAAGAAGAAACCTTGTTTAAGACCTTGTTCTTATTATTAGTCATCACCCGTTTAAGAAGTTGAACTTTTAACCTTTAGTTTAGTAAGCGTTTGCTCTTTCCATCCAATACGTGCATTGAATCACTGGTTTTAGGAGTGAGTAGATGTTGCTTTTACTAGCTTTACCACATTTTTTTATGGAAGAAAGTATAGTATAAAAAAGAAGGATCCGTGTGTTGCATGTCTGTATCAGTGAATCATTGGATTATTCACTCAGACAAACACACTGATATGTAGAGGAAGTAATGAATCAGTCTTGGTTGGGTGCTTATATAGAGCAGAAATATGCAAAATAATGTGTTATATTGTGACTTAAACTAATATTAACTTGTTTAGTGAACTGTTCTGCATAATCAGTATCACATTCACAGTTGTGCTGTTTCTAATAATATTACTGCTTTTTACATGTTTTGTACATGTACTGTACCATGGTATTATTTAATAAATTGGTAAATGAATACCGAATCATTCTGAACCAGGAGTAAACTGAATACTACACATAACATTTTGTAAGGGCTTTTTGTTCTTGAGGTAACAGCAGAAGCATAAGCCTCAGAATTTCCAATAAAAATCCCCCAAATTTATTCATAATCGCACCAAATCTGGGCATGTTGCTGAAGCTCTGATGCAGAGATACAGACGGCCTGGCCTGCTGTAGGTGGGTGGGGAATTTGGCAATGCGCTGCTGAAGATTGAAGCTGCAAAAACCCTTCTGACAGAAAATATTCTCTGCTCATTTTCATTGCCATAGCAGGTGAGGAAGGACACAAAAACACTCTCTGATTCACACTAACCCACACGGTAATAAGTATTAGAGGCTGAATTCACCAGACGGCCTTGACACATCTTGTTTCTCTAAAGGGTTGTTCATTAGGGATTTCGATTTAAGTACTGTCATTTCTTATGAATGTATTTTAGGCTGCTGATAGTTGGTTTGCACCCTCAGTTTCTTTTCTAATGCAGCCCTGAATTATTATAGAAATATTTATTTTTTTATAGTCATGCCTTTTTCCTCCTTTGGAGTTTCACTCCCCTTACACACACTCATGGACTTTTGACAGATGGGGCTCTAGTAGTCAAGCAGGCTGTCTACTGTTGATTCTTGGCTCTGTATTCATGCTTCACTCCTGGAGTGGCTCAGTTGAGGGTTGATGCACTGCTTCTGTTTATATACAGCACTATATGAAGCTTCAGACAGAAAGAGAGAGAAAAGAGATCAGCGTCTCTCCTCTGAGCTGCATCTGCATCTGCCAATAGTTCTCTAACAATCCTGTCAGTCACAGCAAATTGAGAAAGAGAGAGAGAATAAAAGGATGAAAAGTGCTGAGTGTTGCCATTTAAATTCTGCCAGAGAGGGATGAGGGTGACTGGCTGTGCGCTTTTTCTTTGGTAAATTTTTCATGCCATCTATGTATCAGTGTACTTGCTATCAACACTCAACAGTGACAAAAAATAATCAACAATTAGGATTTCTTTCATAATTGTGCAGCCCTCTCTATCTCTCTCTACATGTATGAATATGAATATGAATATATCTCTATATGTATGAATATGAATGCTATGATTAAAAACTAAGAAATATAATATATTCTGATCTGAATATAAACTTTAAAACTGCAAGTGCCAGATGGATCCTCCAAGACTCTAGGAGGCTTACAGTCTTCAGTGGAAAATTCAGCTGCCAGTGTCACTGTGTTTTTGGTGCCAAACCCAAAGGGTAGATTTGCCATGATCTCAAATGGCTGGAATGTAATTATATCTTTCTATTTAACTAAAACATCCAATTTTTTGCATATTATCATGCCAGTGGTTTATAGTAACAAGAGTCTGTTAAATGAATATCTTAGCATTAATACAATGTTTAAAAAAATTCTGTATTGCTGTTATCATGTCGCTGACATTTACATGGTTAACATATAGACCTAATTACTGAGTATGAACAGCCAATATTTAGAAAATTCCATCTAGTCCCAGTTGGATCATATTCCTCCACATTGCGCCCTATGTCTGTTTAGAGCACTCTGAACCAATGACTGAGTCTTATTTTTGGAACGAACCACACTGCCAAGCGCGTGTCATCCATAGGGGTGTAAGGTTGGCGTGTCCGAGTTAATTAAAGGGTTGTGAAAGAAGGAGAGAGGGAGCAAGGCGTAGGCATGAGTATTTCCCTGTCTGTGAGAGGTCGTGCTGTGCACCAGCTGATGGCCGTCAATGGTGCCAGGAGAGGCCTGGCCTGCCAGAGAAAAGCCCTGTGGTCAGCACTTCATGAGCTGCAGATCCTGCCAGGATCCAGCTCTCAGAAACATAACAGGAATCACACCTCCAACCAGCTCTCTGCTGGGCCCACGCCTGGCTCTCACAAACACATATACTCAAGGACAGCGCTGTCATTTAGGCCATTTCCTCAATGTTAAACTCAATATAACAGATTTTTATCAGCCATTTATAAGTTAACACTTTTTAGTGCTGTCAAACACGTCCAGAATAACAGTTTTTGTGTGTTTATTTATTATTTATATATAAATACACAAACATGCATCATGTACATATTTCATAAAAATGTGTTGTTCGTACTGTATGTTAAATGTATTTATATGTAATGTTAATTATAATAATATAAATATGTACAGTATGTGTATTTATACCTTATAAATATACACAGTACACATATATATTATGTTATGTAAACGAAATTAATCACAATTAATCATTATGCAGTATTTATTAAATTCTCGAGAGGGAGAGAAGTTTCTTATGCTCACCAAGGCATACAGAAATACTGTGAAATATTATTACAATTTAAATAAAAGTTGCAAAATGTATTTCTGTGATTCTTTGTGCATGCAAATTTAATAAATTGTACAAATAGTTTACAGAAAAAGTCAGTGCAAGGAAGTGAATAGATACATCTTGGAGGTGCAGTTTGTGTGAACGCAAGATTAATATGTGTGTGTGTGTGCTTATATATAGGCTATTTATATGTACATACATACATAGGAAGGTGGTCCTTCACAAAGGTATTAAGCATTTTGTGATTTTTGTTTTGGAGTTTGTGTCCTGATCCTTTACTATGCTCCCTCCCTCTACTTTCCTGTCTACCATCACTGTCCTGTCAGCCATTAAAGCCCGTAAAAATTAGGAGGTGTTTCTGAAGGATTCTAACCTGGCTGATGTCAGGATCCTCATTATGAGCCCCTGGTGTTGCGTGTGCACAATAAATCAGGAGCGCAAACCTGCCAATATAGAGACTGATCTGGAAATACCTACGCTTACAGTCTCATTCTGAGATCCAACAGTCATCGCCAGGATGTGTTTACGAAAGACAGTTAGAAAAGATGAGGAGAGGGAAGGAAAGAGCTTGAAAGTGTGTGTGTGTGTGTGCGCACACAGTGAGAGAGGCTGTATTACAGAAGAGTGTTCTGTAGTGACTCAGCTCCGTGCACCTGTTGTCTTCCCTCAGAGAGACGTTCATCCGTCACATACACAACTGCAGATTAGACGCATTATGAAACACTGATCTGACATCTAAACTTTCAAAAGCGTTTTCGTGTTTCATTTAGCCCCAGACCTTAAGGACAAATGTTACATTTGGTTTCACCGACTAGACCCGACCAAAAAAAAAGGAATTCAGTGGGCTGCTCAGGCTATTAGCTGAGGTGATGGTTTTATATTTCTGAGTTGGCTGACATTTACATTCACAAAGAGACACTTTCACAGTGTCATCTGCTCTGCCAGAGCATTGAATCAGAGCTAGTAAGTTTGTGTGTGCGCATCTCAGCGTGGGTATGGTCTTATTAAAATTGCCTTGAGCTCTTGCCACTAGCCCCTGCAGGAGCCTGCTTACATCAGCATTAGATGTCAGTCTGCTTTCCTGGTTAACCTTGTTTTGATTGCGTACCTTGTTTCTTCCCTGTACGGTTCCCTGAAATGTATCCATGTAACAGATTCACAAAGGTACATCTAATATAGGTAGATTATGCACTGAAAAAGACAGCCCCCTCTTGTTTTAAAGATACTCAATTAGTCATTTTGATACCTCATGACACCCCGTGGCTGCACATCCCCCCCACACAATATCAAAGCCGCTTAGTTGATTCAATATATCTTTGTATACTTACTAATATACTCTTAAAAAGAAATTTAGAAATTTTCTAGAGCAAGTTTGGTAAATCAACTAAATATTATATCTGGGCCATAACCCTCTTCTTCTCTCTTTCAGAACTCTCTAGGAACCCTTTAAATGGAGATGGCGTATTTCAAGAACAATTTTTGGGTAAGTCTGCCACATTTTGTATGTGATGTTTTTTTTTTTTTTTATGTTTCTGCATTGTAGCAGTACAGTAAAAGCAAATGTTTGCTCAGCGTATGTTTTGTACAGTTGCCTTGTAAGCAGTTTGGGATTCATATGCTGACTGTTTCAGTCGCGTCATTGAAAATATGAAGGAGGGATGGGGAGAGGAAAGAACAAAGAAAGAAAAAAGCGAGAGAACAAAAGCATAGGGCCAGGGCTTTGTCAGCTTTCCCATGAGGACAGCCGTGCTCTGCTCTTACAGCACACCTGGTAGGGCTATTTCAGGTGCGTCCTACTTTAGTACCCAGCCTGCCCCTCTTAAATAAAAAGGGAGAAGAGAGCGGGAAAGCAGAACATTGAGAAACACTGCTACTGAATACAGGCCACATCATAACAGTACAGAAGCCTTCCTGTGAGATAAAGACCTCCGTATGTTAAAGGAATTTACAACATCTGTTTTGCCTGCCTCTAAACATCACTTGAAAGTAAACAGCATACAGTGAGGATTTCCCTTCTGTTTAGTCTGAACAGCCTTTCTTGTATTTGTAGTCTCGACTGAGGGTGGTTTTTTTTTTAGTTTGTCTACTGTGTTCTTCTGTGTGGTTCCAGCCTTTGGTCTGCTGATCGGTTTCAGCAAGGTCATCTAGTTGTCTGGCTTTGTGTTGCAGGACTGTGGTAGACTCCGAGACCTCTACTATTGTCTTTTTACACAAAGCTGGTGTAAACCCCCCCCCAAGCATCCATGCAGAACTATTATTCACTCTGGACCCCCTCATCGTTCATGCAGATGTATGCAGACACTCTGGCCTTCAGTCTTGTCTGTTCCTCTGAAAAGTAGTTTTTAAAATCAACATGAAATCAAAGTGACCCAGTTTACTTTAATGAACATTTTGGTCTTTTTGTGCCTGATTCACAGATACATGCAGTACAAATATATAAATATATTAGGGCCGGGACTCGATTAAAAAAAAAAAAAAAATCTAATTAATTAGAGGCTTTGTAATTAATTAATAGAAATTAATCGCATATAAATATTTTACTTGAGAACAGTGAGAAGTAAGTTTTTTCATATGTTTTTTTAGTATACCATTGAATAATGACTGAATACATAAGCTTAAGCAACAAAATATTGTTTATTTTTGTTCAACCAAGTCCAACGGACCAATATTGTGCCGTGTGTGATTTCACATTGAGTCGTATATACTACGCACAGCTGTTGTTCTCTAACAAGCTGCGCAAACCATGTTCATTATCAGCGTGGATTTGCGCAGCTCGTCAGTGAACAACAGCTGTGTGTAGTATATACAAAGCTCAATGTGAAATCACGCACCTGAGACATTTACCGCTGATTACATGTCGGCTTTACTGACAAAACGCTCAAACATATTGGCCGATCTGGATCGGTGCATCCCTACTTGCAATTCAGAGCATTAGAAATGGTAGTTGGTGCTCCAGTATAATCGGTCCACCAAAACTCATCCAGTGAGAAACGTTCCGCGGTGCAAAAATAAGTGTGATTAAAATGCGTAAAAAAAGTCCCGGCCCTAAAAATATATATATATATGCAGACAAATTAATATTTCTTTAATTATTCTTATCATTTTTTTGCTAGTAATAAATTAATTAACTATAATAATATGTTTATTTATAAAAGACCCCATCTAGTCAGAGATAGGTTGGTGCATTATTTTAAAATAATATTTATAATAATTATGTAAATGCATAATATCCTATTTTTCCTTTCTTTTTACCCCTTTTTTTGCTATTATGTCTGGTGATCTGAATGGTTGTTAGTGTGATCATAAAATGAAACACTGTTTCATGTTGACTACAGAAATTAATTTTCTTTCTAATAGTGTGTCTGTGTGTTTGCATATAATGTTATGCGCGTTCGACCTTCTCTGACTGTTTCTGCAGCACTGAATTAAAACACCTGTGCGAAATGACTGAGACGACACATTTGGGTAATTACTGAAAATGCATGATTAATTAAGTCTCAGAGAGGGAATTCGCAATCGCAGTGATTAAGCACATTCCTTATTTAGCTCGCGTGTCTTACGTCTGTCTTCAATCTGTTTTCTCCTCAGAAGGAAAACAGGGCGTTCAGCAGGCCGTCAGATGTTTGTCGCACAACAGAGAGCTCATTTAACAGCCTAATCAGTTTGTTTCGTTTCACTCTCACTGTACTGTTGCGGTTTGGTGAGGTTGGATGCACATTTTCTCTGCGTCACATTTAGAAGAGTTCATGGCTTTGGAGATGAGAGTATAGTTTAACAAATTTCTTAAGGCTTGACCAGCTCAGGACTCCACAGAGAGTGTATTTTCTTGCCTTTGCCTGTGAAAATGATTGACAACATCATTTCGAGTGAAATGTGCCGCCCAATCAAACCTCATCAACTTCTATAGTGCCATCAGAAATTTAACTTTAGACACAGATTGCTTTTCTAATGAGATCTAGTGTTCTGTTTGATATATTTTTTAAAATATTCATTTATTCATGGCATTTGTCCATCACGTTTTTCTAATTAAGGTTTGATGTGGATTTATGTATAGTGTTTGAATATTAATTGGGTCATTAAATTGGTCATCACGTTGCATATTAACTTTCCAGGAGTGTTCAGTCAAGTTAATATAATTAAGTATTTAAAAATATTAAAGTTCAGGTATATGTATTATTCAAAATTATTCATAATAAATATTCATGAGCCATTCTTTTATATTAGTATTCTAATAGTAGAATTTGTTCATTGTTTACCTGACAATATCCTTTCTATATATTACACAAAGTGTAGCAAGCACTACTAATTTTAAGTCAATTTATAGTTCACATTTATTTCAATTTATAGTATATAGTCTCCATCTCCAATTCAAGAGAAATATCACAGTTATATTATCTGTTTTATTGTCCCATACATTCGATTTAATCAAGACCTGTGAAGATAAAGGTAAAAGAGAGAAGAATGATCTCAATGATTTCTTTCTTTCTCACCTTTAGAACTAATGCAGTTATTCATCAGAGGTGACAGGACTGGGCCGTGTGTGTGTGTGTGTGTGTGTGTGTGTGTGTTTTACTGCACAGTCAGCAGTAAGTCCTTTAACACTACAGCACCTCTACAAGGAGTTCTGAAATGAGCAAATAATTAAATGTCCAAGTAACAAATATGATTAAATAAAATACTAAAATGTTCCTCCTGAAATGATGATGACAAAAAGGAAACGAAATTCACTGAGAATTATTTTGATTCAGTTCTTAAAGGTTTGATTTGAGTAACTAATTACTGTACATGTAACAGAATTGTTTTTCAGAATTATTTTTGCACTCTGAAAATAATCATGTTTGCATACTCCCTCTGAAACTTTTGTTCCTATTTGAGTTAAATTATCTTATTATTTTAAATCTGTATTTAACTTCAGAGATCTCAAAGTAAGAAGACTTGCTAAAGTCTGTTCTTGTGATGGCTATGCTTTTAATTTAATAGTCTGATGTTAGTTATCACACAGCCAATATAGGCATGGATAACATTTAAAAGATTTTAAGAATTGATATCAAGAGCAAAAACAGTGTTTTAGAGCATTTAGCATTGACAGCATTAAACAAGACTGTCTGTGTTTTTTTTCTTTATAGTTTAAAACTTAATTTTCATTTTGCGTACACCCTATTCAAAATTAAAATCACATAATCCTACTTCTTCTATGCTGCCTACCCACAGTACAATGTAAAAAGGTTTTTGGAGGGACTACAGTGAATATGGTGTTCTGGTCTGTCGTTTGTGTGTGTTTAGTTGGTCTCACATGATCTCCTCACTGCCCTGAGCATCATGGCTCTGGAACCCTGCAATCATCCAATTACAATTCACATGAGACATGGCTCATTCATCAAACTCCGCATTAGTCCTTAAACCCTTCTAAAGTCGTCATCCCTGCTTGTGTGTTTACAGCACAGGGGGAATTAAAATCAAGTGAGACTGGTTACGTTTTGCAGACTAACACAGATTGTCATTATGTGGAGGTTCTTAGAAGATGCTACTGTTGGAAACTACTCAAACTGACTTTTAACAGAGAAGCCCATTGACAAGGCACGATGGGAAAGTTTGAGGTTAAAAACTCTCTTCAGAATAGCTCTGGACATTTGGTGACATATTATGTTGTAGCATTTTTTTTTTTTCTCGAAATATTTATTCTGTTTGATTATTAATATGAAGACATGGCATATCAGACCGAATATGAAATTTTAAGTTGAATGACTAAAATATTATTTTTAGTAAAATATTATATTAACATTAAATGTGCATTAAATAGGCCATGAACATAAATACATACACTGGTATGTCAAAATGCCAGTCTTTGCAAGAATCCTGGTAAACATAATAATTTAGGGATTAAGTGAAAGCAAAAGGCTGAGCAAGGAAAACGTGTAACAGTATATTGGATCTGGGCAGCTCTTAAAGTGACAGCAGTCTAATTCCTCCTGTCTGTAACTCATGTTAAACAAGGAAAGAGAGAAAATCTTTCACTGCTCTTGATTAAACATCTTTGTAACTTTAAGAAGAAAAAATATATATATTTAATTAACACTGTGAAGAATATGCAGTGTTTTTATACATGTCATTACTTTATACAATGTACGGAGTAGCATTTATATATTTATTTATTTGTTCTACTGTACTTTTTTGGCCTATTGCCTATAGGGAGTTTGTTAGTCTTATTAAATTTAATTAAATATTTTTTATTTAGGCTAGTGTGATACTGACACTGGTGACAAGAGTTATGACATTTTTGTGGTATCAAACATTTTTATACCACAAAGACCTTATTTAAACTAAAAATATCTACATCATTATATACATCATTACCGTAAAATTACTCCTATAGTGATTTTGTCCATATCACCGACCCCTACTGAGTTGCTCAGATGCTGAAAAAAAACTCCCCTCTTCCTGAGGTTTTAAATTTTTTAAAGTCTTGGGTCTTGTTTTTAACAAGAAGGAGTACTTCATCCCCTCTCCAGCCCTGACATACACGTATGCCTGTCACCTTATGAGCCGTCATGTGTCTCAGACTCTCTCACAGTTACCAGGGGAACCCTGTCGCTTTAGCAACCACTATCTTGGTAGGAGACACGTTAATACAGAGCGGATTGGAGTTTCTCTTTCAACACCTGCAGCCCTGTTTAATGTCACTGCAGCCGTTCTGTTTCTCGCTCCCTGTCTGTCATGCTCTCTTCAAACACAACGCGTCCTCTGTGGCGGCATTGTGTTAGATAAGGTGAATGGCAGATACGGCTGTATACTTTGCAAATGAACTTCAGGGAATAAAGCTGTAAAAGAACAGAAATACTCAACAGATGGCCTATCATTCCATTTGCTTTCCGCATCGAATTCTGACTGAAGTGTCAGGGGAAAAGACTGTCAGTTTACTTTGCCAGATACTTGTTTACCATCACATTCATATAAAGGAGATAGAACCAGGCAGGGAGGAGAGAGAGCACTTTAAAAGGGGTGCTGTTCTACCTGTGCTGTGTGGGCAGAGCAGAAAGAATCATGGGAGATCAGCTTTCCAAAGGGCTCATGTTTCTACAACCATACTGGCCACAACAAACATCAGCTGTTGTTTTCATTTTGGTACAAGATTAAAATTGCATGTTGGTTGCAACTGGTTTTGTTGTTTTGGAACCTCAGTTCTTTAACCAGCACATTTCTGGGATCATGTACAAATAAAAAACTGAAATTGAACACCAGAATGGTCCTTGATGGGTGACGCTAATCTGTATCTGACTGTATAGTGACACAGAAACTTCATAAAGTGAAGGAGTGAACCCACTTTTTCAGCCAATTGGTTTCCAGCCAATGGTTTTTAAATCAAACAATTTACAATATTGCAACTTTTGATTCATTTGAAATTTTAAACTGTTTGATTGTTTGATTTGGTTCAGTTGTTTATTTGGTACTTAACCACACCATAGAATTGTAGCAGCTCTGTCACTGCCTAAAATCTGTTTTGATGTCTTCTATTTGATACTAAAGCTTGACCTTTGACCTAGTCTTATGTACAGTGCCCTCAACTAATATTGGCACCCTTGGTAAATCTAAGCAAAGATGTCAATGAAAATAAATCTACATTGTTCATCCTTTTGATCTTTCATTCAAAAAAATGTCAAAATTCTAAACTACACTGTAAAAAAAACCCCGTAAAATTTACGATAAAAAAAAACAAAAAAAAACGGTCAGAATAAAACTGTGAAAAGTAAATGTAAAAGTACATTACATGTAACATACAACCCTAATAAACATAACTGATACAAAAAAAACTAAGAAGAAACAGAGAAATAACATCAAATTCAAACTAAATTTAAAATGCAATGCAGGGAATTCTGGGAATGTCAGTTTACAATGTTTCCCTGTAAATTTAACATTAACCATTTTACATTTTTTTACCGTAGCATTTTCAATTAAAAGTTTAATTCCATTAAAATCACTTTACAGTCTATTATTGAATTAAAACAATTGAAAGGGGGACAAAATTTCATTGTGAAATAAATGTTTTTCTCCAGTACTTGTTTGCCACAATTTTTAATGAGTAAAATATCTCTGAAGGGTGATTATGAACATGAAAATATCCAGCCCTACAGTAGCTTCCTGTTTCACAGAAATATATATAGGAGGGAAAACAACGCCTTAATCATCAACACTATTAAAAAAAAAAACAAAGAATATATTATATGCTGCAAAAGATAATCAAGCTTCACAAATTAATGAAGTGGCATTAAGAAAAGAGATAAAGCAGTGAAAATTTCCATTTCCACCATCAGGGAAATAATTAAGAATTTCCAATCAACATAGTGTTATCCTCTTCCAGGCAGTTTAATGTGTCAATATTATCCTAATACACAGCAAGAAGTAGAGTTTGAGTAGCTAAAGACTCTTCCACAGCTGGAGAATTGCAGAAAATAGTTGAGTCTCAGGGTCAGAAAACCTTTAAAAAATTAGTCAAACAGTCCCTACATCAGCACATGTTGTTCAGGAGGGTTTAAGAAATATTCTCCTTGCTCATCCAAAAACAATCTCAGCATGTTCAGTTGTTGGACAGGACTGGAACTACAATGGGACTGGCTTCTATGATCAGATGAAACTAAAACATTGTTTTTAGCAGCAGTCACTCAAGATGTGTTTGGTGAACACAGGGATAAAAAGTGTTGCTGCTGTGTTTTTGATGTGGCTGGAGGTCCTGGACATCTTGTTTAGACACATGGCATCATGGGTTCTATTAAATACCAACAGATTTAAATCAGTAATTCACAAACTAAATCTTATAATGGGCCATGGTTGGGTCTTTCATTGGGACAATAATCCAAAATAAACACAAGAATTAGTCACTGACCTGAACCCTGAGTGAGGAGAACTAAAGAGAAGCACCATCATGGAGCTGGTAATCTGAATGATCTGGAGTGATTCTGCATGAAAGAATACTCTCTTTTCTCTTATCAGGTGTTCTCCAAACTCTTCAGGCATTACAGGAGAAAACTGTTATCTTGAGAAAAGGACGTAGCAATAATTGGGTGCTAATAATTTTGGCCAACGTGTATTGGAGATAAACATTTATTTCACAATGAGATTTTTTCCAAATTTCAATTGTTTTACTTCAGTTAGGTTAGTATTTTGTACATTTTTTTAATGAAAGATCAAACGGATAAACAATGCACATTTATTTTGCCTTTGCTCGGATTTAACGAGGGTGCCAATATTAGTGGAGGGCACTTTATTTTTTTAATTTTAGAATCTTGAATGTGGAGTTCACAATTTCTTCAAATTGAAAATGTGAAGCTGCAGGGTTTTTGTTTGTTTGTATTTTATGCATGATCTGAATTTTGTATTTTAGTGTCTTGAATTTGGAGTGGAATTTTTTTATGTAACGATTAAAAAGATTTGAATTAGACCTAAGTGAAGTATTTCGTGCACAAATTAACATTACTGTATGTAACTCCACATTAAGGATTCTAAAGTGCAAAATTCAGAACATACATAAGACTAGGCCAAAGGTCAAGCTTCAGTGTTTCACAGGGAAAATAGACCATATCAAAGAGACTTTGGGCAGTGGCAGAGCTGTGGTGTGGAAAAGTACCAAATAAACAACTTATGTATGACATGCATCTAAAAAGATTTAAATTAGACCTAAGTGAGGTATTTAGGACAGCTTAACTGCACAAATGAATCTCACTTGTCAGTTATTTGCTTGTCATCAATATTTGTGTACATTTTCAGTAAAGCAGCTTTTGTTTTATAGTATGTTTTCCCGTTTCTATCCTTTGCATAGTAGGAATTTTGTCTATTTTGCTATTTTACCTGGGAAGTTCTTTCTTTGGTGTAGAGGTATTTACGGCCAGTGACTGCCCTGGTTCTGTCATCTCCTTCTGTCTCTTGTTTGTTGACATTTTTCTGTTTGCTCAAAGAAAGGGGGCTATTTTTATACTTGCTAACTTTGACCGCAGGATGTGCTGTTACTTTGTTCCAAAGGTTATCATCTGAGGATCTCCCTACTGGGCTTTGGCCTTTGAGGGAAATCTGTGTTGTGCTCCTTGCTCACGTGGCATGTCTTGCACACACTGCTGTGCTATTCTTCTGTTGTTGTATTTTCACTAAACCGCACTGCACTGTGATTTTGAGACATTTTGAAGAAAAAGGAAGGCAGTAACATTTGAGGAAGTTTGTATGGCTGAACCAGTTTTGGCCCAGTTTCATGAAAGCCCCCAGCTTGACTTATTTACTTTTTTTTTTTTTTTTTTTACATCTTTCTGACTTTAAAATCTTTTTAATGTGTTTTGAAAACAATGATATTTGTTTACAAATGCTGACATTCTGTACAGACACATACTATATTTTATTGACAGTCGACAGTGCAATCTTCCAAGTTCCTTTTGCTATTTTTATTTTAACACTTATTCGTTTCAGACGATGATTCATTTTTACACACACTGCAGGAATGTACCTTATGGTGGTGTTTTTGTTTGTTCACAGGGAGAGAAGAATGCAGGTTTCGACATTCTATACCACAACATGAAGCATGGACAGATCGCCACCAAAGAGTTGGCTGAGTTCGTGCGTGAGAGGTGAGGTGTTGTTTTGGGAGGAGTTGTCATGGTGTTGGGGTGAGATGGTGTATCTGGTACCGTCAGGAATGTGATGTGCAATTTGTTCTCTACTCCTTTTCTACTCCTCACTACTTGTGTTTCTAACTCATCAGCAGCAGTTGTGTTTTTAAAGTCAATTTAAAATTGGAATTTTTTCATAAAATAAGTCTCAAAATGTTATGCTGCGTCATGCTGTTCCTTGTTACTGTATTGTTACATTCCTTGTTACTTTATCTTTTTGTTTAATATTACATGACATACCGTAACTATAATGTTATGTCTTCAAATATTTTATTAAGGTACAGCACAATATGTTACATTATTCTATGTTGCGTTTTGTTTTATTTAATCTTACTATATGATGTTACATTTATTTTCCTAAGGTATGTTACATTGTTAGTTTAATGTATTTTATCGTAAAATGTTACAGTACATTCCATTATGCTACATTGCCTTACTGTGATGTTTTGTGCTATATGATCATATTTTGTAATGCTTTAATGGTTAGTGTAATGCTTTTTATTACATTTTAACATATGTAACGTTACGTTACGTTGATGCAGTGTCACATTATTGCAATGTTTGGTCTTATTTAAACTTATTACATTACAGTACAAACAACATAATATAGTACTATACAATGTAATGTTATACCTTAACTGATGTTATTGATTCGGTAAGACTTTAGTATAGCTTTTAACTTTTATTAGCCATTTATTACTACATATAAAACAAATTTTCTGCATGACATGATCCTACCCAATAACTAAACTTAACAACTACCTTGCTATTAATTAGCAGCAAATTAGTAGTTTATTGAGGCAAACGTCATAGTTTTGATATAGAGTATAATCATTTTTGCTCTGATTTTTTTTTTTACTCTTTGGTTGATTTCTTCACACCACAGTTTTCAGCACACAGCACTGAAGTGTCAGAACACACGAATCACACGCTGTCCACGCATGCACACGTCTACAAATGCAAGCAGCTCAGCAGTCAGAAAATGCGGTACATGCAGCATATAAAACAGACGAAGGAAGCTTGCTCTTCACTTCGTTCCACTGACAGCATATGTGGGATGTGTGAGCATTCCTTTTGGTCTGTAGTAGACATTTGAGTTGGAGCTAATTGCAATAATTAAAATAAAACTCCAAAACGACTCGCTCGTTCTGCAGAGAGAACAGAGACTACTTACAGCTCTGCCAAGCCTCCTGCCAACTTTCATAGTCTCTTCTATTCGTTATAATGGAGTTGGATGCAGGCACCCTCTGTCATGTACTGGAGGATTGAATTGAATAGTTTTTTTTTTTATGTTAGAAATTCATCCAGGAAAGCCCTGGAGGAGAGTGCTGAGAAATTGAGAGAGACAAATATGTCCCTGATAAAAGCATAGCTTGTGCAATAAATTACATAAATCAATTTTCAAAGGCCATTTTGCATCCACTCAGGACATTGTGCGTCACAGTGGCTGTGAATCTGATTTAACTTTCAATTGTGCTGTCCCAACAGAAAGCAAAATTTTAAGAATGAAATAAGATGTTTTCCAAGAGATAAGGGCAACAATATTGCTAGACCTGACAACATCCTTTTCCCCTTGAGCAGACTCTGAAGTCAGAATGAAAAAGCTTGTCACGTAGTGTTTGATAAAAAATATTTGGTGTTTTCAGCTTTACCATGACCCTATGGAAACTACTTCTACTTCTCACTCTTTTTGAGTTTTTATGTCCCTTACAAAAACATACCATGTTCAAAACTTTTCAATAGTTTCAAACAATATATATTTTTTTATTATTGTTATATACTCATGGCTAATATAAAGTTTCTGTACTTTTATTAAAAAGAAAAATTGTAATAACAATGACTTTTGGGTGTAGACTACGCTTAATTTGTCTACCACACATTTTTTTTTTTTTCTTGTCAAAAGTATTGTGTGCAGCATTATGAATATAAATGATTTGCAGCTTGCATTGAAGAACTGTTTGTGACCTTTAAGGCATTAATGTTGGTGCTAAATCGCTTTAATGCGAGAGTATATTTGCTTTTGTGTTTATACACAAATCCATTACCCACTGACACTGTGTGTGTGTGTGTGTGTCTTTGCATTTAAGAGCGGCTGTTGAGGAGACTTACTCAAAATCCATGAACAAGCTTGCTAAGATGGCTAGCAATGGAAGCTCTCTCGGGTGAGTGATGCTATTTTTGTCATTATGAGATTAGGATTTTAACATTTACAGGCTTGGTAAAATATTGCACTTTAAGTGTATGTGTTAAAAATCACTACTGGCATTGTAATCTGGAGAAGAACAAAGCAAAGTTTCTCTTGCAAAGTTAGGCCTGCTGTTAATACTTATAGATACTTATCAGCAGGAGTATTCAAAAGGATTGTATGTGTGTATTTTTGTGTGTGCGAGTACGTGTGGTTGTGTGTAATTGGTCGAAAAGTCGTTGCTATGGTTAGCTCTTTCCTCTGCTCTCTTCACTTCACTTCCTGTCTGCGCAAGCATGCGCTAGTTGTCACAAAACAATCACACAATGCCTTAACACTTTAAAAACAGATTTTGCAGTGATACAAAGTGAGCGTGGAGCCAAATTTAATGAAGAATTAAGAGCACAGATACAAAGCTAACAAAAGTGTAACTTTCTTTTTGTTCCTACAAACTTTGTTTTGGGGTGTCTTTGGGAGACGTAGAGTTACAAAGGCAAGGAAGCCTGTTGTTTTTCTAATACTGCTGTGCTATAAGAACTTCAAATGGCTTACGCACTTCCATGCATCAGCATCTAACCACCTGCTTTGCTCCCTAGCACGTTCGCCCCCATGTGGGACGTGTTTCGCGTGTCCTCAGACAAACTGGCCCTCTGCCACCTGGAGCTCATGAGGAAGATGAACGACCTCATTCGTGACATCAACAAGTACAGTGAGGAGCAGGTCAAAATTCACCGCAAGGTAAATTAAGGGCTTTCAGCCTGATAGAATTTCTGCCTGTGCATTGCTGTGCAGTGATGTTTTGTTTCTCATTAAGCATCAGTCACAGTTTCTGATCCCCTACAGAATTACAGAACCAGCACATTGGGTTCTAAATTTGTGGTTAATATCTTTCATGTGTCTAAGTCTGTTGTGTCTTTATGTAGACGAAAGAGGAAGTGATCGGGACCCTGGAGTCAGTACAGTCTCTGCAGGTGCAGAACGGCCACCTGCAGAAATCCAGGGAAGGCTATCACAGCAAGTGTATAGAGTTGGAGAGACTGCGCAAAGAAGGAGTGCCTCAGAAAGAGCTGGAAAAGGTATTTGTGTGTTTGACATTAGTCAGAAAATTTCCATTCTGTCATCATTTGTACACCCTCATGTCATTGTAAACCTGAAAAAGAGCACAAAAGCACAATAGTATTAACATGAAGTTAGATACGTTCTGAATTGTGCTAGTTTTGCGAGACAACATTCAGGTCATTCACTCATATTATGATCAGTTAGATTTGGGAAACAGAGTTGTGAACCATGTCAACTGATTCATTAAAATTGATTCAAAAGAACAGTTTGTCAGAATTACGTTCATTACTTTTCTTTTGGCCAATTGATAGTTTTGACAAGAAGTCACCACTGATCGCCAGTCATTTCTATGCAGTTTGTATTAAGTAGTAATGTAGTAAAACGCAAACATTAGAAGGTAAAATTGAGTACGCACCTTATTAAGGATGTATTTTGTACAGGCAGGCAGATGAAGCCAAAATATAAACACAATGTGCAAAGTTTCACTTTAAGTGCTTTTTCCATGGAAAATTGAAAAAACAATTGATTGCAGTGGATTGCATTCATATTCCAACCTCATCTGCTTTCCTATGTATACAATGCATCGTTAATACAGTGATTACTGAATTTCATATTTACAGTGGGCACGGACATTTTTCACTGTTATATTGCAGCCATAACTTAATTTTTTCCCCCATTTAATGTACACACAGCACCCCATATTGACAGAAAAAAAAAACCTGAATTGTTGACATTTTTGCAGATTTACTAAAAAAGATAAACTGAAATACACTCAAAAAAATGACTCTTTGAACTTACTTAACTCCGTTATGTAATTCATGAATCCTGGTTTCACACAACCAATTTGTGTTTTATTTACATAAGTTGGTTTTGTTGAATTTACGCAGACTCCTTGTGTTGGGTCAACACAGTTGAATGAGTAAGAACTTAACCCAGTTACGTTTAGCGAAAAAACATTTTTGTGTGTGTGTAAGGAGAAAAACACAATTTGTGTCACCGTTCCAGTGGTCAGTGTGTGCTTTAGTTGGGCTCTTGACCCTTACATTAGTAGTATTCAATGTTGTTTTGGTTGCTGTAATTTAGTTACAAAAATTTAACACAGCAACTTATGTGAATATAACACAAGTTGGTTGTGTGGAACCAGGATTCATGAATTACATAACTGAGTTAAGTAAGTTCAAACAGTCATTTTTTTGAGTGTATCAGCCATTTTTAGCTCTCTGCAGAGATGCTCAATTGGGTTTAAGTCAGGGCTCTGGCTGGGCCAATCAAGAACAGTCATGGAGTTGTTGTGAAGCCACTCATTCGTTATTTTAGCTGTGTGCTTAGGGTCATTGTCTTGTTGGAAGGTAAACCTTCGACCCAGTCTGAGGTCCTGAGCTCTCTGGAGAAGGTTTTCATCCAGGATATCCCTGTACCCCCACAGTATGATGCTGCCACCACCATGCTTCACTGTTGGGACTGTATTGGACAGGCGATGAGCAGTGAATGGTTTTCTCCACACATACCGCTTAGAATTAAGGACAAAATGTTCTATCTTGCTCTCATCAGACCAGAGAATCTTATTTCTCATTATCTTTGAGTCCGGCTTTCATGTGTCTTGCACTGAGGAGAGGCTTCCGTTGGGCCACTCTGCCATAAAGCCCCGAATGATGGAGCGCTGCAGTGATGGTTGACTTTTTACAACTTTCTCCCATCTCCCGACAGCATATCTGGAATTAAGCTACAGTGATCTTTTGGTTCTTCTTTTCCTTCCTCACCAAGGCTCTTCTCCCCCGATAGCTCAGCTTGGCCAGACGGCCAGCTCTAGGAAGGGTTCTGGTCATCCCAAACATCTTCCATTTAAGGACTATGGATGCCACTGTGCTCTTAGGAAACTTAAGTGCAGCAGAAATTTGCTCTGACATGCGTTGTGAGCTGTAAGGTCTTATATAGACAGGTGTGTGGCTTTTCTAATCAAGTCCAATCAGTATAATCAAACACAGCT
>JAUYWG010000041.1:7022261-7064349 GCA_034779775.1 Enteromius afrohamiltoni
TCATGTTTGCAAGGTACCAGACTGTTTTAGATCTGTATGGCTGTATTTGCCAAAGGAAGCGGATTTAGTGTAAACAAATGTTTTAAAAAATGTGTTTTTTGTCTAGTTTATTTATGAACTAGACATAGAAAAATAAAGAGGATACAGCATTATACCTAAATAATTTGTTCATAATGTAGTCTCTCATTTTAAAGATATCATTAAAAATATGGTGCCAATCATTGATTAAATTGTTTTTTTTTTTTTTACTCTTTCTATTGTTCTTTCCATTCTGAAGGTGTCAGTAAAGAAGCAGCTCTCGCGTAAGTTAACTTTTAATTCACTCTTTATCTCAGACTATATTGTTATTTCTATATGATCTTAGTTTAAACATTTTTCATTTGTCCCGTTTCTCCATTACAGGAAACTCCAGTTCAGCAGGTCCATCTGAAGGGGAAGGGGAAAGTGTTTCCCAGAGAGGTCTGTCACACTCCGCAGACGTCCACTTCTGTACTCATTCAGCTAGAGTTGCATCATAGATCATTAATTTTTCATTCCTCATGCATTGTTCCTGTGACTAATTTCGACAAGCCATCTCAAATGGCCACGGTCACACATACAATGTTCCACCTCCTCCTCTTTCCACATGAATAGATGCCATTATCCCACAAGCTGCGTCTGACACCTTAATCACAGCAATCTGCTGCCCAGCTGACCTGGGATCAGTGTCATAACTGCACTGTCATTATTGCCTTATACTGACAGCCTGATGTCAGGTCAGCTGAATTGCTGTAATTGCATGAATGAGCTCTATTTTTGTATTGTGGAATTTGACAATAATAGCAAAAGTGGAAACAATTTGGTGTTTGTATGTGGTTTGAAGAAAATGGTTTTAGGCTGTCATCCTCCCAGGCTGACTATTACTCAAACCAGCTTAATTGCAGACATTAGTCACATAGATTATTGGTAATATTGTGTTAGTACATGGTTTGGATAATTCTGTGATTTAAAAATGTGTATTTTTTTATTCAGTGATATTATACTGTTCTACTATATGCTGTACATTATGTATTATGGTTGAGGTCTAATGGTTACAGATCTAGGCTGGTTAGCAAATCATGACCTATCACAATTGTGGCCATGAGGAAGGCATTTAACGCAATGTTTCTTCATGGAGAATCCCTGAAATTAGATAAGATCATCTGCTAAATGCCCACTTACTTTTCTTATTGTATGATATTGTTACATTGTGCAGTAATGCTTTGTTGCTGTACAGATGGAGAACAGGAGGGTCTGCGCAGATCCACGTCCAGCCCAGATCACAGCAGGTACAAAGAGATTTTCCACTATTGTTTTTTTGTCCATTACTGAACACTTTAACATCCAAAAATCTAAATGTAAAGGTAAAGTGTGTACATTTTTTGCCATTAAATGCTGACTGTTGGACTCACCCCAAACCCACACCATTGGTTGAACTAGAACTGAATATGTTGTTAGGACAAACTGAACCAAAATGCAGTTTAATAAATAAGTATAAATTCTAAATTTATTCTAGTAATATTTTAATTGAATTAAATACAGATTATTTAAATGAAACAATATTTTATTAGATTATTTAAAATATAGTATTCATTTCCTGTAAAGAAAAAGATCTTACAGACCACAAACTTTAAAACACTAGTTGTGAGTTTTTGCCATATAAATATTGTTTCAGTTATTAATTCTGCATTTTAATGGCCTCAGTTTCTCCTACGTTCACTTTTTCACCCATTTTCCTTCTCTCATCTCTGCAGGCTGAGTTCCACGGCATCCGGTTCAGACGCTCTGTTTGGACCTCCTCTAGAGTCTGCCTTTAAGTCCCACAGCTTTGCTGGCAGAGAGCAGCTCCAGAACGCCTTTGCTGCGTCTGAATGTAAATCTCCAGCGACGCACCACCCCGACCACTTTACCGTGATAGATGAGAATTGACTGGACGAGCTATCCACTTAGAGGGTTTTAGAAAACGAAGAATTAAAAGCTTTAAACTAGCCTAATGTGTGCCAAAGCGCGCATTACCATATTCTTAAGATTTAATTTACTCGATTTGTCAGAACTGCTTGTGTAGGCATTAAAGCATGAATTATTCAATTATGGAGCAAAGTGGAATGTGAATTATGTTTCTGCGGTCTGCCTTTTCCTCATCAAATAGGGTGCTTTTTAAAGATGTTTCTATTTTCTTTCCTTTATGTTTGACAGATGCAGCATTCTCTTCTGATTCATCCTCTCCTGAGAATGTGGAGGATTCGGGACTGGATTCGCCATCCCATCAGCCCCTCGGGGCTTCCCCGGAGCCCACCAGTTGGGCAGCCTGGCCATCCACTCAGTCTCAATCTAAAGACTCTGTGAGCTTGAGCCGATCGTCTGACCCCTTCCTTGCTGCGTTCCGTGACCCCTCACCCGGCCAATCTCCTCTTCCTCAAGACGATGCCACAAATGCCTGGCCTTCCAATCTACGCTCTCCACGTCCCATGACTGACATTGAGCCTACCACCTTCAACTTCCCGGCCTTCTCCCACAGCCTGGCATCTTCAGAACTGGAGCCCTCTGTGTGGAGCTGCAAACACATTCCTCCAGAAGACCCCTTCCTTGATGCTTTCGAACGCTCTGCCCCCAAAGACAACCTTCCTCCACCTGATGCCTGGGCCCCACCTCCTCCTCGGCCCACCAGGGACGGCAGGGGCATGGAAAGCCGCACCGATCCCTTTTCCATCTCTCTGAATGACACTAAAACCCTCCCTCCTCCATCCTCCTCCCGCAAAGACCGAGACCGAAAGAGAGAACGTAGTGTCCCACCACCAGAGTCCCCAGATGACCCTTTCGCTATTACTATGATCGGTAGTCCAACGCATCAATCGTCGCTGGTGGCGCAAGCGGCTGCACAAGGCAGGGCCAGTAGTAATAGGCCGACGCCCAGTCCTAACCCTGCCCCCAGTTCTCAGCCCAAGAAAGAGCTGGTGCACTGGAACTCGGTGCATAACCCTTTCAGTGAGGGCACTACAAATAACACTGTTCCACAGGAGTCCACCAGAAAACAGAGATCTTTTAACGATGAGCCTCGTAGGAATGGACCGCCACTCACACGGCATTCTGGGCCACAGGAGGACCTCTGCTTCTCTACAGACAAGGACCAGAACTTCCTGGATATTAACACACAACCAGGTATTATAGTGTGTGACTAATAGGTGTTTTAATTACTTAATAAGGAGAATATCCAATGGCATAAAAACATTTGCAACAGTTGCCCCTTACTTAATAAATGTGGTTTATTATAAAAATGCACATCATTCAAGTAAAACATTTTTCAAAAAGAAGCTAAAATATTTGACTCAAAATATTGAACAAATGTTTTGTGCGGTGTTTGACTGGAGACGCCTCTTCGTTTTGGCATTTTTTTTATTTGCCCAAAAGTGTCTAATTGTTCTTTGGATCTACTGTGTAATACAGTTTAATGATGACAGAAATCATAACTGTACACTACTGCTTAAAAGTACCTCTAAATGTTTTACAAAGATGTCTCCTGTTCTCATCCAGGCTGCATGTGATTAAAAAATGCTGCAAAAATAGTAATACCATGAAAAGTGGTTACTAGGGATGTAACGGTATTAAAATTTCACAGTACGGTAATACCTCGGTATGATTGGCACGGTACGGTATTTATCGAATCATTTACATAAAAAACAAAACTAATTAAAAGGCTCAAAAAAGTTCCAGAAGTGTTTATTAAACAGTTTACATGAACACTGAACATATCAATGGCACACATTAGCCATCTCTCTGTAAACTTTGAAACAGGAACTTCTATTTTAATAACAGAAAATTATTAAACCTTCCACACATCTGATTTAAAACCCGCTTTAGATTGCTAGATGACGTCATATATCAATTTGCAGTTTCATTACGTCAGTGTATCATATTATCTTGCTTCTCTGTGGTCACATAACGTTATTCAATGCCCCCAAATTCTCAATATAACTGTTTTCACTGATATTTGTAATGGTTTCTGTTGTCAGAAAAACGGAATAAATGTGAAATAGTGACTGAAATGCACGCCATTAAAAGGTCAATGAGGTTTGTCCAAGAAGTCTCTAGATTTGTCGCTAGTTGCTTTTAGGGGAAAAATGTCACCAAAGGGGTCTGAATAGTCGCTAAATATAGAGACAAAGTCGGCAACACTGATCTGTAGCAACAACAGAGCGCAAAGAATGATGGGCACGCTTGGGCTGATGGGAATTGTAGTTACCGCTACCTCCTGTTCGCTCCATTCGCCTGAGCAAACTTTTCTCAGCGACCACGGTATTATCAGAAAATTTGATATTGCGGTACGATGGTATTTACAATACCGTTACATCCCTAGTTATTACAGATCATTCTTTTTTTTCTATTCTATTCTATTCCTTTGATGGCAAAGACATTACTCCAGTCTTCAGTGTCACACAATCCTTCAGAAATCTAATATCACAAAGTTCACAAAAACAATTCTCTTTGATTTATAAGCTTGTTTGATTTTGATTTATAAGTTTGGATATTGTCATCTTTTGTCTATTGTCAAGCATAGACTTGAACCACACACACATATTTAATGCATGAATGAACCATTGAGAGCAATTTAATGATTTGTTTCCAACTCTGATATTTATGAGTAAAACATTTATGAGTATTCTATTTTTCACATTAGGCAAATGTCAAGAGTTTTCTGAAGACACATTTATTATATTGAAAAAAGTGGCCAAGGTCTTCAGATTGTTTTTGTTCTATGGCATTAAGTCTTTTGGAATGACATGAGAGTGAAGAAATGATGAACTGTCATATTTGGGTTCTTTATTCTTTATCTTCCCTCTTGTCTCCCTCTCAGTCTCCCAGCATGGTTTCAGGCAGGACAGCACAGAGCGTCTGGCATTGGCTCCCCCTCGGTCGGTTCGGTCCAAGCGCTCCTCAGGCAGACTCAGCGGCTGTGAGCGGGTAAATGCTCCACAGACCTTATTACACCAACTATCCAACCAGCACACCAATTGATTGGGCTCTGCTGCAGCCACTTTCATTCATCTCTTGTTTTATGAGATGTGGTTTCTCTCATGTGGTCCTTCAGATTGCCCCCTTAACTTCAGCTCTAAATTAACAGCACTACTGAGATTCACATAAAGCTTTAAGTGCTTTATACTGTATGGTAACAAATATTACAGTACATAGAAACAGGCCTCTGTCAGTTTGTTTAGACCCACAACTAGTTAACACCCACACACAGTAGAAAGAAGAAAATAAACTGAAAATAGAGAGTTGACAGATAACATGAATGTGAATTTCTCTTTTGTTTTCCCAACATTAATGTATTAGTTTAAACTGTATTGGGAAACATTTTCAGTGAAATGTCTGGTCTTCATTTTTTCGTCACCATATGTGACCCTGGAACACAAAACCAGTCATGAGATGCAAGGCTATATCTTGTAAAAATAGCCAACATTGCGTTATATGTGTCAAAATGATACATTTTTCTTTTATGCCAAAAACCATTAGGATATTAAGTAAAGATGATATACCATGATGATATTTTGTACCACTGTAAATACATTAAAAAAAATATATTTTTGATTAATAATATGCATTGATAAGAACTTTATTTAGACAGCTTTAAATATATATATTTTATATTTTGCAGATTCCAGATTTTCAAATAGTTTAGAAATCTCGACCAAATATTATAGGATATACCTATCCTAACAAACTATACGTCAGTGGAAAACCTATTTATTCTGCCTTCATATTTATTTAGATTGAACTTTATTTAATTTAGTCTAATAGTTACTCTTTTTAACGGTTCACTTTATTAGTTCTGTTGTGTAAAAAAGGAATATTAAAATTTAAAATATTTTTTCCATGTAGTCTTCCAGTTAATATATTAAAATTATAGTAATTATAAAATCTATCTAAATTATAAAATGTTGTAAATGTTACAGTTATACTGTATAAATGATCATTCAATTTTATTATAGCATTCTACACTATAGCACACTTCAGAAATTCCCGTAAATCCTCAATTCAGAAATTCGATTTTAGCCCGTTTTCTGTGTTGTGTCTCAGTCTAGGTCTCTGTGCTCATCTCCTCTGCCTGAGCCCAGTCCCCCCCTCACCTCCTCATCCTCCTCCAGCCCCAGTGAATGGGGGGTGCAGAACCGCGGCCCCAGCCCAGCCCGAGGTGACCCGAGACACTCCTATTTCCCCACACTCCCACATTATCACAGAACTTAATCATATATTACACTGAGATACATACAGCCTGAGGAGCTTTGCTGTCATTTTATTGTGCTAATCCAATGCAGACATAAGCACATTTATGGAGGGGACAGTCAGGAAATGTGCTTGTCGCTATTTTGCCGTGACTGATTTTGTCCAATAGCTTAAAGGCATGTATCTCATATAGAGGAGCATCTCCCAAGCCCTATGTGGTATGATTCATTTATTAATCCACGTTCCACAAAATCCCAAAACTGACAGCAGCAAATAAATTTCAATGTGTCAAGTTTGTCTTAATTAGCAGTTTTTGGACACTTCTACTCATAATGTTGAATTGTGATCCTGCAGGTTTGTCTCGAGGGCCCAGTCCTATTTCTTTAAGTACTCAGGAGTCTTGGCCTGTAGCAGCAGCCATCACAGAGTACATCAATGCCTACTTCAAAGGAGGAGAACACAACCGGTCCGTCTAAGCTTCTTTCACCTCATCTGGAGGACAAAGCCTTTTATCACAGTATAGTTCCAACTTAAAGCGATTTGCTCTGTGTCTGTGTTTTAGCTGTCTGGTTAAGATCACTGGCGACCTCACAATGTCCTTTCCTGCTGGCATCATCCGCATTTTCACCGCCACCCCCAACGCACCAGTATTAAGCTTTAGATTGGTGAACATCTCTCGAGTGGACCACTTCTTACCCAACCAGAAGTTACTCTACAGGTACGATGCTCTTAAACACTAGAACTGGTCTTGACTGCTCTCAATACAAGCTCTATGGACAGCGTCTTTTGTGTTTGTACCTGCAGTGACCCGTCACAGAGTGACCCGGACACCAAGGATTTCTGGTTCAACATGCCGGCCTTGACTCTCCACCTGCAGAGAGAGGCAGAGCTCAACCCGCAGGCCTCCTATTACAACGTGGCTCTGCTAAAATATCAGGTCAGTCGACACAAATCTAATGAGTGCCTCCCTAAACGATGTCTAAATTGTATCTTTTTCTGTTGACTGAGCTTGACTTGCACTGAACTCGGAACGTTCTTTTACGGATGACATCTTAGAAAACGTTTTAAACTCTTTTTGTATGAACTCTGCACTAGGCATCCTCTCAGGATCCGGGTCGAGCACCCCTCCTGCTGTCAGCTGAGTGTCAGCGCAGTGGTACAGTGACCCGTGTGTCTTTAGATTACCACTGCTGTCCCGCAACCGCCCCCGCCACCCAGCTGACCTCCGTACAAGTGCTTCTGCCCCTCGATCATACGGCCACCGACCTGCAGTGCCAGCCGCCCGCTTCCTGGTGAGGAGCAGTGTGTTTCAACCACTTCTATTAATAATACAGTACTAGGAGTTTCCAAGAAACAAAAACTAATAGAGATGGAAACAAGTGAAGATGTGACGAAAAAGCTGCTAAATGAAGAGAACCTGTTTGATCTGTTGTTGTTTGACAGGAACACAGAGGAAAGACGACTCCTATGGAAATTGTCCAACCTCTGTCCAACAAATCACAGCAAAGGTCAGTGCTGCCACCACCTGTTCATCCTCACCTTCATCTTCATCTTTCTTTTTTTATCTCTTATTCATGATTTGTGTTTTGGGGGGGATAATTCCCACCCTTAGGTAATTACAAATATAAATAGCATTATTTCTTTCACAAAAGGAGAATTCTTAAGAATTTTCATGTCATTCAGACAAACTCTTAAGGGGGCAAAAACATGCTTTGCACTGCTTATGCACTCTGTACTAAGCTGTGTTATTATGTTTAAAATATATTATAAATATTGATTGTTGTTTGTTATTTTTATCAGTCTGTATTTTTATGTCTCTATTAATTTTAATACTTAAAATTATTTCCGATTTAAGTTCATTTTTGCATCATCATTTCTTCAGCTTTATTAAAAAAAATTGTATATTGTTTTATTTCAGCAGTAACAACATTGATTAATCGTCAAATGGACCTAACTGTAACAACAAACACCTCTGGTTCTTTTTCCGTGAAGTTTATCCTGTGCTTTATTTGATTGACTTGCAGCATACAGAATTGCAATTTGATTTGAATAGTGATTTAAAAAATAGATTCAGTTAGTTAAAATAAAAAAGCATATGGACTGGAAATGATGTGATAAATATTAGTGCTGTCAGATGATTAATTACATCCAAAATCAAAGTTTTTATTTATGTAATATATGTGTATGTACGGTGTATGTGTATTTGCATGTGTATACATTTTAGAAAAATATTATGTTTAAATGTATTTATAAATACAATATAAATCTAATTTATATAAAATAAATTACTTAAATATATACATGTAAATATGTTCTTAATATATTCTGTATGTGTATGTATTTATAAATATACGGAGAACACACGCCTATGTTATGTAAACAAAAACATTTCCTTTGGATGTGATTAATTGTTTGACAGCACTAGTAAATAATGATACAATTTTCTTTTCAGAACATTTCAAACAACAGTGATATAAAATGGAGGAGCTAAAGAGTAGCTAACAAGTATTGATTTTCTTGGGCGGGGGGAGCATTGCACTATATATAGTTTAGCGTTGGTACATCTGCGTTTAGATCGCTGTTCTGACACGAGATGTTTTCAGGGGAAGTGGGTGGAAGAGAGGCTGCTCAGAGCTGGAGGCCAAGAAGCAAACTTATGAATACATATGATCATACAGAGGATCATGGGAGTGCTGTAAACATTTTGAAAGCAACTTAGCATTAGGATATTCTGAGATGCTCTTTCATTTCAAAAGGCTCTTGTGCGTATGTGATGTGAAGCCAGGAGCTGATGCTGACTCTGTGTGTGTGTGTGTGTGTGTGTGTTTGTGGGTCGCAGGGTCTGGCACGCTGTGCGCCAGTTGGCAGTGCCTGGAGGTGCCCCGCGGTCCTCCCCCGAGCCTGGCTGTGCAGTTTGTGGGATCGGGGGCGTCTCTCTCAGGCCTGGACGTGGAGCTGGTGGGCAGCCGCTACCGCATGTCTCTGGTGAAGAAGAGGTTTGCCACAGGTGGGAGCCAGACCTACTTTTTGTCCCTCATAAGCAGCTTCTTGTTTCTTCAGTCTGATTCATTGATAACCTAGTAAAGACATGGCTTCGCTCCCTTCTGCTCTTTTAAGAAAATTTAAGAAAAGCAAAGCTTTTCTAAAATGTATTTTATGGCGTAACACACATATATAACTTTTTTTTCCTGTAACTCAAATGGTAGAATGTTTTGTGCAGTGTCATTTTAAATGAAAACATCTGTAAAATGCTTAATTAGAAATATTTAGCCATTCGAGTATAAATTGGGAAAAAAAAAGTCAGCAGGAAGATAATTATATAGGTTTCTGATATAATTGATCTGTTTTTTAAATAAGAATGATATTTTGAAATAGCTTGAATCATGTGTCATTTTCGTATCATTGAGGTACTATCCCCCAGTTTCACAGACAAGGCTTAAGCCTAGTCCAAGACTAGACTATCAAGACTACTAATCTGACCCGTTTCAGCCGAAAGAAACTTGCACTGACTGATCTTAAAACATGTCTTAAGATACACACCAGTAATGCTATAAATGACCTAAATGCTAAGCTAAGTCCCGTCTATGAAACCGAGCCCGCTAGGTTTTATTTTAAACCCGTTTTTTTCTTTTTATAGGGCCGGTTTCCCAGAAAGGAATTAGATTAAACCAGGACAAGGCCTTTGCTAATTTAGGACATTAATAATTTTTAAAAACATGTCTTACAAAAATGCATTATCTGTGAGCATTTTAAGACCAAACAATGGCAATGATGTATTTTAAGATATCTCAGTGCAAGCTTTTTCCAGTTTACACCGCTCTTAACGTTTATTTTAATCTAGGACTAGTCTTAAACCCTGTTAGGGAAACTGCCCCATAAAGTGTTGATTAAAATTTCAAGTTTAAAGTAATTTCTGTGGTAAAAGTGTTTTTTGTCTCTAAATTGTATTTAATTTTTATTTCAGTTTTAGATATTCTGGTATGTTTAACTATAATTTATTAAGCATTAAAAATGTTTCATTAAATGTATTAAAATCAGCTAAATGTATGACATTTGCTTTTCAAATCAATGAAAATAAATCTTATTGAGTTAAATTGATGTTTCAAAATTCTTGTTGATTTCTTGAAATAGCAACTCAAGACAGATTTTATGGCGGCATGATGTCACACATAGGACTAATGTTCATCTCTATTGTTTTGCAGGAAAATACATGGCTGGCTGTTCTTTGTGAGCAGTGATGGTGACTTCACTACCACAGAGACACAACGTTTGCACTTTTTTAACCCCTCCTAGGCTGCTGGAACTGTCCACGTGCTACAGGCCTGAAGTATATTGTATATACAGTGTAATGCGGGAAATTGCTTATACTTATGATGCATTGCTCAAGGACAAGTATGCACTGGAATTAGGGACCACAACCAGCCTCTACTTTTATTTGTATAGAATTGTTTGTTCAGTGCGCAAGCCACGCATTGATTTCAAGTTTGAAGAACTGGATGTACACTTCTTTTTCTTTTTAGTGCAAATTTGAGAACAAGTATGAAGATATATAATGGATATAAAGTTCTGATATTTGCAAAATGTATGTATGTTGAGTATTCAAGAAAGATTTAATATGAAAAACGAATCCGTGTCAATCATTACACAGAGAGCAAGTGGTTTACACAAATTTATAACACTTTTTACCAGTACAAAATACAGTCGAACTAAGCGGTTGAGGCTAAATAAAGAATTTTTTTAAAGACACAAAAATAAGGTATCAATATAGTAGTGAGAAGAATTGCATTTACCTCCATAAAAATAATCCATAGCAAGAAGCTTTAAAACAGCATTAAAAAAAAATAATAATAAATTGATGAGCAAATTCCCTTCCCAAAAGCACACAACAGGCAAAGAACCATGACAGGCGTTAAAGTACAGAGCCTGACACTCACAACCAACCACAGGGAGAACACATCCGCCAATCACTTCTCAGAACAAACACAAAGCTAGTAGAAATGAAGTTTATCTTTGTAAATAGCAGAGAGGGACATGTAGGGTGCCCGTTACGGGCCGCTACCAGGCACCTGTAAAGATTCCCATTGGGTTCAGCACAACATTTACAAACGGATCCTGAAAATATTTCCAGCTTCATGTCAGCATGTCAAGCGTTTCTGTTACAAGCGTGAAAACTAAAACATCAGATGTACAGCACCAGGTGATGAGGCGTATCTGTAAGAATCTGCATATTCTGTTACTGGACGCGTCTAGTTTGGGTTTTCTACCTTTTCTAGAAAAAGCTTTCAGCTATTAGGTAGCTTTTTTCTTTTTTTTTTTGCAATAACATTTACACAATATCTATTTAAATATGCAAAGGAAGTATTTTTAATCGTTACTTAAAAATAAAATGATCGTTTTAAAAAAAAACGAGACTATTCACATAACCTGTTGAGGCCTTGTGTACAGACGCACGCTCACACACAGGTACGTTCAATATATCAAGTCTACTAGGCTCTTTTTAACCACCGCAAACAACTAAGAACTCGTCAAGTAATTACAAAACTAGAGCAAAAAGTTTCACAAACCAGTTTTGATGGCAACTGCTCTGCTTGAGTTCATTTAAAACAGAGCCATCTCCAACACAGTAGGCGTATGTACATCCCGAAGCTTTCGAACAAGAGCGGGCCGCTCTCAGGGCAACAAACGGAGTCTAATAATTTCTTTTAAAGTGTTTTTTTTTTTTTTTTTATAAAAGTTAGACATTAATTAGAACTAAAAACTGTTGAGGTATAGACTAGGCATCTCATATGGCCAGGGTTTTTCTAGAAAACGGCATTGAAAAGGCTTTGCATGTGCAGCAGGTTGGGGTCGACGAGCGGGCAGCTTTGGGGTCAGCAGGTTGCATCTACGCCTGAGGCAGAAAGTCTAAAATGTGACCATCTTTAAAAGGTGCTTTAGACATCTGAGGTTCTGAGACGATACATTCATTCTGCGGTTAGAGGCACGGCCAAGGGAACGACAGAACGAGAGAAAATCAAAGAGAAAGAGAGAGAGATACAGTTCTGCTCTAGTGTTTCTTTTCTCATCTAAGGCACTGAAAGAAGACTATGGCACATGAAAAACAAACACATCACAAAACCAGTACGTTCTTGTTTCACAGTCGCAGAAAAACTAAAGGCGAGAGGGAGACGCACACACACTGACCCTAAACACACCTCCGTACCCTCAAAATACAGATAAACCGCACAGATAAGGGTTATCTTGGTCCTGCTTTTATATTTCCTGCAGGGAGGGACTGATCTCGATTCGCTCTCTTTTAACCGCCGGCTCGCTCAGGCTCCTCTCGCTCATTCTTGACATGTCTCCATCACTGGCCAGATCGTCTGAAAACGAGGCATCTGGGAGAGGAAAAGAGAAGGACGTTTAATACAGAGCAGAAGAACCTTCAAAATGAGACAGAAACTTCGTTTGAGCTGGCATCACATTCATTACCTTTCTCCATGAGTGAAGGCATCATGGAACTGAGGTCACTGAACTGAAAAGGAGAAGACGACAACAAATTTAAAAACATATATACGTATTTATATATCGAATTTTCATATTTAAATTGCATTTTGGAAACCATTAACTATAAATAATGATCTAAACAAGCGATAAAATTTTGTTTGCTAAATATGTTACCACAACCAACAATTTTACCACTAACAAATATTTACCAACAGTGTACTTAACCAGAAACACAAAAGTGCAAGGTGAAAATCACTTGTAAGCAGATTTCTTTTAAATTATATAATAATCATGAATATAAATTAGAGGGGAGAGAGAGAAAAAAAAAGATTAACATGTGAATAGATAAAATGCGATTTATTAAATAAATGTTTTAATTTCAAATTTCATGAAATGTACTATTATTAATATCCTATATTATATAACATAATTGTTATTAATATTAATACATCGATTAATGTAGAAATGCCTTATGCATTCACAGATGTAATATATAGTTATAAATATTACTATATAATTAATTTCACAATATTAATTACTCTAATATAATAACAATTTTAAGTAAACATTAAATCAATTTAATATATTTATATGTAATGTTGATATATGTAATGCAAATAATAATTTATTATTAATATTTATTTAAAAATTGCTACATTTTGATATTATTGAAATCATTACTATTAGGATGGGTGGACATAAGATATCATCAAAAATTATTATTAAGATTGTATAGACCGATGTATGCATATATGGATGATACATATGGAATTATAAATATAATTATTATTATTCTGTATGTAAAAATCTATTGTTGATGATGTAATTCTCAGCATTTAGTATCCCAAAAAAAAATCTGAAATGTGACTTCCACCGCATAATGCCATTAATCACAATACATCATTTGAGCATGACAGAAAACTATTCTGCTGACGCATGTATATATGCTCTTGGACACTGTTATTTAAATAAACTCCCCGAAAACACATGTTTCTCACCCGCAATATTTTATTTTCATAAAGAGCCACAGAGCCAAAAGAAACACCTGCTTGTGCTCAACTTAAAACACAAGCACTCGGCCTCAGATTTAAGTGGGAAGGTCTGAAATATCAGCTCTCCTCACCTCCCCCATGACAGCGATGGGCGTCTCTCCGGTTGCCATGGCGACACGGTGTTCCACCAAATAGAACATGTATTCATCATAGAGCAGACGGATGAGGTGGAAGGAGCCGAAGCTGGCAGCCGAGCGCAGAGTCAGGTCTCTGATCACCATGGAGCTGAAACCACAGCAACAGAGAGTTCGATTACAAACTACCACAACAAAACCCCAACCAGACGCGCTGCTTTCAATCAGCTCTCTTCAGAGGATCACTCAAGAGGCCCATTCAAATTGATATGAAATAAATGCACAGGAAATACCGCACTATTCGAGTAAAAGAGCACTCTAGAGAGCCTTGTACCTGTAGAAGGACCACTTGAGCAGGAACTGGCGTGCGGCGCGGGGGAAGCTGGAACTGCCCTCATAGGGCTTCAGCACCTGGTTAACTACGTTATCCAGCCAAGCGGCCCACTGATCCAGAGAGCTCTGCTGCTGCAGGGTCACCTTAAAGTCCTGCTCCAAACGCTGGACCACGCTCTCGTCACACTGACACACCCAGGACGCCTGCTCCTGTCACAAACAAACACACGCAGGGTGAGCTAAACACATCCACGAACCTGAGACAGGAAGTCAAAGTGCTTTTGGCATTGAGAGACGGGGTGTGATGAGAGAGACAGACCTGCACGTTAGCAAAGTCCACTCTGTTGAGGTCGCTGAGCATCTGGTTGATCTGGGACGTGTTCTGCAGGACGGCTCGTGCTGCCTGGGCCAGGTGATTCAGAGAGGTGTAGCGGCGAAGGGTCTGTGCAAACGCACTCACTACCGCTGCCTGCACAGGTCACAACATCAAACACACAGAAATATCTAAACATCACTGCCTGTTATGATTAGAGTCATTTGAACACTTGCACATTGTCCCAGGCACAATCCACATGCATTTAAAACTTTGGGTGAGCTTTTCCTTTTTTGGTAACAAGTTAATACTTTTATCCAGCAAAGGTGTATTATTTAGATCAAAAGAGTATAACATTCTTATACTTTTATACATACTTATTCTATTACAAAAAAGCTGTTATTTTAGCATGTTGGAATGATTTGTAAAAGATCACACACAGGAATACATGTCTTATATTTTATTTTATTATTACACACACACGTACGTGTATAAAAATGTAAGTGAAGTGACTTGTGGTCAGCTATGGTAACCCATACTTGGAATTTGTGCTCTGCATTTAACCCAAAGTGCACACACACACGTAAACACACCCAGAGCAGTGGGCAGCCAATGCTGCGATACCCAGGGAGCAGCTGGTGGTTTGGGGCCTTGCTCACACCCGCAACCTTTTGGTTACAAGGCCAACTCCCTATCCATTAGGCCACAACTGCCACAAATAATAAATTAATGCATACATGTAATATTCATTGGTTCATTTTGTAAAGAATTGTAACAGTATTAATTTTTATCGTATTGGGGGGGGATTTTTCAATCTTTTATCTTTTGAGATTTGTTTCGTTTTTTCTTTCCTTGTATTGTTATTGTATTTTGTAGTGCTTTTTTATTTGTAGAACACATTTCAGCAATTGTATCCTTTCAGAAACCCACACATACCTTAGTGCGGACGATCTCCTGTGGGTAGTCACTCATGGCTGAGGTCAGCCACCCCTCCAGACTCTTGGCGAAGTTTCTGATAGCTTGAGTGAGGGTGCCTGCAGGATCATATTTCCCATCAGTCATGCAATCAAACATTCAGCTTACAGCACAAGCAGCAACACTGATGACCCTGGAACAGGTCACAGTAAGTGTGTGCGTAAGTAGAAATACTAACTGGGCACAGGCCGCAGTACATCAGGGATGAGGATCTCCACCAGTGCCTGATACAGGATGTGATCACAGCTCCTCATCCACTGTTTGATTGGTTCATATTTACACAGAGCGATCAGCTTCTCTCTGGGGAATCCTCTGATGTCCTCCACATCCTCTTCACTGCACAATGCACAATACACATCTCTGAGCCCAGCATTTTTTAAACAGTATAATAATATATATATTTTGCTTTACTGTTTTAAAGGATTACATTAATGTATAAATATTTCCAAAGAAGCCCTTAACTCTTCATGCAGAAAATGCAATTAATCTTATTTTCTGTTTATCATTTAATTTTTAAAGATATAATTTTATTCAGCAAGGATGCATTAAACTGCCAGTAAAATAAAGCTACTAAATATCTCAATTGCTGCTAGTCTGAAATCCTTAATTATGATTCCAGAAAGATAAAGCTGCACAACTGTTTTCAACATTGCTAATAAGAAGAAATGTTTCTTCAGTATATTAGATGATTTCTGAAGGATCATGTGACAATGAAGACTGGTTTCCCCATCACAAAGGACATTTTAAAATTATTAATATAGAAAGTTATTTTCCAATTTTTTTTTAAGAAAGGCAGCATTGGTGAGCATAAGTTAAAAAAACTTTTGAATGATGTTGTAGCTTATACTTCAGAGCAAATCAAAACAAAATTCTATATTTAATTACAGGGATCTCAATGATGATCTAAGATTCGTCTTATTTCCAGGACGTTTCTAGATATTTTCAGGTTTTCCATGACTGGGGAACCTGTGAAGGTTTGCATGACTGCGGTACCTGTTAGGAATGGTAGTGGATCCGTCACTAGATGGCGCTGTTGAATACCAAAAGGTCTGCCATAGCTTCTCTATGAGATGAAACTGCAAGTTCATCACTACGTCCAGAGTAGCCTGACAGGGAGAAAGCAATTTTAAAATGAACATGCTTCCATGAAGAAAATCATTCAAACAGGAAGACACTTTAAATGCACATCTGACATGAAACCCTTGCAAAATAAATAATGTCAGAACAAAAACACTGATACACGGTGACTTTTTGTAGCTTTAAAAATATCCTGACAAGCTTCAACATAAGTTATGATAGCATCATTCCGAGGGTCTTTTGTCTTTCCTATTGGCATAGACAACTACATCATCTCAAGTACGGCCCACTCATGACATCACTGTGCCCCTCTCAGCTTAAATTATGAAAACAGCCAGCGCTCCTTCAGAAGGCGATCCACCTTCTTATGTAAACAGTTTAATTGTTATACAACACATCCAAAAACTCATCTAATATTGAGTTTTATGTCCAAATAAGGAAGTTTAGTCTGTGCGGAGAGGATGGTATTTTAGCAAAGCGTGACACGTGGAAACAAGTGTAGGTGTTGGTGCTTTATTGGAGAGCAGAAGTGAGAGTGTGGTGAGTTCAGAGTGTGTTTGTCTCAGTGATTCACACTCAGCTCTCAGATTCTCCTCGATGAGGACACACACTCTTGTATCCAGTTACAAAGCCCCCCTCCTCCTCCTCCTCCTCTCCCCGGTCACATGCTATGTTTTGGCTTCCACAGCCAGGTCACCATGGCAACCTTGTTTACCGTTGCCCCGGCAACAGTTCAAACACAGCACTCCAAAACAAAAAGAGAGAAAAATCTCTTTCCCGGACAAACAAGCTTTTTTACCTTTTTGTCTAAAGAGGGGAAAAGCACTACAGCCCTGCTTCTAGAGAACGACTTGATGATTTTTTAAAAGTGTTTTGCATTTGTGAACTCTGGAAAGTCTGGTTTAGAAACTTACTGCCAATTCGGACAGCACTAAAGGCGTAGAGATCCTGAAATGAATTGCTCTGCTTCTACTTACAAGTTTAAAGTAGAGGTGGCCGGATAATCTATCATGATACGAGTCATTTTTGGATAAACAATAAAATAGTTATCTTTGCTTTAAATATGGTCTTTATGTCAGCTTGGCACCAGTCTTAATATCACAAAAAAACAACCAACAACAGACAGCAGTAATATTACACTGTGCCCCAACTACAAATGAATCAAAGCCACGACACGTGATAAAGGGTGTGATAATTTGGTGCCGTGACAGCGACACACCAAATTTCTAATTTAGAAACGGTTTCTACATCCACAACGTCCTGGCTGGAGTAATGCATACAAACAATATAGTCTATAACCATCATGTGCTTTATTCAAAGTTAAACACGCCTAATATGAGTTTAAATATTATTGTTGCGTGACCTTGAAAATATCTGTTGTTGTTTTAGTTTATAAGATCGGAGGTAAAACTGAGACCTCACAAGTGTCCTCCATAACAAAGATTGTTTTGGTCGCTCAGTATCTACATTAAATGATATTAAAAAAAGCTTCAAATGTATGAATTCGATTATTAACTTCTGATTAGCTGATATAGGATTAATATGGATGTCGCTGGAATCTTGTGGAGTCATGTGTAGTTGCGGTGTAAACGATAGGTGTAACTGTAGCAGAACTCATTAGTAGAAAAGGGGCCTTTTTTTTTTTTTTAAACTCTGGGGTTGCGTTTCAGACTTTTGAAATGATGGCGTGGGCTGCCCACATCCACTCTGAGTATCCTTGACAACCGTGTAAACCATAACATAAGGCTCTTGTTGTACCCATAGATGTGTGTTGGTAAATTCCGTTTGACCAACCCCTAGCACGCAGACGCATCCCACAATATGAATAATAGGGAATCTACCTATACACATACATTTCTGTATCTGCATGAATGGTCATGTGACATGCATTCGTTCGTGAAACACAGGAGAAACGACAGGGTAAATGTGGATGGTTTCCATTCTGCAACTCGATTTTAAAAGGAAAACGCACAACTGTAAACAAGGCCCAAGACTGCTGTCACTTTAAGAGCCGGCCAGACACAATATCCTGTTGTGCTTTTCCTTTCTCAGCTGCTTGCTTTACTTAATACCTAAATTACTGCGTTTAGTATCGTGTGAGGATCCTTGCAAAGATGGGCATTTTGACACGAAAAAGTGTGCGTATATGTAACTTCTGATTTTTTCAAATCAGGCCCAGGCCACTTTCATATGCGGTCCTAAATCTGGATACATATCCAATGTTTTGCAATAGGGCTTCATGTTGCGGCCATGTTGCATTTCATGCGATTTTTATGTTACTGAAAAGCAACAGACGTCATAATTCTGTCCTGGAGGAGGAAGGAAGATTATTAAAATCACAGTGGCAGATAACGGTGATGTAGGTAGTAAGTGGAAGGATATTTAAAAATGGCTAAATGTACGCTAACACGAGCAGCATTCATTTCTATTTCTGCAAACACAGTGCGCTGTCTCTGATGTCACATCTTCTTCTGCGCATGCGGGTCACTTCAGGGCTGTATTGGGTTCACACATGAGACTGATGCCAGTTGCATTTCAATGACAATAACGTAAACAACAACAAAAAAATAATACTAATATAATTTATTAGTCGGATTTCAGAGAAAAAAAAAATTCATTCTGAGCATTAAGACCTGAAATTAAGACCAAAAAGCCACAGCCGGAGGGCAAGGATCCTGCTGGATAAAAGGTTAATTGGGAAGACTGAAAACTCCTAGTCTGAGGAATGAAAGAAGACCAGGAACAAAAAGGTGTGCAGTGGACGGGGAGGAAGAGCGAGAGAGAGAGAAAAAGAAAACAAGAGCTCTAACATGGCAGAAATTACATTGAAAGTGAGAGCTATGATATGAAGATGGGATGAGTCCATCTGCCAAAATATTGAGAGCACTGCTATACTCTACTTTCAGAATGCGGCTGGTCTCATTACAGTCAAAGCTCAAGAATATGTCGAACTAGAAACATCCGTCAGCAGAAAGTTGGGGAGGGAGGTGGAATACTAAGAAAGAGCAGAGAGAGGGTTTTTCCTTCAGCACATGTCCTCATCGCCTGCAACTAAACTGCTGCAAACACAAACGAAGTGCCGTTTACCCTTTCATTAAAAACAGACTGAAACTGAAAGTAAAACTTGGAGGAAAGTAGTTTTAGAAATCGTTCTATGTAAGGTTAAGGTTTAAGATTATTTAGACTGTCCTCAAGTCAAGTTTTCAAAGTCTTTAGAAATCACAAAATATAATTAAATGATCATAAAATCAAAAATAATAAACGTTTAATTAAACATGACAGTTATCAAATTAACTGCAACAGACTGCAACAAATAAAAGAAAACAAGGTCATTCTCTGAGAGATGTTGCAGGTGCTTTGTTTTGCTTATCCTAGCTGCCTGTAAGAACAAGGCACACATTCATGGTGGAAAACATGTGATATATTGTTGCAAGAAACTTGGCTTGGATAGATTAGTGTAGCTATTTGCTGTGGTACGTTTCATTCATTATTGTAATTCTTCAACTTTTTTAGTAGTCAGTAATGCCGAACATTCTTGTGCACTTGTACTCACATGCTGATTCATTCATATACACATTTACATGATTGATTTTATTCAAATTATTCAATGCTTTACATCAAGCGAGAGTTTATTTCTGCTAGGCTTTCGGTTTAGTTTTCTAAAGAGAGCCGTTAAGGAGTTGCTTCCTTTAAAACTGCGAAGCTCTTCCTTCCACTGGAAGCTTTGCATCATCACACTCTTTTTGTCTCTTTGACTAAAAAAAAAAACAAAACCCACAATAGTGTGCAGTACCTCACAGTGAATCCTGTAGTTGCTCTGTAGTTTTTTCACATCGTTTATGCTGATTGGCTCAGGCAGAGGACAGGAGCCCAGATCAGGAGAAGGGAAGGGGGGCAGGACGTGAGACACATCTGCCAAAACATATACATAACATGCACACTTAGAGTTTGTCGTTCATTTGTTCTAATGATTTTGATGTGAGTATGTAAATTAAAACCAAGTTTATTCAGTCTTATCGTGGAGGAGATTTACCAATGTACTGCTGGTGATGCTGGCTTTGTGCCGCCACGCTCTGCTCAGGAGTGCTGGATGAGTGCTGGGAGCCGCTGTTCAGACTGTCCCCCATCCCATCCATCTTGTGAAAGGGCTTAAACCTGGATACAGGAAATAGCAACAGGAAGAATAAATGTAGAGTTCACTACAGGGGATTACAGAGGATATGACTAAGAGAGAGACCAAGAGGCAGATCTGATAGTTGACAACAACAACTCAGTATAGGGGAAAAAATTTGCTTTTGATTTTAGATAAAAATCATGTGTGTGAATTAATTCTTCATTTAAATAATGAAAACTTAATTAATTCACTATAAACTGAAGTAAAAAAAAATCCCTAATGAATCAATAGCAACTAGCTATGGCAGTACATTTAATCATTCAATTATTTAAATTATTTCCAAAAACAAAAAAAGCTCTCTTAACTAATTTCTGTGTTATTTTAGCATTACAAAGTATAACAGTATCATGAGATATTACTTCTTAATTAATATTTTTATATATATTTTGCTGTTTTTTTATCATTTTTTTAATACATTTTTACATATATATAATATTTATTTATTTACAGTTTTGATTATTTTAAGCAGAAATGCTGATTTGGCAACTAACTGAAATAAAATTTATTTCATTCACTTTTATTTTAAATGTATTTTATGTCAAGGAACATTTTCCATTTTCAATTAAATAATTAATTAATTATTTCAGTTTTTATGAACTATATCTCCCCTGGTCTGAACGGAGAGAAAACAGCGCAAGTGTCCATCTATTCAGCCAGGGTGTGAATCAATGGCATACTGACTTAACTCAAGAAAAATAAACTAATTGAAAAAATCTAAGCTCTAACAAGGATCTGAACAATTCAGTGAGACATGCACACAAACACACAGATCCTGATGGCAAACAAATGACTGGGACATGAGATAAAGATTACATGCAAGCAAGAAGGAGAGAAAGGGCACGTTTATTTCACCTCTGTTTCTGATGGACAGGTTGTTGTCTCATTGCCATGTACTGCGTGTCCTCCTGCAAGCGGTTGAGAGGCGAGTCAGGCTTCAGACGAATACCGTAATAATGGTATTTTGAGTTCCCCCTGAGACACACACAGACAAAATGAGCCATCACCATTTTTTTGTTCCAGTAAGAACGTACCACGACTTGAGACTGAACGTCATTTATTTCAGTCTATCGTCTCATGATCCTTCTTTAAGCATTAGACTGCAGTGTCTGCAGTACATCCACTCAGTGTTCTTCTCTGTGCTGCTCTGGGTTTGAGACTGGATCCTGCTTTTCTTTTGAGAGTGGATGCACTGTTAATGTGCTTTATAGATTAGCTATATTTTGGGGGTGTAGACTGACCTGGTGCCAAGTCGGCGTGTGCGAAGGCCCATGAAGACAGATCGGATGAGTTTGCCAAAAGAGGCAGCATTAACCGGATCCAGTTTTTGCTCCTGACAGTGTCTCAGATAGTGGTTATACAGAGAGCTCCGTGGCAGACTCACACCCTCAGCCGTCTCGTAATTGTCCAACAGCCACTGCAACTGTACACACACACAGTCAAAGTATAAAACAAAACCACACATAACACTTCTTCATATACTGCCTATTCTTATTAATTACCATATTTATTTAACAACACCACCCTAAAGTGATCAACATTTGAATGTGGTTTTTTAGTGAATCAAATACATTTTCATGTTTTTTTTTCACAAAGCTTCTGTATTGTATACGATTCAAAATTTCTAATTTTCCTTTCTATAGAAGAAAATATGTGACAAAAGTTTAGAAGTGTTATTTTAGTATTACTTGCTACAGTATTGTTTATATTTAGATTCAGCTTATTTATATATTAATTTTTTTTATTTCGTTTTTTTGTTTTGATTCGTTTTTTTAATAGTTCTATTTAGCTTATTTTTTTAATAACAGTACAAGCAATAGTTGCTGTAGTTAGCAACATTTATATGTTCATTTAATATTTATAATATTTATATTTTATTTTATAAACAGCATTTTTAACAGCTTTAGCTAACAATAACAACACTGTAGCAACATAAGACTGGGTATACAACAAAAATGTTCCATCTCTTTAAAAACGTTTGACGAATGGATTATAAAATGTAGTCAAATGTTTTATAAACATGCAAGGGATGGGGTGTGTGTAGAGCTTGAAGGCTTTTGTGGGGCAAATTTGTGGAGGCATATCCCACGCAAGCCTCCCGATAATTGAAGAATAACATGGGAGAGGGAGTTTTAAATGCCTCTGTTTGAAATGAGCGAGAAGGACCAATAATTGCCAATCTGTAAAGATCAAATTAGGCCCTCCATTGACACACCGATAGCAGCATCATATCAGTCTCATCCCAGGCCTGATGCAAGGCCTGGGATGCCTTAAAGCCTTAAATTGAAGTGTCTGTCTACAATTGGATGTGAACGTTCTGGACTCAACCAATTCAGACTCCACTGCTTCAACTATTTCTACTTGGATATTATTCCCTAGAATTTCAAGATTAAGTATAAATCCTTCAATATAAGTTTTGAGTGTTTGATATTAAGGTGGTACATCTCAGATATAAACATGGTGGTCCATGTTTATATCTGAGATATTGACTGAATCAGTGGTGTCATGTAAATGCAGGGGGTCTGAGGAACCTAAAACACAGAGCGAGGGGCCGTTCTGGAAAAAGCATGCTCACAGCAGCAGTGAAAAGCAAAGCGAAGAGGCAGGCAGGATGAACTAAGCCTTTTTTCAGGATTTGTTCCAGTTTCAATAAAGTTTTTTTTCCCAGTTTGACTTACATGGCTGTTGAGCAGGCTGCTTTTGTGAGTGGCAATCCCTTCTGACTTTTGGAGGTTTTCAATCGCCACTTCAAGCTGAGGAAAAGTAGGAGCATGCAAGACATGAAACGGTGGAAGAGAAGGAAAAAAACGGAGGGGGTGGAATGTTGGGGAAGACAACAGGGAGGGAGAAAGACACACACAAAAAAACAGAAAAGGAAATCAGTCTGTTAGCTGCAGCCGGACTTTGAGCATTTCCATTACAGTCTGTCAGTGTTTGCAGCCACATTCATTATGGGTGGACAAAAAGCATGCAAATGTGAGGAACTCGGAGGGTTACGCCACTCTTCCTGTCTCGGCCTCATATATGCTAATGAGCCATGCACACAGGGTATGAGGTCAGGCTACTCTCAAACACATGAGACGAACTCTCTAGCCACTTCTGAAATCACACAGTTAGCGGGGTTGCGCCCTCTGCATAGACACAGTCACATTTAACGCGTGATGCTGAAAAAACAGATTTAATTTGACTCTAATAAACATGTTTTTCCTGCAGGTATTAGCTGGGGAGAAGGATAGAAGTTTCTACCAACCCGGTTTTTTCCATAGTGGACATGAAAAAAAAAATACCATTTTAAAAGTTAGAATAAAGAGATTGAGAAGTAAAGATTAGAGGGAAAGAAAGATATAAAGAGGCAGTGAAAGAAAAAAAAAAAAACGTTTTGGCAGAGTGGCAAAACTTATAAAGGGAAAGAGGGAGACAGGGAGAAAGAAAGGAGGGGGAAAAAAAAAAAACAGGCATCCTTCCAAGACTTTAAAAGGCTCCCGAGGGCCCTTGGCCAAATGGTAATGAGCCCCAGGGGTTGCTTTGTTTCGGAGGCCACTCAAGTGGCTGTGAAAACTGCTAAAACAAGACAGAGCTGGATTATTTAGAGGTAGTCGCCTCCTTAAGCCCTGTCCCTGCTTCCAGCCCACCTCATAAACTAGCACGCTTTGGGAAAGAAAAAGCTGCACTCCGATGACAGTGTGTGTCATCTCTTCTCTACGGAGTACTGGTGAGGGAAAAAATGTGTTTGCATGATTAATCTGTGACATTAATGTTTCAAAAGTGCACATAATTGCAAAACACTTTTGTCTTAGGGAATGTAAGTTGTGCTCCATCAACATCGTCCGAGACATATTGTGGATTACCACAGAAAGTCATTTTGACTCATCCTTCAGTTTGAAAAAAAGCAGCAGCAATTCTAGAGGATATGTGTGCCTGTATATTTATATTACAGAGGTATTCCTTTGCACAAAAATGTGTCTAAATAGCCCATTTTGGTCTAGACTGGTAAACCAAGTTAGGCTTTACTGACTGTTAGGCTTTCATTTTGCAAAGACAATGTTAGTATGTTTGTGTTAGCTTGACATTTTTTTCTGTGTTAAAAGACATAGAAAGCTCATTCCTGTCACACATCATCTAAACAATAAAACAGCATTATAAGACTGTGCTCACATTTCCAAAACCACAGCTTTCTAGGAGCTCAAAGTAACTGAGACTGAAAACTCCCTTCCCATGTCACTAGTGGACCAGTCTTGAAAGATTACAGCACAGGGAAGCATACCATTGCGGATGAGGAGCGCGAGGAGTGAGAGGTGTGGTGGCGGCCGCTATCCATCCCGCCGTGGATCAAGTAGGCACTGCCGCTGGAAATTATCTGACTGCTGCCCACGTCCATGGCAATTCCCACCATGCTGTGGGCGGGCACTCCGCCAGCAGAGGAGACCACGGTGGTAACCTGAGTACCACCTGCTTGAGTGTCAAAATAGGTGCTTCCGCTGCCCTGTCCATACAGCTGGGACTCTGGGCTGTACGAATATGCAGTACGGCTAAAGAAAAAGACAGTAATAGTCAGTGTAACGCAATCTACTATATATTAAATCAGACAGATAGTCATTATTAAACTCCATAATACACATGTAAAAAAAAAAAAGCACTTTCCACAAAAATGGGGCCTGAATCGCTCTTGAAAAAAGAAAATGAATTTGCTTTTTATTAAGCTCAAGTGGTTAAAGAGAAGTAGGTAACCTTGGGGAAAAAAAGATTGTAAAATTAAATATTACATATTCTTCTTTTCACCCTTTTCCCTGAATCTTTTGTGAATAAAGGCCATTGCACAATGAGTCTGAAATTGTATTGGATTTGTCATTCTTTCCGTATCAAAATGTCCAATATTTGTGTATATAACACTAATTCTGTAGTATGATTTCAATCAATGTTACAATTTTTGTTTAAAATGCTTGGAAAGTACCGCAGAACCTGATTTTGCTCATCTTTGTTGACCCTGGAACAAGATTGTGATTAACCAATCAGATTTGAAGAATCTAGTTTTTAGTTTTTGTGAAGTTTAGGCTTACAATGAGTGTTTGGTGCTTGTGCATCAGTGTCAGTCATCTATCATTAAATATGATTTCAGGTGTAGAGATATGGTCAAAATCAGGACGTATGGAAAAGCACCAGTATAATAATACTCATGACATTATGCTTCAGCATCAATGAGTTGTCTTCAACAATACGTTGTCTGCATAAAGTGAGAAACTGAAAAAAGGTTTGAGAGATTGGTTTAACAGTTTGATATGGGCTTACATTGTGCCATTGGGGTAGACGGCCTCTGCCCCCTCCACGTACTGCACCTGGGACTGGTACACATGCTGAACCTGTTGGACCTTAACACACACACAAACATACAGATCAGACTGGTGCTAAAGAACCACCGCATAAATTCTGAGAAGTGATAATACAGATTCTGTAAGGGAATTGAGATGAACAGCTGTATGCAGGCTGCAGGCAGTAGGGGGCAGTGAGTACAAAGCTTCACCTCAACAATCAGAGACGCCCTGTCAAGCCGGGAAACTACTTATTAACATATTAGTCGCAACAGCCCAAGCGTGACGTGCATGAAAGTACAGCATGTCTGCGTTTCAGGGTTCTGACAGTATGCTGGGAGAGAAAGAGTGTGATGGAAAGACAAAGACAGTCTCTCGAGAGAGCGAAAGAGATATGTAGAGAGGCAAAAGATAAGCCAAAGGTGTTGTGGGTCCTCAGGATGTGCAGTGAGCGTGCAAGGCTTGATTGACTGTCCTGTGTGTCTGTGTGTGTGTGTGTGTGTGTGTACCTGCTGAGGGACCTGTTGCACTCTAGGCACTGGCAACTGCTGCACCTGAGCTCCCTTCTGGGAAGAACCGGTGGCCTGAACTAACACACGCTGCAGGTGAGGGACACACACACACACAAATGTAAAAAATTAGACCCTTTTCTCTTTAAAAGGTCAGATGCGTAATTGTTCCGATGTCACATCGAATGCTCTTTTCCCAGTTAAATATGGAGATGGAACACCAAATAAGCCATTTTGATGGCGATTTCCAAAACTTTTGTCTCAGCCAATTGGTGTGAGCTTGGGGTGGGACTACTTGTCTGTCCAGATAATGGTATATGGGTGGCAGGGCGTTTCTTTGTTGTGTCAAATTTCACACTTTTACACAGAAAAAAAGCTGAAAAACCACAGTGAAAGATTGTAAAAACTTGAGAAAGATCACTGGAAAGTTTCGTTTATAAAAGTGTCGTCTTTGATCCAAACTGCAAGCACCACGAATGTTATATACTAGGAGTCTATATTTCATTCTGCGCTGGTTTTCATCAAATCCTCTCCAGCTGTCCAGGGAAATGTGATGCTCTACTCAAAATATTAACAGAAATTGCATAAAGACCAGTTTCTTTGGATGTGTGGTTGATCCAAACCCAACATCTCCCTCGGCAGCACCATGCAAAGTCGCTGCTAATCATTTCAAGTGGCTTTGACAGATGAAGGGTGTGGGTGAGGAGAAATCTTTCATCGCTTCAGATGGATCCAGTGCATATTGAAAAGCATCTTTAAAGAGATTCAGACCGATGACAGAGGAGCTAAAGAAGCTCAGATTTTCATATTAAACAGCTCATGTGGGAGGAGCTTTTTTAAATTTTTACTATGCTATTTTTGTGCAGCAGTGTTTTGTTAGGTCGTACTGAGCCCGCTTACCTGTTGTGAGGCAGGAACAGGCTGAACCACCGGCGCCTGGGCTGAAGTAGACGTTCTAAGCGCCACGGTGGACGCTGACTCTGAGCCGCCCTCTGACCGCTGCATGGTTTCTCCTAAGCGTGCAAGAGAGAAAGAGAGGAAGTGAAAAAGTGAAAAAAGGACAAACAGTTGTTGCTTCCCAATATGCGTACCATTCATGTTAACTAGCTTAATACTCTGCACGCAACATTAAAATTTGGATGTCAAAAATCATTGCACCAAGCAAACCAAAAAGTGTTTGTGTGTCAGAGTGTGCCAACGCGAGCATTTTCATGTAATGTTGGTCATAAAACATTGCAAAAATAACTATTTTAACGTTAACAAATCAGTGTTTGGAAGTACAAGCCAAATTTAATTTTAAATAATAATTGCAACATAGTTTATCAATAATTGTACATTTACAGTATAGTTTACATAGTTTTACTAAGTAGTTGTTAAGTATTAGCTATGCTAATATTGCTACTAAGTATTGTTGTAATTTACCTCAGGATAAGATTTTTTTTCTTTTGAGACAACATTTTAAAAACAAAATATTTAAAAAGGTTAGCATTTAAGAATAATTGTGTGAAGCATCAAAAAACAATGCAGTAAAAGTAAAAATACAGCACTGTTTTGAACTTAACATAAAGAACAGCAATGTGTCAACTGCCATTTCAACATAATATTATATCTCAAGATCCCTGCTGATTCCCACCACTACTAAAGATACACGACACAATCAAACTGAGCGCCAACAGGTTGCTGGAGAGGATAAGAGCAGCCTACAGAAATACAACTCTACGAATGTGCCAGAAAAAGAGGGATACAAAGCGGCTTTTCACACTGTCTTCTTCCAAAGGACCAGGAGCTCAACCTAGCCAAGTCAGGCTGAGTCACCCGCATCCCCAGCAGGCCGCTCACCTCTGAACTCTATTATGGAAAAAAGAACAAAGGAGACATTAACAATCCCATCACAACTGATGGGTCGACGGGGAATTGAGTTTAAGTGAAGATTTGAGTTTTCCACTGTCGATGTAATTCTCCGAACTCTCACAGCCGTTGATGGCACACAAAACAGGAAAGAGTAGAAAAAAAAAAGTGACAAATGGAGACCAACCAGCAAAAAAAAAAAAAAGAATAGGAGGTGAGAGCAGGGGGACTTTGGAAAAAGTGGAGGGGCGGAAAAACAACATACCCCCCAATCATGAAAAGAAAAAGCGGGGAAAGAAGAAAAAAAATGGCAATGAGGCTGGTCCCCCCACTAGGATACTGATGATCTCCAGCGGTTGTTTGGAATGAGAGTCCGTCTCTAGGGGCTCCAATAATACAGCTGATATGAGGAAATTCCTCAATGCTTTGTAAACGTTTGTCGGTTGCTATGGTGAGGGATCCATGGCAACCATCCCTAACTCTACCACCCCCTTCCACTTGTGCTATTCTTTTTTAAGCTCACACACACAGGAACTTTCGACGCACTAGAGAGACAGACAGACTCAGAGACGGGGAACGAGAGCTACGGAGGGGAGCCGAGCGCAGTACATCTAAATAAGCTCTTTACCAGTCCGACGGTGCATTCACCGCTCAACAAGCCCCAGATCAGTGTTTACGATGTGTGCCTGCATTGATTGTGACTGACAAACAGCAGAGGAGGTTGATCTGAGAGCTCATGCGCTTCGAGAGAGCCCTTGACTGACAGTTTGCTGTTAAAGTTTAAAATAGAGCAAAAGAGAAGCATTACGCTTCACTCGCATGATTTCATCTGCAGGAAAAAAAATGGATGCTAATTACAGGCACTTAAAGTTTTCCTCTGGGAATAGAAGAATAAAGAATAAAAGCTAATTGTGTTTTCTGAGATCAGTAAAATAGAAATAATGAATTCTCAAGAGTGAAGCTCTATTCAAAGGTAAATTAATTGGAGAAAAATTTAACTATCCCCGTTTTCTGAAAATAAAGGGATTGTGATGAATACAAAAGATGAGTCGGTTCAGTTTTTTTTTTTTTTTTTAACACAGTTGACATACATTTGTGGTCTTCTTTATACACTGAAAACCCATTCAAATCCAGGATTTTAAATCAAGATTTTGCAAATAAAAGGAGATTCTACAGCACTGGGTGTACCCGCACATTTTGACCAGTAGTGTACAACACTTCCATTATATTTTTTTAGTCAGCAGTGATGACTAAATGAAATTTTATAAGGAATTAAGTGTTTTAGAACACCATATTACTAAAAAAAAAATAAAAATCATTGACTATTTGATCACTACAATTAGTGATGCACTTTAGCTTCTGAACATATTAAAACATTTCTGAATAGGTGACATTTAGCTAGCACTTCCCAATTGTGCTAAATAAACATTAATGTACCTACCATTTAATAATCACAATTTTGAGATGAAAAGGTTTCAGCCTTAAAATTGTAATTCAAATGTTTTTTTTCATGATAAATTAGAGTACAAATATATATTTTTAAAAAATGCCCTTAAGTGATACTGAAATTGTATACAGCTCAGTTATTTGATTAATTCATTGATTAATTGAAATACTTTTGGTTTTTAGCTAAGTTAAGACTTTACTGAGAAAAAAAAAAACATGTAAAAATATAATAATAATACTAATAATAATAATTTTGGTGCATAACTAATTTGGTATACTTTTCTCTGACTGTGAAGACAGTCATCTGATGACAAAGATTGAGTGTTGAAATCCTCAGTAGGGCTAGATTCTGCTAAACAGATTCAAAAATGACCATGAAACTATGACAACACTCAAATATTTTAGCTAATCTGATTATGCTTTTTAATGATAAATCAACAAAAAAAAATTATCAAAGGGCGGTGGCTGATAGAATGTTATGAATGACGTGGGTTCAAGTTCAAGGTGGAAATCTGCGGACTTGCGGGCACAGATTATGTGTAGGCATAATCACCCAGTCATCACCAAGCTGGAAGTCTTCCAGTCTGTTTACACAAGTTAGACGAGTGTAGATGGTCACAGTCATGCTTTCCAACTGGGCTTGCTGTATCAGTGAACAGGGGTTATTTGGTTCAAATCCTACAGACTTTGTCTAACTCTCACCTGAACTAGACTGGCAAGGTAAAACACGAGGCATAACGCTCATATTCATAAAAACTCTCAGAGTAAATAGTATGAGCGTGCTTAGATCTTTTAAAAGAAAGGAATTCGCTTGAGGGGTGTTGCATTGGTTATAAATACGTCCTGGGCTGGCCCCGCCACAGTTATCTTTGGAGCCGATTCTGCCTACTGCTATTATTCCCAAAGAACGGGAGAGATCATTCAATGCGTGTCTTCAGGTGTTCAGAGAGAAATCTACTTCAGCCTGTTAATCTGGGTACAGAGGAGCGCTTTTCAAATAGCATTGTTCAAGACCCCAATTTTACACTGGTGGTAACCCAACAAAGTACAAAACGTCCTTAAAAGAGAAGTTCACTACTAGAATTTAAATTTCCTGATCATTTACTCACTTCCATGTCATCCATGATGTTCATGTTCCTTCAGTCGAAAAGAAACATTCCAGGATTTTTCTCCTTATAGTGGACTTTAATGGTGGCCAATGGGTTGAAGTGCCAAATTGCTGTTTTGCTCTACATGGTCACAGTTAGGGAATAAGAGTCTTCTCTTTCGAAACAATCTGATATCGCTTTTAAAGAAAACTGCCTATTATTTCACTAAATAAGACCCTTATTTCTTGGCTGGGAGTTCCTTGAAGCTGCAATTTGGACCTTTAACCCATTGGGTCCCATTAAAGTCCATTATCCTATCCATTATCCTATATATCCTATATTATCCAAAGTCCAATTTTCCTATAAACAAAACGTAATTTCTTATCAACTAAAGTAAGATTTTGCTATCTTGAAATATACACAGCTATAAGGTTAGTTGGAATTCTTCACGGTCCGTGACCCAATCAGAACCTGTAAATTATTTTTGCATCACAAACCAGAACCACTAATCTAGGAGCTTTTTCAATTATATTGAGAAAGAGGAAAACGGGCTAGTTAGTCGTGCATGTCAATCTTGTCTAAGCTCCTAGAGAAGGTTAAAAGCCACACAAATTCCCCACCAGCAGCTACGGGGCCGCACAAAAGCAGAAAACAGCAGGAACACCCCGGCACTTTGGTGTAAAGAGTGAGAGAGGCCCGTCCTCAATAGGCTTCTGGTTTATTACAGTAGAGCAGAGACTCCCCGCCGCACGACACAAGCGCTCACCTCAGCCGAACACAAATGAGCTATTAAAGACCACCACAACATTGCAACCATTTCCTTCTGTTCTCATTAACCTGAGTGCGAAGAGACGGAGAGCCAAATCCTATCCTGGAAGTATGCTGGCAATAAACCAGGCCTAAATGACAAGGAAAACATAAAGTGATACCTGTGATTGAGGTGAGTGTTGAGAAAAGGGTTTAGACGCATCTGTCACAGACAGATTGAACTTAAACAACACTCGATCAGGGCAAAGCACATGCAGATGTTCAATTAAAAACAGGAGCCCACAGTCTTGGCTTTTGTTTGCACTGGCCCACATTGTTTGCAGAGCAACAACGGTTGCTAGTGGCAACAACGTCCACTCCCGTTTCCAGGAGCCTGTTGCTATGCAACCAACAGAATACTTCCCAAACCAAACAATGCCATCCCCCAAGTGATCCTTCTATCTCACATTAACCAGAAACTTAGAACAATAAATACATAAGCTATTACTCTGACCCTCTGGAGCGGAGGCAGGGAGTCGAGAGGGGAAAAACATGTGCTGTTATAGCGAAAAACCTACAGAAACTTACAAGAACTTTCTCTGGTATGGCATGCTGACAGGGAATGTTAAAGCCATCAGAAAGACAAAAGAAAAGTCAAGAAAAGAAAAAAAGAAAAGCCGTCACAAGTCATCCTTGCACTTACACGCTCCAAATACAACAATCACTTTGTAAACGAAGCCTCAAATTACTTTTCCAACTAAATAATCCAGACGTTCCTGACAGATTTGCAGTTTGGAAATACACTCTGATTGCTTTTATAACCCGCCGGAAGCTTCGAACAGCCGTGCAATAAAGCAGAGACACTTGTTGCCATTAAAGGGCCTTCTATACTGGACATCTGTGTCCAACAGGCTGGGCTGATGTTCTGCAGATACCGGCTTTGAAAAAACACACACCAAATGCTCCTACCGTTTATGATATAGATCATCCATACAAACCAACTGCAAATACGAAACTTGAACCTGGAGGTTATAAAGAAAGCGTGATGTATGTGACTTATCTAGGGCCATCTGATTTTCACGATCCAGAAATTGTGGGCCGAATCATGGGATTAAGTCATAAAAACAGAATTTACAGCATAATGTGGAATGTCACACAATTTGCCAAATTTTGGAGGGAAAAATCAAGAGTAGTTCAGAAGAGTTAAATCAAAACATGATATATAATGAAAAGATAACACACACGTACTTAAGCATGTATGATGCTCGCTATGTTTTCAGCCTTTGCTGCCTTAATATATGGGTACATGAACCTAATGTCTAGAACTGCTCTAAATCACTTCATGAGCATTCCACAGTTTCTTTCAAAAAAATCCTCCTATCACATACGATTAGAAACTGAATTTCTGAAAAGAATAAAACATTCCAAGGGGCTTTAAAAAAATTATTTTTGTAAGAAATTGCTGTTCGTTTGTGTAAGTTCTCTTCAGACCAATGTCAATATCTAATGACTGGTCCACTTAGATTAAGGTTTGCAGATAGCAAGGCTGGGCTGAGGAAGTGGTCAGTTTAAGTAGTCAGCTGGGTCCCCTTAAAAACAAACAAAAAAAACCCTGCAGCTTTTATGCTCCTTGATTCTACACAAAACAGGCACATACGCCAAACCCTCAATCTTCAACTGCCGACACAACCCTAGTCCATCCGTCGCCAGCACACCAAAAGCAAAGGGCTTTGCAGCCAGGGAGAACCGGTCGAGCGTTGCCATGGAGACCATTTGTTCACACTTACAACTCTACAATCCCCTCCTCTCTCCTCCTCCTCCTTCCCCCCCCCAGTAACCCTTTCCAGATTTCCGCACCACCCCCAACCCGGAGCTGAGGATGAGTTCGAAAAAAGGGGGGGGTTGTAAAAGAGAAAGCTTACCTTTGAAACAAAGACTACGAGAAGGTGAAGAAGACTGTTAAACGTGTCTGGTTCCATAGTGATAATTGCCCTTTAGATCTGTTTTTTCATAAAAGGAATGACAAAATGGTGGAACTCCACTCTCCACAGTTTTTGTTGTCACACCACCTTGTTGCCCATAGCGATACAAAAACAGAGGATCGTACTGCGAAAATGAAATCTCTCACAGCAGGTGTCTGTTTGGGGTGCAAAAATATACATCTTGGTAACTACACCCAGTGACACATGCAGGAAAGCTGTTCGGGGGTGAGTTTTTTCAGAAACGTAAGAGATTCCAGCCAGCTGAGTTTCTGCTGCGGGCTTTATATTGCAACAGTGCAACAAGTTCTGGCTGGCAAATAAGACACTCAATTAAAAGAATAGCACTATTAAATGCACAAACTGCTTTAATATGCATTGCTTTTAAAAGCAGTAAACAAACAGTGCCATTTCTCAATGAAATACTCTTTGGAAGACAGTGAGGGGAAGATTACCAGACTACCAATGCTAAATGCCAAATGGCATCAGGTCAACAATAGCCAATATATTTAGGAGGGAAGGCAGGCAGAAACTTCCTTAAGTGATTCGGTCACACCACATTGTCTCCGCATTACCTCAACACTCAGATTTCACAGTCACACAGACGAGGAATCAATCTTTTGATAATCTAAAAGAACAACATGGCCTTTACTCCATACTTGTCCTGATTGTCTTGAATCCATCTCAACAGCAACTGGATTATCACATGCCCTTCAAAATATTAGGAGCCAGTGTGGCGATCTCTACAGCTGTACATTAAAACCACCCATGCATTTAAACTTTCTGATTTATAGTCGTCCATTTCCACCAAACAGACAGACACATTCATTAAATTTGCTTTGCTGTATCTGTTAAGACATTTCAACACAAGACACATTCTGAGGATTCTAGCTCATCAAGCATCTTGCCCAAGTATCACATGTAATTCAAAAAGTCATGTCAGCGTCAGATGAATTATCTAGATTGTGTGCACCAAATCTTTCAGGCTAAGGACATAATATAACCAAATGGTTTTACTGATATTTATGTTGTTGTTTTTTTGTTTGTTTAGTGTTTTCAAGGTGCAGTCACTTTCGAGTCATTACAGTAAAATTTTGCAGACAAAATAATTATACATCATCTATTTTAAATTGTGCTCCAGTGCATGTGGTGACTTCGCGAAACCAACGTGAGCGAAACAAATTTTGTCGTTTTGATAATGTGATTATGTAGCGCGTGAAGTTTTGGATGTGCATTGAAGAGCTAATGCAAGAAAGAAAGAAAGAAAAAAAAAGGATGACATGGGAGTGAGTAAATTATCAAGAAACTTTTATTCTGGATATTAACTAATCCTTTCGTATTGGTTACGGATACATTTAGTTTCAAATGTTTAGAAACATTACCCTTTGTTATTGTTAATTTGTTCATTGACAAGAAATTATATTAATAATTTAAACAAATAAATAACATAATTTTAATGTTGTGATCTTATAACTTAATAAAAAAAAATAAAAATAAAAAAATCTACTCAAAACCACCAAAAATTCAAGTATAGTTTTCAGTCATGAAAGACCCTATCAGTCAATGTCTAATGTGTAAAGTACTACTGCTTATCTACAATTTCATACGCCCATGTTCAAGAATGATATCTGAGTGTTTACAAGCATCTGATTCACACTGGTTCATTAAACAATGATAGGCGTGTTCTGTTTGTGGGCATTCTAGGTTAAAGTGATTCAAGTAAAAAAAGTGATAGTCAAGATATCACAGTCGTCTGAATAATTCAGCTGTGCCATTACTGCTAATTATAATAAATATTAGGCAAATAGCATTGCACTAGAAAATGGTTTATTGTAGTCCTATAAACGACTGCAGCACTTATTAGTAATTTTTTGAGAACTTCTGACTGTTTTGACGCTGTATACATTTTTAATAAACAAAAAAGGAACAACCAGGTTCTTTTGGAGTTGATTTGTTTTTTTCACAAGAGACTTTGGCCTGAGCTGATGGGGGGAAAGTGGGTAGAATGACTGTTTGACAAGTTCTGCATACAATAGACTGATAGCACAGAGGGCAATGGTGGAGTCACACAGGGTTCAGCCCTTACAGAATCAACAAGTTCTTCCTCTGCTTCTATTCAGGTGTATAGAGAGGCATGAATGGGTAGACTGAAGTGCTCATCTGCACACAGGCATGATGACTACAGAGATGTTAGCCTTGGTGGAGGGAAAGTCCTGAATAAATGCTCTTTTTTTGAAGGTCTGAGTGCACTGGAGTGAACTTCTACAGGATGAATGAGAGGATGAATGGAGTCTGACACTATAAAGTGTGCCAAACCTCTCAATGATGGATATTAAACAAACCAGAAGACAGAAATCGAGTATGTCCTAAATCAAGACTTTTTGTTCTTAAACTAAATAAAGTAAATATTTAGTTTCAAGATTGATGTTCTGTAAAAAGAACATCAAGGGCTTACAACATGAAAACTTGAAAATGGACAGGAAAACACCAGTCGTATAATATGCAACAGTAAAAAGAGGGGACATTAGAGGGACTGTCCATGTCTCCAGACTATGAGAGAAGGCAAGAGAGAGGAGGCCATTGTGATGCAAATGTCACAGCCCAGTGTGCTGTTTGTGGCAGGAAATTTAATTAGCAGTTGTGGAGCTACGATACAAAGCAGGTGGAATGTAAAGAACGCTCCGACGAGGAGCGGTTTGAGATGAACGGGGGGGTTGAACGCTGAAGGAGAGGCTCTTGTGAGCAACACATTTCAGTCTAAGGCAAGTCTCAGCCTGCTGCTCAGACATCTCACAGCCAAGTCACCCGTTTCCTTTTCTTTTTTTTTCCTAAAGAAAATCAGAGCACTTTGCCTTGACTTATCAGCTCCATCAAATGGATTGGCTGAAGTTTGACTCTTCTAAGAGCTATGTGAAATATTAGATTCAAAAGTAATTTTCTGAAGGGAATTTGAGTGGTGTGAACATCGCCAACACTGTTGTGAGTGATTGCCAGATTGCTGCTGTGTGGTTGCTAAGGCGTTTTGAGTGACTTTTAGCATGATGCTAGGTCACTAGGGCATTCTAGGTCACTGCCTACTGGCCTGACTGTCTTTATGATATTGCGATTAGTGGATTTTTGGATGGCCAGTGATCTTACAAAGCTGGGTGGCCTATCCATACGATAAAACAAGATGTAAATAAATAAATACTTAGTATACAACAAACCTTACTGCAAAGTTTGAGGTTTGCAATGTTTTTTGGAAGTATTTTTTGACAATATATTAAAAAGTACTAACTTTCTGTTAGACAGAACTGTTATAGACAGCTCTTGTCCATCTTATGCTCAGGTTCTCAGAGCTGATAGTTACCAAATTCTGCCACTAATTACTCATCCTCATGAAAACCCATAAGACCTTAGCTCATCTTCTAAACACAAATTATAATATTTTGATAAAGATAAAGTTCTAAAAATCATTCTCAATATTAAAGAATAGCTGAGTCCACTAGGGCTGCATGGTTCATGAAAAAAAAAAACTAACCGTTCGGGTCGCTTGTCTCGGTGCATGCATGCGTCGCATGGTTTGACGGTTCATGACATGCTCAATGTAGCCTCGTGCCCTGTATGTGACGTCAGTGTGTTTCCCTTTCGCGCTAAATGATTGAGGCGTCTACGGTGTGGCGTGAGTGCTGCAGGTCACAATACTGTACATGTAGAAATGGCAAGTGAGAGAGAAAAGAAGGCTGCCCTGGAGTTGGAGGATGCACCAGCGTCGTATAAATCTGTTGTGTGGGAACATTTTGGACTTCATGTTACCTATTAGAGGATGGATACCGGGCTCAGATAGACATTTAGAAAGGATGCTCGGGCTCGGTCACATCAGCGTGAATGTGCGTCAGTGTTATAATGGCGCTTTTTGTCCCGTGTGCGCTGTTGACATTTTCGAACGCCTTCCTACAGTTGCATAATAAAAGCGGACTTTACACACAAAAAAGTGCATGCGTCCCGATCCGCGCTCTATTACCTATGATGACAACGGAAATAAAACAATAGAACTGCGACTGTATGTAAGTATTGTGCAACACGCATTCAATTCAGTTTATGAATGATTACATGATATAACTTTTTTAATACTGTATCCTGTACTGTAACAATACAGAACCGAAAACCGTGACCCTAAAACAGTGATACAAACCGAACTGTGGGTTTTGTGAACCGTGCCACTCCTAGAGTCCACACCACAGCTACAGTGGGTACGGAAAGTATTCAGACCCTAATTTCCTAAATGTACACACAGCACCCCATATTGACAGAAAAACACCTTCATTTGAGTATATAAGACCTTACAGCTCACAATGCATGTCAGAGCAAATGAGAATCATGAGGTCAAAAGGAACTGCCTGAAGAGCTCAGAGACAGAATTGTGGCAAGGCACAGATCTGGCCAAGGTCACAAAAAATAAAAATAAAAAAAATTCTGCTCCAAAAGTTCCTTAAATGAAAGACGTTTGGGACGACCAGAACCCTTCCTAGAGCTGGCTGTCCGGCTGAAATGAGCTATCGGGAGAGAAGAGCCCTGGCAAGAGAGGTAAAGAAGAAGAACCCAAAGATCACTGTGGCTGAGTGACAAGCAAGACACATGAAAGCCTGCATGGAGTTTGCTAAAAAAAAAAACACCAGAAGGACTCCAAGATAGTGAGAAATAAGATTCTCTGGTATGATGAGAGCAAGTTAGAACTATTTGTCCTTAATTCTAAGCGGTATGTGTGGAGGAAACCAGGCACTGCTCATCGCCTGTCCAATACAGTCCCAACAGTGAAGCATGGTGGTGGCAGCATCATACTGTGGGGTTATTTTTCAGCTGCAGGGACAGGACGACTGGTTACAATCGAGGGAAAGATGAATTCAGCCAGGTACAGGGATATCCTGGACCAAAACCTTCTCCAGAGTGCTCAAGACATCAGACTGGGATGAAGGTTTACCTTCCAACAAGACAATGACCCTAAGCACACAGCTAAAATACTGAAGTAGGTGGCTTCACAACAACTCTGTGACTGTTCTTGAATGGCCCAGCCAGAGCCCTAACTTAAACCCAATTGAGCATCTCTGGATCACCTGCAGTTCAAGGCAGGGTTGCCAATAAAACAGCTTGTGAATAATGTTACTTAACACTGCATTTACTACAGATAGCAATAGACCAAATCACAGCAAGCTATAGGATTTGACCCATCATTCATGTTTGTAGCACAAATGATTCGGGTTGAGCTGTGAATCAAAATTTAATACTAAGAGTTAGGAGCTTATTCAAATCCCTAAGAAGATTTATGACAATAACAATAGAGCCAAAATAACAATTTGTACGCAATTATCGAATGGAATCTTCATGGCTCCATGTCAACCTGTCAGTTTTGTGTAAAGTTACAGCAGGAAGCCATTTCTGCCACGTTAGTGTGAGAGATAAGCTAAAGAGATAATTACAGCCATATAAACACAATAAAAAAAAACACGATAATAGATATCTATGGAGACGTGAACGTTTCAATCATCAACAGTGCTGCCCGCGCTGCCAGAAAGGCCATAATCCTGATTTCTAAAACTTTTGTCAGTGCCTAAACAACGTACGCACAGTTCAGCTTATTCAGCATGTTTTGTATCATTTATGAATGGCTTTTGATCCAAGTATTCTGACGCCCTCACAGCACAAGGGCAGTTGCTGGGTGGGTACATTAGGGCTCTGCTCCGGGCCGAGCTTCTTCCACATGGGCTAAATACAGCAAAGGCTTAATCATGCGCACATACACACACAGGAGAGCTGTATCTGGTCATCTGCCACCCCTTGCGACACCCTTCCCCCTATGGTGCTTTGATGCACACGCACAAATACCTTTCACAGGGGACCACTCCAGCTGTCTGCTTGAGAGCCGTACTCTACTATAGTCCATTTAAAGCTCAGCGTGGTTTAAGGTTACAGTAGATGCTGCTACAACAATCATAAAGTCTCCATGATGGCAGATGACTGGAGTTGAACTCTGACCCGGGCACAGGGCACAAACATGGTCACTGATAGATAAATGTGATTTAACAGGGTTATACGTTAGGCATGCGAATCTGTGCGTGTACAGATTTAAAAATATCATGCACTGAGGGCAGTGATAGCAAAATTGGAAATTCTGTCATCAATAATGTTGTTATGAACCTGTACGAACGACCTTATTGCTTTTGTGGAGCATAAAAAAACTTGACTGTAGTTTATAAACACCTATCAGTACAGACACTTCACCAGGAACTGGAAGAGAAAATCAGAGTCATATCTCGAGTAAAACCATGGCCTTTAGGTGAGTGCTGTACTGTACTTGCATTTCCTCTCTGCTCTCCTTTGGCCCTTCACCTGCTTTGCAAGCTGAGACTGTGCACGTCCATCACCACACACATGGATTGAAGAGAGCTGATTAAAAACCAATGACTTTTGAAAGAATAACACAGCACCCCCAGCCCAGCCCCTCTCTTTCCATAACCCAGGCTGTATTTGTGTATCAAGTTGCCATGTAAACATAACAGCTGCTTGGATCTGGGTTGCACGGAATTCCATTCCCATTCCTTTATTTTTCTTTGCGGTGGGTGTGTAACCAAATTAAAAGCTTGATTTGGACTACGCTGCATTACGGGGCTTTGTCAAAACAAGTGAACAAATGGTTTTGACTTTGCCCACAGGTTTACAGCTAATCGGTCGCTCACATGTGCATTACAAGACTAGTGATATATAATTACTCGCACATCTGTGGTATACTGAGGAACTGTTTTGGAGGTGTAACTTTGCCAAATATTCATTTAAGAATGATAAGATTTTGATTTTGTGAGGATAAGCTTCTTTGGGACCCGGAGTTAACGTTTGGCTCGTTAAAATTAAGTGGATCACATGACAGAGCAAGCTAAGATTAAGCAGCATCAACGTTAACAAATTAATATTCATGAGCCACTCTTCTAAAATTCAGCAGGTAAACATTTTCCTACTGCTTTAATGAAGCTAGCTACAATTGTTTACGGTGGCTTCAGGTTCCGTCGCTACACATACGTCATCGAAATGAGTGGTCCGATTGGTTGTAGATTCGTCCAGCAGTATACATCAGGCATCTGATGGACACAGGTTAAGCCCGCCTCCCAGAAGGCAGGTAGTAAGGTAGCTTGGCCAGACTAAGCTCCTATGAGCTTTAAAGTCACTGAAGCTAGGCTAACATTTGCCATGATGAAAGAGTCAACAAAAAGAACAGCAAACTTGCAAGAGGAAAAAAAACTGAATACACGAAGCCTTGAAAGTACATTATATATGACACACAAAACAAGTATTCATAACAGCCCACTTGACTAAAGTTAAATTGATCATGCATTAACACTACAACCATAAAAACAGTTAAGCTGGGATCTAAAATTAAATACCACTATCAAAAGCCCTCTTCCTGCACCTCTCAAAAGCACACACAGTCGGTTTGCATTAACTGAAGCACTGTCAATTTACATTATTGTTTAAATTTGAGGAGATTATGATTTTTGTAATATTTTTGTGTCTCTAATGCTCAACAATTTGAACAAAAATACTAAAAAATGAAATATTATGCCCATTTATTAATTAATACTATGTGGCTATAAAACTATACTATAAAAACTATAAACTATAAAAATCTTTTTATTTTAAAATATATTTAAATGTGTTGTATAATCAATGTTAAAAACAGACGTGTTTCTAACTATATTTGAGAAAGCTGTGATGTGTTTTTCTTTTTAAAAGGTTAATAAAAGTAAATAAATAAAAAACAGCATTTATTTAATTATTACTACTATTACAAATATTTAATATATAAAATTTTTAAATATATCTCAGTTTTGTATCAATTTAAAATGGATGAAAGAATTAATTTCTTTCAACTTCAAAAGAAAATTCAAAAATCGTACTGACCCCAAACTTTTGAATGTTACTGTGTGACTGAGACAACAGATGATCTACCTGAACGAAAACTTATTGATTGGAACAAGTAGTGTTTTGGAAACCTGTTTGGAAATGGTCATTATTTTTTATAATCCATTTAGAGGCACATCAATTACACGCCTCCTGTTACAAGGGCCCCCTAGTGCTCTGGGCCCTGGGTTGCATCCAAATTCGCCAGGTGGGTTAAAACAATCCCATCAATAGCATTTGACAGAACAGAAGCATATGCAAATTTCCATTTAAACAATAAAAATTGCATGATATGTGCGGTCTATCATCCCATACTCAGACAGGATCAGGTTTGGGCTGTAGGAGCATAACATGCAAACCAAACCCTGCAAAAAGGAGCTAACTGGACATCACACAGCCCAGGAAGCAACGATTGGCCCCATCAATAATTAACTTCAATTACATGAATCATTCATTTCTCATCCAGCCTGGACATGCACCTGTAACAACATATATCATTACAGAAACCGGATCTT
>JAUYWG010000041.1:7064449-7092032 GCA_034779775.1 Enteromius afrohamiltoni
TTACATGAATCATTCATTTCTCATCCAGCCTGGACATGCACCTGTAACAACATATATCATTACAGAAACCGGATCTTAGAGCTTTGGAGATGTCGCGTAGTAAAGATGCGTTCGGGGAGGATTTCAGAGCTTAGTGAAGCACCTGACAGACACGTCGGCAGCTGATGCGAGCTCTGCTGCTCACCCACTTCAGCTGAGCTCAGGAGGGACCCGTCACACACAGCAACAAACACACTCCCACTCTGACAAGTGAAAACGCCTCATCGCAAACATCCTCAAACCGCTGCTGCAGAAACAGAAAGAGTGAAATAATCGCAACTATTCAAGCATGATGTCATAGCTAAAGAGGAACGGGCCGGCCAACATGATCTATGTGTTGCATCAGGATATGCCTCTCTCTCTATGCCAATTACCCTCATTATCAGCTGCGCTTTCAGTGGCACAGACACTCTCGGCTAAAGAGAGATCAATAGAGAAGCACAGCCCAATGAGGGGCGACACCTGGACCGCATGCTATTGTCATGAAGAGGGCTCATTACCAGACTCTCTGCTGAGCAGGTGTAACATCACCACGGCGACACGATGCAACTCTAGAAAAATTACAGCAGCTTTGGATGAGCACAGTCAAGCTGTTGTCAACCTGTTAGCGTCAACAGCCACCCTGATCTAATTATGAGGATAATGCAAATGCATATCTCATTTGCTTGCAATTAACAGTACAGTGTTTCACATCACTGACATTCAGCTCTACTAGCATACAATACTTTAAAGGTGGAGAAACTGCATGTATATATTGCTCATAAATGAAAGAAAAAAAGTTCTCACTAGAACGTTTTGGAACAATAATCCTGAAGAATGCAGTCAATAAAGCATCAAAACTTTAATGTTTCGTACTAATTTAAATTATATTTGGAAATGCCATGTAAAGCAGTAAAATGTTTATTTTTAAAATCACGTTATATCAAAAAAATATAACTATCAAATAGAAACTGTACTGATTCTCTGCTTTATGTTGTTTAAAATATGTTAAAATATATGTAAAAAATAATTATGTGTGTGTGGGTGTATGTGTTTTTGGGGTTAATAAAAAAAAAAAAGTAGTTCTGTATGCATGCTGGTTTCATACATGCAAGTAGATAAATTATGTTTTCTAAACATTTGGGTTGAAGTAAAAAAATAAAATGGCTTACAAAGTGCCTGATTTTCAAACATTTATAGTACAAATACTATTTTTTTAAATACATAATTCATGATACAAATATATATATATATATGAGTATTAAGAGGTTTTCATTAAGTTACTGGACATTTTTTTATGTAATGACTTTTACACAGGGTCATTAGGGTCTAAGGGAGTGCTCTTTGTGATTTGTGGTTCTCTTGTCACACATGACAACACAATGAAAAGACTTCCTGCAGATTGACAGCCCCAACCACACCAACTTGTTGTTCACAAAAATTTATTTTTCTAATTATTTCAAATATTAGTAATGCTTTAAAAATAAAACTCCTTAATGAAATAGAAATAAAACAGCCTCACAAGTGTCTATTTTTTTTCTTCTTTAGGCAGATACAGAACCTACTAAATCCATTTTCGAATGCTGTACTCTTGTATGAAATCGTGTTTTTTTTATCGTGTTTCTAAATAACAAATTCGGACACAAAAAAACGAGCAAAACATATTAGTGCAGATAACGAGAATCAGATTTAAACCGGACGACAAGAAGTCTAATTCAATTTCCTTCAAAATTGGGGAAATATATATGCGTCTAATGACTCACACGAACATCTAAATAACGTGCAAACACTTCAGTCATTATTATAATATAAACCAAAACTCTTCAGACCGACTTCGGCAACCTGTTGATGCATCCGAACCAGAAGCTTCCAGACCCAACGAAACATGACAGAGCTAAAAACATCACGCTTCTCTTTAAATTAAAGACATTTAACTTGAGCTCGTTAGTCAAACCTGACCAGGCGGGTCCACATCAGTGTCTCCGAATAGGCTTACGCACTTCCACGAGAATTTAAGCGATTCCTGAAGCACAGAACGGTGGAACAAAGCGGTTAAGTTGCTCATGTGACAGATTTCGAACAGTTGCGGCTTTTGAAGAAAGTTTACCTAGTTACGGTATAACTGGTTAGCCAGTTAGCTCGTATTTCCACCCATCTGATTATCATATTAATCTCACAGACGCAATAACCGACAAACCGGCGTACAAACACAGCACTTGGATTTCTCCGCCAATTCGTTTAACCGATCTCAAAACAAACTGACTGAAGTTAGCGAAGCAGATGAGCTAACCAACTAGCCTGCTAATGTGACTAATGGACAGCGAAGGAGATCGGGGCGTGAAAACACGTTAAGATGTACATTACTCAACCTCCGTGGCCCGTTAAATTTACATTCAATTCATTTTTATTTGTCTCTAAGCAGGAAAAAGATATTCACCTCTGCCTTCTGCTTAGATCTGCCCTGGCTTTACTGTTCTTTTCCCCCTCTCTCTCCTCCAGTTGCTGCTGCTGTTGCTGAGTGTTGCTCTCGTTGGTAAGTAACTGTCTCCACGACTACAGTCACTATGGCGAGCGGGGGTCTCGAGGCAACTGTTGCTACCGTCCTCCTCATACGTCAAGTACTAAAAAGCGAAAGGAGGCGGGGCTAACCTCGAGCCCCTCCTAACGCATTCTACGCCGAGCGGTTAATGTTTGTTTCCCGCGGAGAGCGGCGCACTAGCGCGCTTCCATTCTGCTCCTCGCCGCCAAAAAGTTGTCGTTTTACCGCGCTAACTGCCAGATAAAGGTGCTAAAAACGACCCAGAAGTTCTCTGGTTGCATGTCTTTCCGCATAGTGTGCCAATTAAGAAAAGTAGTAATAAAAAATAAAAACTTGGATAGTGCATTGCATAACCTATTTAATATGACTAATACTAATACAGTTACAATATCTGTAATATCTGAACAACCCAGATATATAAACGGCAGTACAATATATAAACTTCAAAAACTAAAAGGTTAGTTATTTCCTTAGAAATGTCCATGATGCCAGGCGTAGTTCCCAATGACCACCGCTTGGTGGCAGTATATCCCCGTAGATTGAACGCATTGCCGTTTCAAACTCATTACATTGAATATGGCAAACTATTTTGAAACTATATATGAGAAGCAGTTTAAAGATTTTGGTGATAAACTTCTAATTAATTTCTAACTGCATTATTCTGCATTGTGGTTATATGATTTCAGTACACACGTAAGATTTAGTAAAGGGTGTCTTATTATCCTGAACAAACACCTTGCGTCCTATATTAGTAATTAAGCGTTTTGCTGCTTTCGTTTTAAGTTTAATGTCACACTGAACCAATAAATAAGGCTTACAATTATTATGACTATTAATATTAGTCTTAGTAGTAGTAACGGTAGTAATACTGACATTATATAAAAGCCCGATCAAACGTTGTGCAATGCCATCGTTTATTCTTACACTATTTATACTGCTAATGTCTACGTGTTGTTAAAGAGTGAAACGCACTATACTGTGTGAAACTGATTTCTAGGTTTGGGGGGGGGGAGGTTCGTCACAATGAGTAATTTCGCCCCTAATGAATTTGTTTGAGTTAGTATACCTGGTTACCAAGGAGACGGCGGTGTCACCGAAGAGCATGCTCGACTCGGGAATCAGTAGAAGTGAACGGCAGGTGGCGCCTGAGAGCTTTAAGGGAAGTAACTCTTGTTATAGATTATTGGAGCTTTCCTCTCATCATAAGTTTATTGAGCAGGCGTGAGCTTCTTGAGGTGAATCGGTGTGTGTTTCTTTCTGTCAGTCTCACGCATGAACAGAAACATCAGCGTGTTATCTTGCGCTCTCATCGCCATTCACAACTGACTTCAAATCAATCTTTGAATCTGAAATTTGCATTACACTTGACAACTTTAACACCTAGACATCCGGATATTATTAACTAACGGTGAGTACAACATTCAACTAACATTACAACATTAAATATGCTAATAGTTAAGTCTGTGATTGCTACTAGTTAACTTACATTAGCCTAATTAGCGACCAAACAAGAAACTCCGGTTGCTCGGGTTTCTCCGGTGTGACATAAAAAAAATAAGTTACATGCAGCTCTCAGTATCTTTTTGGTTTTTTAAATCACTAAAAAAGTCACAGATACAATTTTTTTAATTGCTTGGTAACCCTAGCAGCCACATCCCCGCGAGACTGACACGCGCACGTGATTAATGTCAACGACCGCGCGTAACCTTCGGAGATGCTTCTCTGCCACGGCAGCAGCACCGGGGATCAGATTTTCTCAGCGGCCACGTGATCGCATGGCTATCCAGAGCCACTCCGCCATTGGCTGGTCGAAGGTCTGACTATGGTGGAGAGGAACAACATCATCACTGCAGTGTCATTTCAAATTACCACTGAATTATTTACACTGCCCCTGGTACTCGTAGGTAGACATGTTTGCCAATGCGTAAGTAATGATATCCGAGAAATGCAAATTTTCACGTAGTAGGCTTTTTCGTATATTCAAATGATGAGATCTTGAGTTAGTGTGTGGTTGATGCATTGAAGGAAATTATCCCCGGCACTTAGAGTGAGTTACAGCCCTCAGGAGATCACTGACTGAACATCAGGTAGTTTCCTTGAGGTTTAAGGTCTGACTTATTCGGTTCAGTGCCTACAGTAGTGCTGTAAAATGTGATTTCTGCCACACAATCAATCATTTAAGTAATATCAGCTTTCTTTTTCCCAATTATGTAATCTTTTCTTGCATTTTACGTGTCCAAATTGTGAGAGAATGAGTCGCAATTTCTTTATTCGTTCATGTATTTATTTTGTGGCGGAAACAAAAAACAGCTCTGGTAGGTGCAAATTGTCAAAAATCATCAAAAAAAAAAAAATCGCAAGATAAAAGCTTTGTTTAAAAAGATTTGATTTCATGCTCGTGTATTTTCCAAAGAATCTTAAAAAATGAGGATGTTAATGAGTCAACAGAAATATTGTCATGTGTTCTACGTTAGTAAACACTGGATAATAAACCATATGGTGGGGTAGTATTATCAGCGTGTGACACGAATGTGTAAATAATATTCAAACAGTGACAGCTGCTTCAGATTTAATGGTGATATGTAAATAATCTTTAGTAAACAGTTTACTTGGTAACTGTGGGGAAGGAATTATCATTTTTAATACATATTTAGTATAGATTTGAATGACTACATCTTGTGCTTTTATTTGGATGGAAGGACACTGAGGGAGGGACAATGATGTGAACTTTCCTGTTTTAAAGGAAACGGCACTTTTCCTGTTTGTGCGTGTAGGAGTAATTTCCTATTCCTCTAAGTGAAACTGGGAAATGTGTCATGGGATAAGGACACACAATTCAGTCTTTAGGTCATATGTGATCCAATAAGTGTGCATATATTAGTAAACCGTTTACATTATAGAAAAACCGTTAAACATTATAAAAAGATTGATCTTTTTCCTCCATTAAACAGTGTTCGCTGAATGTGCACAAAGACAAAACCAGCACATCTCTAGTTATGTGCATGTGCTGTCATTTTCTGTTGCTGCCAAATTACACTTGCATCCATAAATCTCAGGCATCTTTTTAAAAGAAAAATGTAGCGTCCTGCTTCAGTACGTCTAAAGTTAAGATGTAGATCTGATATATAAGTGCAGTTTCGACATGCGTGTGCTAAACTAAACTAACCTTTGGGGTCAGAAGCCTACACTTCACATATATTTATTACATTTTAACATTGAGGTTCAACAGTCTCACCAAGGCTACATTATTTGATCAAAATACAGTAAAACAGTTTTTTATTTGAATGTGTAAGTTATTCCTCTGATATAAATATCTGAATTTTTAGCATCATTACTCCCGTCTTCAGTGCAATATTCTGTAGAAATCATTCTAGTAGGTTTATTCGGTGCTCAAGAAACATTTCTAAATATTATCAATGTTAAAATCAGTTTTTGTGGAAGCCATGATGCTTCAGTGAACAGCATTTATTTGATATATATCTGTGATAAAAAAGTATACATTTTTTCAAAAAACACAAACATGAATCTTTATAATGCTAGCAAAGTATTTGCATAACCATGACACACTTGTCAATAAAGCAGATCGTTTTCCTCGCTACAATAACTTCCTAGTTTACATGCCAATGGTTGCTTTGTAGAAACAAACAAGAAAAACAGGCCTGAGCTATCAGTCACATACAATACATTTTTTCAGAGTCATTTATCAACTAAAATTAGGCCATCAAAAGCAGCTACAAGTTTATTCTGACCAAATTCTCTTCTTGTTTCAACCCCTACTAAACTTACACAGCACACACTGTATACACATCTATATTTTTCAGGTGAGAACACATCTCTTTCCCCATTTTTGGTTTCTTTGGTTAGATGAGACGAACTCTTGAAGGCCAGCTAGCTGCATTTGTGGGTGTTCATGCGATGAAGTCTGCAAATAGGAGCAGAAAGCTCAAATATAGACCCATGCCTGCAAATGCGGCGCAGCACAATGTCAGCATTATAACCCGGACAGATGTGTGTTTGTGGGTTACGTGTCTATAGGCTGATGTCAGTGCAGCTGTGCTGGCTTTTGCAAGCTGATTTATCACTCAAAGTTGCACTGTAGTAACCTCACAGCATCTGCATTGGTCTGTATGTATGAGAGTGAGAGTAGCGCGCGTGTTTAATAGCTCCTCCCCTCCTTTGCTCTTCGGTGGATTGGAATGCCCATATATGGGGGATGAGTCTTGTGGTGTGAGAGAATTTAGCCAATCAGAGCACAGGGAGTGTTTTTGGTGAGGGGAGGGTGGAGGATACTGTAGGGGGTGATGGTGCCAGTTGAGGGTGTGGTTACGGAGGAGGGGAAAGCTCTGTGTTTGAAAATGAATGTGCTACATACACATTTGTAGGGCGTGAGCAAGCGGCCATCATTTTGGAGTCAGGCATTAAGGAAACGACCAAAACAGGCATTTCAGTTCCTGATACGGAAAAGCCAAAGACAGAGCAGTGTTTTCCAGCTTGTAAAGATGCATTGTAAGTCCCTTTTTGTTTTTAATGTATTAAATGATGGTTTTATAGCTTATGGAGTTGCTAAGAAAGACTCACAGTCCTAAACACTGGGAGTTAGTCTGTAAAGCAACAGATCTGTGTTTGTAATGTGGGTGTGAATAGTGGTATTTGATGTGTTTAGATCTTGATATGAATTTAGAGACATGGCCTCATTTATGCAGGGTGAGATGATTTTTGCATACGAGCGATTTGGTTTTTGGTGGAAATTTGCATGCCTGTATTTGTCAAACACAAGCTTCTTGTTTAAATAAATGACAAAATGGCCAATGGTAACTTTAAGTGTCCCTTTCATCCGTTTATTATTCTGAACGAGACGGCAGCTCTCTGTTGCCGGCATACAGATGGTAATTTTTCGGGTGGGGGCTGAGTGTAGCCGACAGTTGCTGCCAGCATCAGCTGTGGAAACCCCTCCTTTTCCTGTTCTCCTGTTGAGTCCTTATGACATCGGCAGTAAATTACAGGATGTTTGTATTGTCCGAGGTGTGGTTGACGTGGTTTGCAACACCCTCCTGTACACTGCAGGACATGCTGGTCTCATATTCTCCCATCATTCTGCTGGGTAGACACACTTGTAATAGCATCTGTGATTGTGTCCGGAAAATTGAGGACAAAAAATAAAAACCAAGCTTTATCTGAGCTGAGAATTTGTCATAGAATATTCCGCAGAAGTCAAAATATGATTTTTAATAGTATATCAATAACTCTTCATAACGATCGTATTTGCATAAGTCATTTACTGTTTTGCTGCTGGAGAATCATATTATTTAGTGTGTACTTTAATGTCTAGTCCTGCAGTAATCATGGTTGAGTGGTTGTAAATTGTGTGCAAGGAAGATGCTGAACACATAATACCCTTTAAAAGATTTTTTCATTTTCAGTCAAAGTCTTTATTATTAAAGGAACAGTTCAAAAATGAAAGTTATCCCAGGTGTATATGACTTTCTCCTTTCAGACGAACACAGTCTGAATTTTTACTAATTTATCTTGGCTCTGCGAAGCTTGGTAATGCTGGTGGATAGCGACCCTTATTTTGAAGCTCATTAATTTGTATATATCCATCATAAAACTAATATATACCTTGATACAATGATTTGAGTTATTTTAAAAATAGAATTAAATCTGCTTTAGAAGATGCGTTAACCCCCCAGAGGCGTATAGGTTCGTTTTACGGCAGATGTATACAATTCATGGAGCTACAAAATAATGGGCACTATCCACCAGCATTACCAAGCTGAGCTAAGATTCTTAAAAATAGCATGTGTTTGAAATAAAAATCTTTTGCTACATTATAAATGTCTTTACTGTCACGTTTGATCAATTTAGTGCAGTCTTCTAGATAAAATCTTTCAAAATGCTAACTTGGAAATTTACCTGGAATGTCAACAGAAAGTCCCTCATCCAGAGTGGAAAATACAGGACTGCTGGAACCCACAAGCACCAATAATGTTCTTAGTCACTACATGGGGCTTTTTGAGCTATATATATACTGTACAGAGATTTGAGATATGATGGATATGAATTCAGTTCTGAAATTTCAACCAGTTGAAAATCAGCTGATGTATTACTCATTAGGCAAGAAATATTGTGCTTTTGCTGTCACATTTGAAGGCCAGTAGCACTATGAATGCAGTATATCACTGTAGAGTGCACACGGCCATGACCGCATATTCACAGCTTTGGATTGATCGCACGACAGCAGATGGCTGATTAGGATAAGATACAGACATCAAGAGAGACTAAACTGGTACGTGCAGAACGATGATATGTATTTCTAGATAATGAAAAGACTGGCAGTATTGAAGCATTTAGAAATTCAGGTTTTTAACGTAAAGGTTACTTGAGTTCTAAAACATCAGATAAACGCGTGGGAATCTCATGAATGTTCTAAAATGCTGAACAGTTCCATCCTCACCCACCAGCTACACAACGCACAAGGGAACATCAGTCAAACCAGCAATGAAATGCAGTCACATGGGTTCATAAATCTCAAATAAACCCGAGCAAATTTTACCCTTCCAAACGGACAAGGGAGTCTGTATATGAGGATGTTATCGGGTGAGCTGACGTCAGCCATTTGCGTCTGTTATTGTGGAGTGCGTGCTGAGAGTCCGTTGGGCCTGGAGGTTAGAGAGTGTCTGCAAGGATCTCTTGCGATGGCACCTGCTGAGGGTAGATGAGGTCGGCTCTGCTGGGAGAGAAGTTGCCAAGGTGAATTGATTGGGAAGGAAGAGGCTAAATTATCCTACTAAATGATAGAGCAAAAGACAAATGGGCATTTTTAATTAACAGTGTCTTTCTTTAGAGAAATAAATACAGTGGTGTTTTTTTTTAACATGGAATAGGGTTTTCAAGCATCAAAACTTCATAAATACTTGAATAAATAATAAAAATATAATTCAGAGAAACAATAGTTTAACAAACAACCTTGTCAGTACTACCGCATAACTATAATAAACCCCCAAATTCATGATCTCATCCATAAAAGCACCTAAAACCAAAACAAAATCTTTGTGCACGAGGTCATGAAGCACGAGGCTGATGAATAGCACCAGGTTTGTTTTTCATGCCCTCGGTTTCACTTTGTTCGGTACATCTGAAAGCCTGTTTTTCTTTGCGCTGGCCATTTCTGATTGTTCTCTTCACGTGAGCCCTGCTGCCAGAGCTCGTTACAGAAGGATGGTAGCGTCACTGGCATGTGTTTTCATGGCAGCGGGGTGTAAAAACAACACGATTTTCTAAAGGTGCAGAGGTCAGGCTTTGGAATGAAGAGGGAAGAAGAAGATAATGTGAGGGTGGGCAGCAATATTTTTCTGATGTGCTGGCCTTTTTGTGGTTTTAAATAAAACTATTTATTCACGGTTGTTATAAAAGGTTGTGTGAAATGAAGTGAAGGGAGACTAATCAGATTTTGGACAACTTGTTCCCAAAATTTGATATAATAGTGAATGATCTTCTTTGATTTGAAGAGAAAAACAAACTGTATGTTAATTCAATATGGGGAAACCCTACTGAAGAAAAGGGAAGGCCCTGTCTGTTAAAATTTTAGATCATTTTTCATGCTTTTTTGGCCATGTGACTGTCACATACTCATTCATGTGCTTACTTTTAGATTTAAGCTTTGACTCAACATCCTATTGTACAGTCCAAAATTAGCTGTTGACCATGCTTCCTTGAGCATGGATGTTCTATAAATATTCAAAACAAATACAGATTAAATATAATGTAAAAAGCATTTAATATTCTTTATTTTTATGTTTTTATTTTATATGTCTTGTCATTAAGCTCTATAGGCTATATCTGCTACAGGACACACTTTTCTGTAGATATTGATATTAGGCACTGAAATAAACAATTTAGTGCTACTGCTAACACTCTGTGTCTATTCTCATTAGTGACCGCGTGTGAACCTACTGCCATGTCCAGTGCTGTAGTGATGGATCATCCAGGAGACTCGAGCCTCCTCCAGTCCTGTGGAACAGCAGATAGTCTTGGCTCTCTGGAAGATGGCACTGCCGAGTCTACAGCAAAGTCAGTTCCATTTAATTTCTTGTTTTGTGTACAAATAAAGTTGCATGCATGCAAGCATACTAGGTCAGATCTCCGACTAATTTCCCATAGTTATTTATACAAGCTTAACAAGCTTGATCAGCCACGTTAGTTTTTTTTGTTTGTAAACATCAAAGCGAAGGCATGCGGGATTGTCATTGTTTGAAAAACTGGTTGTTTGAGTCTGCCATGCCAGGTTCATAAAGTAAAGATACTTTTAACATAATGCATCATCAATACATCTTTGCATCTTCATACTGTACATAATGAATAACACAAGTACATCATTACTATTTTTATGCTTATTTTTTCTATATATTTCTATACTTTTATAGTTGTTGCCAAAGGGTGGTAAAATAGAATACCATCAAGGAAGTAGATAAAGAAAAATAAAATAAATTAGAAAGCAACTTTCCTGTGTTATTTATTTTATTTTATTTTATTTTTTTAATTTATTATTTATTTATAATTTTCCCTGTAATGGCAAAGCTAAATTTTAAGCATCCTTATCACATTATCATTCTAAAATGCAGATTTGGTATTCTTTAAGTATTGATAAAAGTTGCACTTTATATGTAAATTGTAAAGGTGTACTGTCAGTTTGGATCAAATCAATGCATTCTTGCTAAATAAAGTATCTTTTTTTTTTCCAAAAACAAAAATCCCTAGCCTTAAACTTTTGAACAATTGGTATATGTCAGACTGTATTACATGCAGTACATCTTAAGACTTTATTTTAAAAGCACTGATAACATTGACTGTGAATTTCATTTAGATAAACAACTATGTCATGTAACTTCATAAAGGCTCGTATTCACTGCAGGACAAATGTAATTGACCCTTATACTCATAAAAGACAGCAAGTTTTGTGCTGAAGTGAAAGACACATTTGATCCGAAGCTCACAGAATAACATAAGTAATGTAAGGTGATACTCACGGCTGGCTAAGAGAGAGATGAAACTATTTAAACCCCCGGAATGCAGCTTGTCTGGAAAACTCATTATTCTATGTCCTGATTTCCTCACAGTGAGTCATCAGAGGAGGAATCAGCATGTGCCAGAGAAGAGCAATCAAATACCAAAGCCCTACAGAGCATGCCCACAGAATCAGGTGAGATCACACACTCTCGCTGCTTTACAAACACTCGCAAAGCACTTTAAACTCACAAGCGCTGGGGTGAAAAATGTAGAACATGTTCTCACTGTCTTACAAACAAACATGCTCGCTTACTCTCGCTTATACTCACACATATGACCATAACCGCCATTTTGAACACATGCCGTCTTGAGGCCCCAAAACCACCATGTGTGCGTTCAGTTCTGCACGACACAGACAAAGAGCAGAGCGAGGGAAAGCTGGCCAGAGCACTAACCCACAACTGCTCATCATGAAAACTCTTATGTAGCTTCAACTTTTCTAGAACTTGAGATCAGTAGGGCCTTTGAGTGCTCAGTAGTGGAAGTGTTTGAAAAGGAAGCAGCTGTTCCTATGCTAACTAACTTCTGTTTCTTTTAGACATGCAGCAGGATGACCTAAAAGAATAATAATAATAAAAAAACTAGTAATGATAATAAAACTAGTGAAAAGAATACAACATTTTTAATAAACATGTCTAGGTGTACCTTAAAAATATCTACAGAATCAGCGTCCCTGTCTGCTGCAAACTGTTGTTGATCTCAAAGTTCTCCCACTCTGATGCTCAGTTAACATCTTTAATAAATACGTCAAAGCAAGACCATCCAAGGACTTACACACTAATAAAAAAAAGCTTCAATCCAGTCACATAGGAGTTAAACAGTTGTAGAGCAATTTGAAATCAACCCATGTGTGAACTTCCAGAAGTTCCACCACTCTGCTGTTGTCTGTCGTGTTTACATAAGATACCAGAGCTTTGAATGAGGTCATCAAGTCACATGATTTTGGATTACAGGTCAAGCTGCTGTGAGCGCTTTGTTTTCATTTCAAACAGTTTTGCAGAAGTCAGCATATAGTTAGTTATAGGTTTATCAGATTGATGTTGCACAGGACGTTGTACAGATTGCCTTTCTTCCCCTCTCATGCACAGCTGCAAAATCAGTCAAGAACAATTCCTGTTCATATCTTCAGCCGTTTAGTTAATTTTTAATGTGCAGCGCCACTAACAGCCAAAGCAAAAATTGGTTCCAAGCAAGTATTCCTTCCATAAAGCCTGAATTTAATTTGTATATATAATATTATTATTATTATTATTATTGTGTATATAATAATGTTTTCTAGTAAAAAATGACACACTGCCTCTTTAAATTTGAACTTTTTACAAAACAGCTCTGCTTTTCACATGAAAAGAGCTTGCATACTGATACTGCTATTGAAGCCTCATCAGAAACTCTGTGCTAGATACTAGCGATGAATGGGGTGAAAGTGTGGGTAAATGTCCTGATAGGGTGTCATAAAACATCTGATTTAAAACAGGTGCTGCGACAGAAATTCTGTGTAAACAAAAAGACCACACAGACACTTTACACTTTAGAAACTGCACAGAAACACACAACATTTCATATATCTCAAAGCACTGCCTAATACCATTACTCTACCATGTTACTTATATAGAACTGTTTTATAGGGCTGCCTGGTTACTAATGAGTGATTAAATGGAAACCAGACAACATTTTGCGCAGTAATAGTTGTTAATGCCAATGAATGGCTGTTCCCTTTTTAGGTGCCACCCCTCGCCCCGACTCGCTCTCCCTGCCCGCTAAGGGCACAGAGCTCTGGACTTCACACAGGAATGGAGAGGTGAAGCTCAGGATGGGTGAGTCCGGCCTTGAGGCCGAACCTGCCTTGACCGTGAACCAGATGTTCACTTCTACGGTCCAGCGTTTTGCCAACTACAACGCTCTGGGCTGGAAAGAGGGAGAGCTGTGGAAAACCATGACTTACAAAGAGTACTACAATTCATGCCGCACTGCTGCCAAGAGCTTCCTCAAGGTGAGGACTGTTAAATCAGGTTTTTTATACTACATGCTATTTTAACAAAATCCTACAACCAGTTAGACTGACATGTAAAACAGAACAAATGACATCAGTGTTCGATGCATCACACAAAACCAATTATGACAGACTAGCACCTAGACCAAAACTAAAAGCCCCATTGGGCCGTTTTGTTAAGCTCTAATTGTAATACAATTGGCTACTAAAAGTGAGAAGCATTAACAGACTGCGTTCTGAGTCTAGCACCTAGTTAGCATAACAGATTTGACCCATGGCTCCGTGGCTTTCTATTGTTTGGCAATTGAGTAATTTTCATTATCTTCTTGTAGTCGCTGTTGAGATTATGGCTATTTAGCATTACAGTTTAATCTAAAATGACTCGCTAATTTGCCTGATAAAAGGAATGTTTTATGTCACAGGTACCTGGCAGCAAATACTTAAAACCTTATAACCTAATGTAATCACTGTTGTGACCTTGAATAAAGCATTTGACCTCAGGTCACCCGAAACAATTAGTGCTCTGTATGATAAGGCATCTGGGATGAGTCCTGGTCCTGCTTCACCACAATTACAATATTCTAAAATTATTCAAAACATAATTTTATTTTGCCTTTTGCAGTGTAATATGACCTGGACATGTTTTTGAATTGTGCACAGCCCAGTCAGAGCCAACTTTTAGTCTCTCAGCTGTCCAGCTTGAGGATACTTGGCTAGAGTACCTGAGAATAGTTTCTCTCTCTAGTAGGAGGCTTTAGTTTATTGTCTTCAGATTTTCCATGCTCTTGTCTTGGGATGAAGTTCAATTCCCTGCGGGGAACAGGAAGTCATGCCTGGCGGCCAATGTGGGCAGATTTCCATGGTTTTGTTTATGGAGAAACTAAACAGGAGTGTAACTTGTCCATGTGCCCTGTGGGAGCGATTCAGATTGAGTTGTGTGTGTGCTCTATGCAATAAAAACACAAAAGAAAGAAATCACAAAAAAGTTGTTAAGTTAAAATAATAATTATGTAAGAATTAATTAATAAAATATATTTTTACTAAACTGCTCGACAAATTGTTTATCTCCTAGTCTCTTTGCAATACTTTGTTTGAGAATTGGATGACATTTTGAAGTTCTGAACATCCTAAACCGAGATAAATGGCAGTATTTTACTAAACGTTTATGCGACTGCAAAAAAGAACATGTAAATTATTTGCCACGTGGGATTTCGAGGAAATTTCGTGGGATTTGATGACTCAAACAACTTCGACCTTTACATGCAAACAATACATTACACTTCAAATCTGGCATTCAATTTAAAAAGTTTGGTTTGAAATGTTAATGTACACATGCTGACTGTGTGTATATGTTCACAGCTTGGTCTGGAGCGGTTCCACGGCGTCGGTATCCTCGGGTTTAACTCGGTCGAGTGGTTTATTGCTGACATCGCGGCTATTTTAGCTGGGTAAGTGTTTATCGTTAGAATGTTTTACACTTTGTCCTTTATAAGTCTTCAATTCAACCATAAACATAGTGGCTCTGCTGTGCTATAAACTGTCCAGTCACCTTTGTGACTTTAGTGAAGACAGATGGTTAGAGCAGAACCTGCATTGTTAAACAGCATTGCGCTGTCTGGGTTGGTAAACACATAGGTGGAGTCAGAATGGAGAGAATGTTAATATTTGAAGTCGTTACCTTTTCTAGAACTGCTCACCCTTTGGTTACAGTGTTTTGGTTTATTGAGGGATTCTGTATGTGGTTGGCAGGGGATTTGCTGTGGGCATCTACACCACCAACTCTCCCGAAGCATGCCAATATGTGGCAGAGAACTGCCAGGCCAACATCCTTGTGGTGGAAAACCACAAACAGCTTCAGAAGATCTTGCAGGTAATGAGAGTGAAGGACCTATTTGCAAAAGAACTTATCAAGAAGCTTTTCGGAAGATCTGAATTTTATCTACATTACGGTTTAGAAGTTTGGAGTCAGAAGGGATTTTGCACAGTGATTTTTTTTTTTTTTTTTTTGAGGCTGTTAAATCTCGTAATTCATAAATGTAAATTTTGCTTATTGTCAGAATATTTGCAAAGTATATAGATAAAGTAAAATAAGCCAAACACTACTTATTTAGCTGATCATTTCCAGAGAATGAGCTTCATTTAGTCAAACATTCAGTACCTGCTAATTAAACGCATCAGAAATTTGTTCCATCTGCTGCATGCTATTTCCTGATGATTTTTTTAATTCAGTGTTTGTGTGGTTTATTTTAGGTCCAGGACAAATTACCGCACCTAAAAGCCATTATCCAGTACAAAGATGAGCTGAAAGAGAAAAAGCCCAATCTCTACACGGTACATTTGATTAGTCACATATTTCAATTCACCTCTTAGACTTTAATCTTTCTGTTTTAATCCTCCCTCCATCACTAATTGAAATCTGACATTTGCTATGTAAATATCCAATGTTCATAGTGGGCAGAGTTTATGGAGTTGGGCCGCAATGAGCCAGATGCTCAGCTGGATGATATCATCAGCTCCCAGAAACCCAATCAGTGCTGCACACTAATCTACACATCCGGAACCACGGGCCAGCCAAAGGGAGTCATGCTCAGTCACGACAATGTGAGTTGAATGCAAAACACATCCTGTATTTAACCCACAACATCCAGAATAGCTCAAAAGGAAGGGTTAACATGAGTCACGGGTCTTTCTTAGCACTAAAATGTTTTTTTCTCTCCTCCTGTAGCTCACATGGACAGCACTTGCAACTGGCCGAGATGTGAGTCTGACAGATGCAGATAAGCTACAAGAAGTGGTCGTGAGCTACCTGCCACTCAGCCATATTGCTGCACAGATGATTGACATCTGGCTTCCCATGAAAGCAGGAGGAATCACATACTTTGCCCAGCCTGATGCACTAAAGGTACCCATATATAACGCTTATACCCTTATATACCTTTATAAATTGATCTTATATTTATCAAAGAGTACTGGGGAAAAAAAAATTTAAGTTCCAGAAAAATAGTAAAGGCTACTTACAAATCAGCTTTGCCATTACAGGAATAAATAACATGTTTAAATATATTAAAATAGAAAGCAGTTATTCTGTATGTAGTCTTAAGTTGCATGGGTATATATAGCCAACAATACATTTCATAGGTCAAAACTATATTATATATATAAACTATATGCCATAAGGATATTTTGTAAATTTCCCATTTTTCATTTTTGAAACGTAAACTTCGAAAAATGTATCCTTATGCGTGGTTTTATGGTCCAGGTGTTTTTACTGGGTTTTGAATCAAATAACTGCATCCTTGGTGAACATAAGGAACTTAAGGGAAAGCCTAGTCAGTTTCCCTTCCCAATCTCTCTGTTTTATTTACGTAATTGAAGATTCTTTTAAAGACCATCCTGTTAGTGTAAACCAACTGTATAATCCTTTTAAAGAGATTTTTCCATGAGCCTTTAGATGAAATGTAAGCCTTAGTCGTGCAGCTCCCTCGCACAGAGTTTCATTTTCAGAAAATGAGCTAAAGCTATCTGCTGATATCGTATTGAAATGGGTGTACGATGTGTCCCCTGTGATCTGAAGCATGTGATATCTGTAGTGCCTCAGTCAGTGGCAGTGTTGTCAGGTCTGCAGTTTTCCCGTGGAATTGGGCTACTTTAATGCTCTTTTTTTGCCACACCAGAATGCGATTTTTACCGGGAATTCCCCCTGAAAAGTAATTGGGCTAGTTTCTGTGAAAACCTGAGAACCCTGACCAGTAGGTTTCAATGTAGTGCCACAGTGCTGTTTTATAAGGGTCATTCCAGCTGGAATCATCAAATTTCGGAAAAGTTCCCCACCTGACCTCCTCAGATTTGTCTCAAAAAAATCCATGTGATGGGTAATATGCCCACATTTGTTTTTCTTAGACGGATCTGAGGGGTCAGCTGGGGACCATTTGATGATTCCAGCTGAAATGACCCATAATAGAATCATTGATTTAGGATAACGGACAGAAACTAGCATGACATACCTGCTTGCGTCACCTGATACAACCCTGGGTGTGTCAGCTGATGTTGGCATGTACACATGAACATGAACCCTTTGGCAAACCACGCTGAGACTGCTAACATGCATATTAATAGAAGTTACTGTATGTTCCAGGGTTCTTTGGCTAACACTCTAAGAGAGATACGCCCTACTGCGTTCATGGGTGTCCCGCGGGTGTGGGAGAAGATGCAGGAAAAAATGAAGGAGATTGGAACCAAATCATCCACCGTGCGCCGGAAGGTGGCATCCTGGGCCAAAGAAGTGGGCCTGCAGACCAACCTTAACAAAATGGAACTGTATGTTCACACAAACGTTTCAGGCAATCTTTTATTAGATTGCTAATACTGATTTAAATCAAAAATGATATCCAATTAGAAAAGTAACTAGATTAGTTACAAATGTTGATACATAATTTAGTGGCATTTTATAACATTTCTAAGAGAAATGGTCTTGTGTCCACAGTAATGGCAGCATGTCCAGAAAACCAATAAACTATCGACTGGCAAAGCGTCTGGTGTTCAGGAAGGTCCGAAAGGCACTGGGTCTGGATCGCTGTACGAGGTGCTACACCGGAGCAGCTCCCATAACCAAAGACACTCTGGAGTTTTTCCTCAGTCTGGACATTCCTCTGTTTGAGCTGTACGGCATGAGCGAGAGCTCTGGACCGCACAGCATTACACTCCCCGATGCCTTCAGACTCACCAGGTACCAAAACCTTAACTTGTTTAAAGCTAGTGTAGTCACTTCGGCTTGAACTTTTAGTTTATTTCTCACTTGCATCTCTTTCTCAGCTGTGGAAAGGTAATTCCGGGATGCAAGACGAAGATCTTCAACCCTGATGAGCATGGCAATGGAGAAATTTGTTTCTGGGGCCGTCATGTGTTCATGGGCTACTTGAATATGCCCGATAAAACCGAAGAGGCTCTGGATGCAGATGGCTGGCTGCACTCAGGTGACCTTGGAAAACATGACCAGGATGACTTCTTGTTTATCACCGGACGCATTAAAGGTAATGACCATCAATCGAAAACAGATCAGTGCTTCCTCTTATTCACTGAAACTGAAACAATTGAGCAGTTTATAATTTCACTTTAAATATAAAGTTGTGCCACATTTAATGAGATTTAGTCTTGTGCATGTAATATAGTTTTTGTTTGTATCCCAGAATTGATCATCACAGCCGGAGGTGAAAATATTCCCCCCGTGCCCATTGAGGACGCAGTTAAAGAGGCTGTACCACTCATCAGCAATGCCATGCTAATCGGAGACAAGAGAAAGTTCCTCTCCATGCTGCTCACCATTAAGGTATCAGTACGCGGCAGATGCGCCCCATATTAACCTCTGTGTTAAGTTTATCCACTAATACCTAACCAGGTACAATGTAATAAAGCAAGTAACACACATGTAAGTCGCTTTGGATAAAAGCGTCTGCTAAATGAATAAATGTAAATGTAATGTAAATATGCAAGCAAGAGTGATCTTTATACATAAACATAAGTTTTTTCTTAACCCACCATGACTGACGAGTGTCATGTTTCACTCAAATTTTTGACTCTATCACCAAAATTAAACATAGTTCATGACTAAAGGAAAAAGTTACTCAACATTGATTCGTTTTTAATGGCCGTCTTGTGTAATCCTGACTGATGTTATCCTGTCCTGAACGTGAATGCTTTAAATCTAATCAGAACATCTCATCCAAGGGCTCATCCAACAGAGTTGGGTTATGTAAGGTTACTGAGAGATAACACTCTTTTTAAAGATGCAAGAGTACATTTTTACTACACTTTAATAAGATCATATCAGTATCAAGTGATAAAAGTTTAGGTGTTAGACAAACAGCGTTTATAAACTGCTGCTTGCTAGTGGACAGTGTGTGTAACTACACGTTCTGCGGTTTTTCTTGGGATCACTGCGCCCCCTGGTGGCAACCAATTATACTAAAATACTTTTACACGTTTATAGATTGAAACATTTAGACGAAAGCACAATTTAGACTTAAACTGTTGATTTAACTCTATTTTGAAGGAGGAAACGCTTTAATAAAAAAAAAAAAAATTTTGCTCTCAGTGTCAGGTCAACAACGAAACGGGCGCTCCAGAAGATGAACTGACTCCTGAGGCGGTGGAAATGTGTCGTAAACTGGGCAGCAACGCCATGCGAGTCAGCGAGATCGCCGGTGGCCGTGACCGAGACATATACAAGGCTATTCAAGAAGGCATCAAGCGGGTCAACGAGAAAGCCACCTCTAACGCCCAGTGCATCCAGAAATGGACGGTTTTGGAGAAGGATTTCTCGATCCCTGGCGGAGAGCTGGGTAAGTTTCCTAGTAATGACCTTGTGGTGTGTTATTTAAGGCTTTTGCAAGTAATTATGTTGTTTAAAATAAAAAGTCTATACAGGCCATTTGTTCAGCTTTTTAAACTGTCACACAGGGCCCACAATGAAGCTCAAGAGGCCAGTGGTCATGAAGATGTACAAAGACCAGATTGAGAACTTCTACAAAGAAGTCTTGACCCCAACCACCCCAGACAACCCTCTGCCTTCTAAATAGGTGTCCAACAAAAGGCCTCGTCACCCGCTTCTGGGATAGGAGACAAAGGGACTGACACGGTCTTAAAGACACACTTGCATAGGAACACCACTCAGACCTTGTGTTTTGCTTGTGTCCATTTTTGAGTTAATATTTGTTCAGGGTTTTGTAATTGTTGTTTATTTCACGCTGTTTACATTTTTCTGTATTTATAACAGGAAGGAAAACACCTTTATAACATACAAAAAGCCATTTGTGAATTTGCTTTTATGGTTATTTACTATTTATTTTCTTGCCTTGTTGTAATGAAGTGTCCTTTGAGCCATGTTCTTGATTTACATGTGGGTGCAGGTGACTTGAATTTCTATATTCAAAGATACCAGTTAATTTATGGTTAGATTTATCAACAAAGGTAAACACTTTAATACCTAACAAGCAAACTTACACATCAGGCATGACTGAATACTTTGAAAAAAGCATTTTGTGGTTGTGCCCCTTCGTCTGCTGCCACCAAAAACAGGTGTTTAAGGACGGTTTGTGAAGATCATTTAGCAAGAATCCCATTCCACGTAAGCCATAAATGTTTCTGTTTGTTTTTGTATTTTCTGTTTTGTCATTTGAATGTTCGTTTTGCTTATGCAGAATTCTTTGTAAAATGAGTCTGTTGTATAGTGTAAATACATATTGCATAGATTTGTTTTTCTGATTTGATGCTTTGCTGCGTCACTCTGACAATCCTCAAAATAGCAAGAGGTTAGATGTCATGCAGTCCTGTGTCAGCATTATGAAAGCTTTATACCATATACCATATAATCTGGATTGAGAACAGGTTATTTCTCTTGCGAAAAAAGGGATATGAAGGAGCCCGTGTGAGGTCAGAATTTGATTCGCCAAGCTATGTTGCATTATTTTTTTTGCTTTGCATGTGCAATAAGGATATATATTTTGACCAAAAATGTAACTGATTTTATTTAAATTGTATGCTGCATAGTAAAAGCGATAACAATGCAATGTAGAAAAAGCATATGGGTTGATCAAAGAGGTTAAATTATTGAAGGTTTTAAAGTTTGTGAATTGGGAAATGCGTCATGTGCTTGAACATACAAAAAAAACAACTGCAAATCACTTAATGCAAACCCAAAGAGATGATTTTCCTTCTGTAAACAGGTTAGTTTTATCTCACTAAAGAGCTTTCTTCAAATACTCAACCTGTTGCTCCAAAATGTGTACGCTCCTGACTGCATAGCATGACCACAGCGAGGCCTTTTTGTAAATAGGAAGACTTAGTTTAATTTGTGCATGAAATGAGACAAGTTGTTTGCTCAATCGGAATGGGGGAGAATGAAGGTAGAGCTAGTAAGTGATTTCCTTTCTTCTTTCTGGGATTTCTATTATGGTTTCAACTAAATTACTCTTCACTCTTTTTCAAATTCAACTTTTTTTTTGTTTGACAGTACTGTGATGGTTTTATGTAGGCCTGATTTAGATTTGGACCATCATTATAGGAAGTCCATTTGGAAATGTGCAAAGAGGAACATGTGAAGTCTCAGACTGTGAAGGATTTGCCTGGTTTTACCTGACTCAGAAAACTCTTGAACTGAGTGAAAATTTGTGTGTTGTGTGACGTTAAGGGTTTCTGCAACGTGCATGTCATTGTTGAAACTGGATTACAGAACATAGTTGACTTTGCGAGATGGAACTCCAGGTTTCTATTTGTATGTATGTATGTGTGAATTATCTCTTTACCGGACAATAAATGTGATATAACCGTGATCAAATATTGAAAGGTCTTGTCTTTTGACTTGAAAGTTGGGATCAAAACTTGCATGTTGTGTCATTTCAATGAAATACAGCTAGTAAATACTCTATACTTTTTTTTATACTCGTCTTTGATGAATGTTTTGCGATAGGATCGCTTAAAATATATATAATTGAAAAGAAACTAGATCAGATGACGGGATTGTAAGATTTTAACCCTGCTAACGTGATCTTGAATGATCAGTTGTTACCACAATGTGAATCACGGTTTTTAGAACTTTGGTTTAAAAACTTTATTAAAAATGAACAAATTAATAGAAATGGCGAGGATGCACTGAACTGATCAAAAGTGGCAGTATAGACATGACAGATTTAGATTTCAGATAAAATCCTATAAAAATGTTTCTACAAAAACATTAACAGCACCACATAATATAAAATGTTTCTTAAGGACCAAATTGATTTCTGAAGGATCATGTGATGCTAAAAACCAGACGTGCCTGACGATTTAAAAAATTTTTTAAATGTTGCTTATCCGTCAAACAATTGAATTACTTAATACGTAAAACATACTTTACTTTTACACTGAAATAATGACACAATATTACTGCTTTTTCATCAAATTAACAACTGTAAATATGAATTAAATAAAACCTAGTAAATGTAACCTACAGACAAGCAGTTAATGACTCCTATTAGCGATGAAAGACGCTGTGAACAGTACTCAAATGACTTTATTCATAATATGATTTTGCAATAAAAACATAAAAAGTAACATCTTTTGCCCTTATTACAACTTGCATCAAATGACCACATGGTGGCATTGTATGCCAAGTTTAACACGTCATACTAAAAGGTTACTCTTCTGTTCAGATCAGACCACGTTATCAGAACATTTATAAAAAACCCAGACCTCCCCAAATCCCACGGATAAATACAGCAATTTCTTCCGCGCTCACAAACACAAATAAAACCACCACTGACTGGCAAAAGACAGCTCTCTGAACCTGTAAGCGAAGTATGTGGAAATGATGCAGTATGAACCGTCGATTAATGTTTCCTCAGACTCCTGATTAGACGCCCACCGTCTACTATACATGTTTATCTGTTTAATATGACCGTCTGAAATATTTGCCTCTCCATTAGTGTCACTTTGCTGCACCCCATGTACAAAACAGAGGTTCTCCACTTCTCTTCTGAAAAAAACAAAACAAAACCTAAAACCACCTGGTCTTAGCTGGTTTAACTGAGTGACAAGTGCCCACAACCACTCTAAGCTTTTCAGCACGGTTTAAATCAAATACATTAACAGACACTTGTTCATCATACAGTGTGCAGTCCTCCCCTTGTAGTGGATAACGATGAGGCTACAACAAAACAAATGCTAGATGTCAACTTGTAGAAATGTATCTCTGATATACAAACACACCCTGCCATGAACTCATAAATTGGCCTGAAGTAACAGTTTCAAGTTCTGATGGTCACGTTTACAGTCTATGACGATATGTGCTGACAAAGAGGGAAAAAAAGAGAAAAGAACTAAAATTCCTTTAAAAACTGGCATTTCTTGACACAATAATTGACAAATCAATATCATATTGCATGTAAATATTGTATAAAACTATTAAAAATACAATTTAGACAATTAAGTACTTGAGTCAGCAAAGCCAAAAGTGCAGAGGTACATAAATAAAAAAATAACCCCCTCAAATAATATATATAAAAAAACAAAAACAGCAACAGCAACTGGGCCTGCTCTTTTTAGAGCTGCCACTCAAGTTCACCAAACTCCACCCCCTTTGCCTCGTGTCCCACCCCTTTATTACAGGCCGACCTGAACCAGTATCCGGTCAAAGGTTAAAGTTCACACACCAAGAACCGGGAGTCAAAAGTTCACGCCCATGACGCTTGAGCATTCTCTCGCACAAATATGCTAAATCAGTAGAAAGTTATAAACATTTTTGTTCGCTATGTTTCAGGCGAATCAGCTGGAGATTCAAAACCTGTGCAAACGACACTCCCAGACTCTCACGGGGTGAAGTTAAGGGCATGTGGTCTACAGCTCAGGCCACGGAGCCTCTTAAAGCTATTAGCATAACAATGGACACAGAGGTAAGGTCAGTGAAGTCGAGATATAGTCGAGGGAGAGAGTCGGAGTCAGAAGCACAGTGAATCGACAGACTGCTGTCTCAGGAGCCACATGAGAGGAAAACAGCGCATCTCATCTTTTCTTTTGTCTCTCCCGCTTAGTCTAATGAATAAACCAGATATGATGACAGAAAACACAGAGATCAACACAGATTTCCAAATACTTTCACAAGCTGCACTAGCAATGCACAACATTTAAGTTCTAAGGCCCGTTTGGCGAACACATAAATGAGGATTGATACATATTGGCATACAAACTGGAATCTCCCCGGGATGATATCCAGGGATCCCACATATATAGAAGGATTGACTAAAGTCAGAGTGAAAGATAACACTGCTGTAGTTCCTAAGAGCACAAAATGAGATGGTGTGAAAAAGGCACTAAGACTAGCCCTAGAGGATAAAAAGCGATACATTCATGGCGTGCGGGGCTTCCTTTTCCGACCACAATCAAAAATACCTTGAAAAACATTGGTACAAAAATAAAATATAAAAGGTTGCAACCCTTGATGCATCAGTGCGTATGGCTACAGGGAGACTTTTTTTATTTCTTTCTTTCCGGCTGATTCGAATATGACCCTCCAGCAGTTCTGGCCCCGTTAAGAAGAGAGCTTCCTGTCCAACAGGATATTGAGGAGGAGAGAAGAAGTGTTGTAGTGTTGATTCATAGCTGCACTTCCTCCTCAAAATACTGTAAGTTTCACTCCTTTTCATGATTCCCCACTGTTTTCGTTTCCTGTGAACATATTTTCACCTCTTGCAGCCCTCTCTCAGGACAAAAGAAGTGAAAAGGGCAGCCCTCCCCCCTCCCCCAAGTCTCCGTGGACTTCCTGTCATGTGGCGGTGGCCTCCAGGTAGCTCTGTAGTTTACGGACAGTTGACTCATCCAGCGAGAAAAGGTCAAAGTCAAAAGTTGTGTTGGTGACATTAAAGTGGCCGGTCTCTTCGATGAGGTTCACGATCTGGAGGCAGGAAATGGGTCAATGGTTTTTGGTCAAAGCCTTTGCACAAACGTAAGCCATTTCCATACACACCCAAACACCCACCTGCTGGAGAACGTTACGCTCTCTCAATGCCATCAGTCTGCGATGAAGATCTACCAGCTCTTCAGTGTACGCCTGAAAAAAGAAAAAAAGAGGAGATGATGATGTCAGGAACAAGAGAACAGAAGTTATTTATTTATTTATATAACAATTTAAAACATTTAAATTATAACTTTTAACTACAAAAAATAGAATATATATATTAATAAAAATATTATATATAAAAATAGAATATAAATTGTTATTGTAGCTTGTTATTGTATTGTTATTGTAGAAGTACAAAGTTAAAAAAGCTCATATATGAGAAAATATGATAAAAGTTAACAATTCAGTCTAACGTACATTACAAAGTTCAATTCAATTCAAAGTAAATATATAAAATTAAACATATCTTTGCTTAGCCATAATTATATGACCAGGAACAAATAATAGATTCATGAGACCATAAATGTATACTGGGGACTATTTTCAGGTGCTCCGTAATATCATTGCGCCTTCTGCACCCATGATACAGCAGGAACGTTTCTTGATTATTACGTATAATTCCTAGACATATTGGCCTAAAAGAGCGCAACTTTTCATTTTCCGTTGGTCTTAGTACATGATGTAACTACAGAAAAGAGGAGTTTTAAATAGGAAAAATATAGAACCTCCGGGGTAATCTTTTGAGAGAAATGCTAATTGTATAATCAGATTCAATGATCTATGCTAAGCTGCAGAGCCACTGCAAGACCCGGAGATCAGCTGAATGGATTTGAAAACGGAAAAACTCAACTGTTTAATTCTACGGGAGTTGGAAAAATAGTGTAGTGTTCCTTTAAGGGGGCACATATGTGACCATGGACCACAAAACCAGTCAGAAATGTCTAAAATTGAGATTTTTACATCATCTGAAAGCTGAATAAATAAGATTTCCATCTATGTATGGTTTATGGGGCAATATATGGGCATGACACAACCATTGGAAAATCTTGAATCTGGAGAAAAAAAAAAAACATTTAAAGTTTCCAAATTAAGTTATATCTTTATGGAACATGATTAATATCCTAATGATTTTTGGCATTAAAAAAAATCTATAATTTTGACCCATACAATGTAATTTTTGGCTATTGCTACAATAGACTGGTTTTATGGTCAAATGACACATATGTGGGCAGCAGATGGCAAAGCAAGGTTTTGAAATTGATTGAAATGATGGGAGTGAGAAATAAAAAATTAAAAGTTTGATTTACCCTTCCTACCTTGTCGTATCCCTTCTTCAGGACCTTTTCTTGTCGTAAACAAGGGTCTGGACTCTTTCTGCCTGACACCTGTATGACAGACAGACAAAAGGAAACAGAGAGGAAAGGAACAAGATGGAAAAAAAAAATCATACAGATGGACTAAAGCGGAGGTTTAACCAAGACATTGATCTATCACAGTGTTTTTCCATTAAGAGTGGACCAGTGCCTGAAGTGCTGCTCCAAATCCCAGTGATCTGACTGGCAGGACCCAGTTAAACAGCATTCCATAGTCATTGGATCAAATGACTGCATGTCGCCACTTCATTTCAGCACTGGGTGCAGCGTAATCCAAGAACTAATGCCAATCATCCATCATCCGACAGTCAACAATCAAGTTACAAAAGAGAAAAACTGTGTGTGCCACAAACTGAACGATCGGCATGACTGAACGAATAAACACACCAACTGGATGACTGTCAAGGCTTAACAAGAAGCCGCCACAGTCCTGAGTATCAGTTCACCTTGTTGTTGGTGGTGCTGTGTTTCAGTGGCAGAGCTGGTGGGTCTCGACTGGGACGCTGTGGCCCGTCGCTGCAGTCACTCTCGCTGTCTAAACTCAGCCTGTGAAAAGCAAACCAACTCTGTGAGGAAATTAACCAAGCAAAAATGTTTCATTCTGTCGTATACTCTACCAGTCAAACATTTTTCAACAGGGAGCTTTTTAATGTTTTTTTTTTATCTCTTCTGTTCAATAAGCCTGCATTTATTTCACCCAAAGAAGAGCAAAAACAGTACAATTGTACAATATTTTTGCATTGTAAACTAACTGCTTTCTATTTGAATACATTTAAAAATGTAATTTATTCTTGTGATTTCAAAGCTGAATTTTTACTATCATTACTTCAGTCACATTATCCTTTAGAAATCATTGTAATATTCTGTTTTGTTGCTTAAAAAAACATTATTATTATTATTATTGTAACTATACTGAAAACAGCTGAGTACAGTTTTTTCAGGTTTCTTTGATGAACAGAAAGTTCAAAAGAACATTTATCTGAAAAATGAAAATGAAAAACATTGTCTATCACTTTTGATCAAGTTAAAGCATCATTGCTAAATAAAAGTATTCATTTCTTTTACCTTAAAATTATATATTGGAATTATATACACACACACACACACATACATATATACATATATATATATACATATATATATATATACACATACACATATACATATAC
>JAUYWG010000041.1:7093304-7104587 GCA_034779775.1 Enteromius afrohamiltoni
GAATTATACACAAGTTTTTTCTCTGAAGTTCAGAAGGCCATTAATGGTAAGTGGACACACAATTTATTTGAACTTATTTTGTGTCCAAGTCCAAATTTTTTTTTTTTTGGAGGAACCTTTTTCATTAAAAAAATATTCATGCACTAAAAATGTGTAACTATAACTCTGGTTAAAATAATGATTTTTAACTTTTTGTCTTTCTTTCTTTTTTTCTTCTCTCTAATGTGTACAAAAGAAAAAAGTGACGTTTATCCAGAAGCCTCAACACAGGGCACTTAACAGGTATTATCATTTTGAGTAGCCGCATTCTAAAGTGTTGATGCACATTCACCAGTTTGTGCAGAATACAAAATTATTTTTAGAATTATTTTTTGGATGGATCTATGTGAAGAAAATTCTGATGAAAGGTTTATACCACTAATCTACATGTATGCCTGGATTATTCACAGAATTGTAAACTGCCACCCAGTGCTGAAACCACTGGAGGTGTTGAAGTTGCTGTTCTCCACCAGTAGAGGGCATCACTGACTGACAGCCAAACCTGGTTACCTTGGCTATTGTCTGTAATAACCAGCATAGTACAGAAATCGCTGACAGCTGTCTACTGCACACTTCTGACACAAAAAAGCATTATGCGTGTAATATTAGACATGGAAATATTAAACAAGAGTATATATATTAGATCACTAGCATAAACTGTGTACAATAACTATTACATGCTTTTTCCTGTATTGCACACTATATTGCATTAAAACAGTGTTCACAATGCACCTTCTTGGTATAAACACTTGGAAATAAAACGTAATGTATTAAAGACCATATGTGCTCATTTCTATGAATAAGTTATAGTGTATTTTATTTCGTGACATTTTAATCCCTTTGTAATTGGACAGTCATTTAACTTAGTTGGCTGCGACTACACCATTTCTACAGTCCAATTAAAATTAAAGACTTTTTTGCTTTTTTATGATGCTTTATAACAAACTTAAAACAAACAAAAAAAGTGTACCTTTAAAAAAAAAACACTGATCACCCTAAATAAAACCACTAGTTTCTATTGTTTGTTTGCATAAGCACATCTCCAAATCAATTGCCCAGTCACCAAAATGAAATTGAAATGCTAAATGAATGAATCATGTTAAATCATTTGTGTAATGCAATAACTCTAAAGATGTTATTTCATTGTACTGGAAACAGATTTAAAAATATTCTTTGTTCATTAACAAGTGTTTCTGTAACCTGTTACACAGCATGACAACTGAACAAGCTGAACAGTTTTATACACTGCTCAAAAAATAAAGGGAACAACACAATGTAACTCCAAGTCAATCACACTTCTGTGAAGTCAATCTGCCCACTTAGGAAGCAACACTTCACAATCGATTTCACATGCTGTTGTGCAAATGGAATAGACAACAGGTGGAAATTATAGGCAATTAGCAAGACACCCCCAATAAAAGAGTGGCTTTACAGGTTCTTCTCAGTTCCTATGCTTTCTGGCTGATGTTGTGGTCACTTTTGAATGCTGGTGGTGTTTTCACACTAGTGGTAGCATGAAACGAAATCTACAACCCACACAAGTGGCTCAGGTAGTGCAGCTCATCCAGGATGCACATCAATGCGAGTTGTGGCAAGAAGGTTTGCTGTGTCTGTCAGTGTAGTGTCCAAAGAATGGAGGCGCTACCAGGAGACAGGCCAGTACATCAGGAGATGTGGAGGAGCCAGTAGGAGGGCAACAACCCAGAGGCAGGACTGTTACCTCCACCTTTGTGCAAGGAAGAACAGGAGGAGCGAGAACAGGAGGAGCAGATGACAGAATCTGGAGACGCCGTGGAGAACGTTCTGCTTCCTGCAACATCCTCCAGCATGACCGGTTTGGCAGTGGGTCAGTAATGGTGTGGGGTGGAATTTCTTTGGAGGGCCGCACAGGCCTCCATGTGCTCACCAGAGGTAAACTGACTGCCAGTAGGTACCGAGATGAGTTCCTTAGACCCCTTGTGAGACCATATGCCGGTGCGGTTGGCCTTGGGTTCCTCCTAATGCAAGACAATGCTAGACCTCATGTGGCTGGACTGTGTCAGCAGTTCCTTCAGGACAAAGACATTGATGCTATAGACTGGCCCTCTGTTCCCCAGACCTGAATCCAATTGAGCACATCTGGGACATCATGTCTCGTTCCATCCACCAACGCCATGTTGCACCACAGACTGTCCCAAGAGTTGGTGGATCCAGTCCAGGTCTGGGAGGAGATCCCTCAGGAGACCATCCGCCACATCATCAGGAGCATGCTTAGTAGGGAGGTCATACAGGCACATGGAGGCCACACACACTACTGAGCCAAGTTTTTGATAAAAATATTTCATTAATTCAGATATAGGATGTGATATGTTAGTGTTCCATTTATTTGTTTTGAGCATTGTACATTTAAAGGTTAAGAATTTAAAAAGTCAACAACTACAATTTTAACCAAAGAACTAAGATATCTGAAGCATGAAAACACATACAATTGTAATTTAACAAGGTAACAAGCAACATCTTTAGAAAGTTTAATCAGCGTGGATAACTATAAAAATAGAATAATTTAACCAGTATGTTGGTTATTTACAGCGCTCGAGTTCAGCTATAGACAGCAAACAAGGTTTCCAAAAGCACATTGTCATTGAATTATTTACTAAATTGCTTTTTTTAATTATTATGAAATGATACTGGTACACTACAAATTTAACGACAGCAAACAAAGTATTTATAAAGGCACATAAATCATACAAAGATATCAAAAATGATATGAGGGAATTTGCTTAAACATCCTAATAACAGCTATAAATAAGACATAAAACATCACAAAACGCTTAGGAAGCTAAAAGTCAATAAAATATGACACTGAGATCAGGTAAACACTAAAAAGGGAAAACGGTTAGAAAATAAACATTGTGGACAAACTGTATACATTTTCTTGTACATTTATTGGTGGTTTTCCCCAGTAATATTCAGTCTGTCATGCAGCATACAGTCTTTTTAAAACAGAGACTTGACTAAATGTTCATGCTCCTCTGCATCCGCTCCAGCGCAGCCTCCTTCTCCTTCAGGAGATCCTTCAAACGTTCGATCCTTTCGCGTCGTTTGATCTCCTCAGCATCCAGTGTCTCCAGTGTATACAGTGACTGTGTTGGGAATGTGTCTATTTTGAGTCCTTTCTCTGCGAATGACATGCTGGGGTTGTCCGATGCTGCACGTGATGTAATATTCACTATACTGTCGGGAGAGATGTCGTGTGATGTTTCACAAGTAGAGCCTTCTACCAGAGCTTTGCCTTCATGTGGATTTTTTGATGAATGTTTTTTCCCTGCTTTCTTAAGAGGATCCTGATTTTTTTGCTGCCGTTTCTGAGGTTGCCGACTCTCTTCTGGGGTTTTATTTAAGCAGTTTTTTCTTGTCCCTTTGTGTGACTCAATAGCAGTACCTGGATTAGGTCTGTCTTGTGAATGGAGGGATGAAGTGGCTTCTGCAGCCCCCAAAACAGTCCCACAAGGACAGGCTGTGCACGCCTTACCTTTTTTTGAGCGCGGTGGGGTCTTCCTTTGAGAGGAAGGTGATAAGGTTTGACTAGAAGTCTGTTTTGCTTTTTGTTCAGTGTTACCAGAACAACCTGCAGACATTTCTGATTGCATATGAACTTCATCAGCTGTAGATTCTGTTGGTGAACAAACCGCTTCTTGAAAAGCTGAACTGTTTTCAGTGGGAACAACGGAACATTTAGAGGCGGGTGAAATGTTTGTAGAGCTCAGAGAGGGATTATCTTGACTCCTACCCTGCTCCTGCTTTTTTCTTTTGACCTTCAAGCCTTCATCCTCCTCTGTTTTTGTGTAGGGAACCTAGCAATTGAACAAAGTCTCATGAATTGAATCAATTCTGTTACTCCTACAGTCATAACTCCTCCAAAACAAAAAAACATTATTTTCCACACACATTACGGTTTCTCCTGGCTTCCTGAAATTCCTTCGATTTGTTAAAAAAAAAAAAAAAAAATTGTTCTAAAAAAGCGAGGTGTGCTCTAATTGCATCATATGACCCCTTTCAGATTTTGAACTAATATTTATCTTTACATTGAATACAGCTTCATTTCAACTAAAAGTATACATTTATATATAAATAGATTTAGTTCACAATAACAACGCTGCTTTAAGAAATATGTAAATGCTCTGTATATTACAACACAATTTGGATACTTGAAAATGCAACTTGCCTGCATCATTTGCTGTATTTTTGACTGCAACTTTGACTCCTGAATGACCTTACGAAGGCCATCTAATGTGCGTTTGTTTATGATAAGTCTCTCTGCCAGCTGATCTGGCTTCACAGTCGGCTTTGCTCTTTGCAGGCGAATTTGTACATCAAAGTTAATTCCAAATTCTTTTCTTAGCTGGCAGTCAGTCTTGGGTTGACTCCTCTGATCAGAGTCTGGATTTACACAGCCCTGGGATGGAGGAGAGAAGAAAGCATTAAATGTCAGCCTATTGAAAGATGTTGTTTCATTAAAACTAGCACAGATGATGTGTGAATTTGGGATATTACCTCTTCAGTTTCATAAGTAGCTTGACCACAGACTTTCTGGGGTGTTTCCAAAATGCTGTCAGTTTCAGCAAGGGCTGTGTCATCTTGGCATCTCGTCACAGGCGGACTTCCACTCCCCAAGTCTTTATCTGCCTCCATATTCACATTTCCAGAAAAAACGCTCAAGTGGCTTTCAGCTCTTTCATTTCCCTCAAGCTGCTTATCCATCCGATCACTCGTTTTGGTTAAAATATCGCCACAACTATCTTTTTCCATTTCTGCATGAGCCGGATTTTCCCCTTCGTTCTGAGAGACAGACTTTGTGTGCTGAACTTCCTCAGATTTGTTCTGAGAGGCAGCTTTCTTCACTTTAGCACGAGTCTCTGACTTGGGTGGAATGTATGACACAAATATTACATTCGAATCTTCATCGCTCTCTTCAACCTCAGTTTGACTCGGGGTAGGCAAATTTCCCGGGGAACCTCCCAGACAGGTGGATGTTTCCTCATCATCATCACAGAGATCAATAATTTCACTAACATTTCTTTTGGGGTCTTGCTTAGAAGAGTTTGTCCCCAGAGCGGAGCTGGCAGGCAGGGCAGGGGAGGTGCTGACAACTCCCCTTTTCCCACCTTCGCTGATCATCACATCCTTGGCAATCTCTGAATTTTTCTTGGCCACAAAGTAGACTTTCCCATTGCACATGACCAAGGCGTTGTCTTTGCCTGGGGTGATCTTTTCTTGGCTGGTCTGAGGAGGTGGTGTGGGTTTGCTTAGTACAGTTTCATTTGCCATCCCAACTGTATTGACTTGCTTGACACTTTCTTTTATAGTATCAGAATTGACATTCGGTGTCGTTACAGGTACAAGGCAAGGAGCGGATGCACCCGTTCCCTCGTGGACGACCCATTTTAGGGGGGTGTTCACTTCTTCATTTGTTTTAGGAACACAAACAGGTGTTTGCAGATTTGTAGGGGGATTCTGAAACAGGGTCTTCTGTATTTGACTTGGCTTTGTAACCGAAAGCACCTGCTGGTCAGAATTCAGCTTCACAGAGTTCACAGGAGAAACGAGCACAACCGTTGGTGGACTCTTGTGGAGGTTAGGGGTGTTACTCACAGAGTGCATTATTCGGCATTTGATGGACTGTGGGAGTGCAGTCGCTGGCAGAGTCCTTACTTTCGCATTGGGAGGGATTTGCAGGAAATGACCGTTTGGGAGAACGGGTGATTTAACGGTAACAGGCAGCGTCTGGACCGCCACCAACCCCTGTCCATTGAGCTGAGGAGGTAACTGGACTGAATACTGGGAAAGCGATTGTGTTGAAAGAGGAACATGTACTGGCTTTGAATTGTGAAAAATGACGTCATTAGTTCCACCGTTTTGAGTTTTGACAGTTTTAGATACAGTTCTGACCTGCGGCAGGGTTTTCAGGACATACCGTCCATCTGCTATAGGCTGAAGAGAGGGAAGCCGCATCTGTGTTTGGGATGAAGCAGCAGCTGGTGGATGAGCCGGTTTTGCATAGGCTTTCAGTTCCCCACCCTCTCTTTCTGTACTAAATGGTGTCTGATAAAACTGTCCATTTACTTTCTGAACAGGAATTAACTTCATGACGTTTTTCCCATCGGGTCCCACCGCAGGCATTGCTTGGTAATAGACTCCTGTTCCACTAAAACATGAAGAAAAGATATACATCAAAATTATTACGTTAACTATTAAGACACATACATTATATAAATACATACATGTATTAAACATAAATAAGAAATGTTTCTTAAGCACCAAATTATCATAATACAACGATTTCTAAAAGACCATGCAAAACTGAAGACTGGAATAATTGCTGGGAATAAACTGAATTAAAATAGCCTACAAAATTGGAGGAATACAATATTACTATTATCATCATCATCCTTTAAAAAAAATACAGGTTTGTAGATCATACGAGACTTACTCCACACATCAAAAAACACAACAGACTACAAATGTGTGCTTATGGTTTGAATTATTCAAATATGTTGCTTACATGTAGCATCCTCTTTGCTAACCAAATCCATATTACTAAATTCATTCAATTAATGATCAAGAGATTGAATTAACATAAGTTTTAGCCATGTGTAAAACTGTAACGTGTTACATCAAACATCTAAATATTTATCACACCTGTCAGCTGTCCACTAATTTAGGTGCATCTTTTTAGAAATAAATATCGAGTTTCTACTGATGCATTTTTTTTAAATGTGTTCGGTTTTGCGCGTTCTGAGGTAACATACACGCTCGCGACAAGAAGTCACCAAAACACTCGCCATTTTGGACAACGAGCGACCAAGAACACACGGTTTTTAACGCGAAGACGCAGAGTTGATAAACTTACCCCTCCATCATGAATATCTGTAGGCATTACACCTCAAGAAATACTTGTTGTCGATATTTTGTTCAGCGCATCGTTAAGATTATATTCAGCAACTTCAAAGCTGATTTTTACAGGATGTTACCCTCTCGCCGGAAATACGTTTACCAAAATAAAAGACACTTGAACCCTCGGATGAGTAAAAAAAGGGGGGTGGGTGTGGAAGGAAGAAGAAAAAGGACGAAAGATCAAGGGTAATGAATGAAAAAAAATATATAAAAAATAGAAAATGGAAAAGCTGAAATCGAAAAAATTTAAAATATAACAAGCACAAGTGAAAGAGAGAGCAAATAGGAAGAAAAAAAAGGAGAATAAATGAAAATAAAGAACAAAAGAAATTTGGTAATAATATTTCTCAATAGGTTTACACTTATAACTGCAATGAATTAAAACAACATTCAATTTTACTACACATACTTACCAGAACAACAAAGCATTAATATTTGGAAGCTTGTTTTCTCCAGTAAATGAACTCCTGCTCAGCTGACGAATGTTAAACTCTCTATTGTGTGATTCAGCGTAAAACCCTAATTTTAGAAAAAGTCCTGGCTAAAAAAATACATATATATATATATATATATAAAAATACACACAGAGATGAATAGCTATATTAGAAAAATCTGCAGATTTTAATAATCTTTGCTGCATTACATGCCAATGGTAAAACGATAGGTTAAAGATATCTTAATATCCTTTTATATTAATTCTTTTGATATTCCTATTTTGGTTCACTTCCAGCGATACTGGGGTGTTAATGTGACCCCATTAGTAATCTGGTCAATTATACACATCTTCAATGGTCAAAACCAAATGTGGGCAATTTGAATCTTTTAAAGAGGAATGTCTGAAGAACAACGTTGTAGCTGGAAATGTATACTCCCAAACCAAATTCAAAAGAGCACCATTTATTTATCCTTTAAAATTGTTAGTTGCACAATTAAAATGCTACATATTAAACAAAACTATACAATCAAAACATGAAATATACAGTATGCATACAGTTTATCCTACTTCCCTTTATCTACCCAGGCAAAAAAATTACACCTGGCCTGAGGATTGGAGGCATGGCCTTGAGGACGAGCGCATACAAAAAACTGCCGGCCTAAATTAGGTCCTGCTTTTTTCACAGTCCGTAAGACACAGGGCTCATTGTGCGATTTACACAGTGGGGGTTGAGGAGGCCCATGCAAAACCGCTTTCCAAAAACCAGTGCATGGCTCCTTCTTACAGTTCTTTGACTTGACTATGGATGTAGATTCTCCTTTCACTTTATCCTGATTTTCAGTCTCCATCTCTGTTACCAAAGAAAGATTGGTCTCCATTTGCAAATCTCTAGAGCAGCTCCTGATGTCGCTCTCACTACCTGGGCTATCCTGAGAGGATTTGGTCTGTTTTGGGCTCAAGTTTCCACTGGAAGGAATCGATGGGGTTTGTTTAGGCTTAAAGAAAGCTAAAAGACTTCCTTTAGCATTGCTTTCAGTTTTCATCAGATTGCTTCTTTTGGCTTTTTGTTCATTTGCATCTTTTTCTCTACATGTAGGTCTCTTCTTTGCCACATTCTTTCCCTGTACTACAGGATTCAGGTTCTCCCGAATCTCTCCAGAATCTTGTGATCCAGGTAGACTCTCTTCAGAGACTTTAGAAAACTTCTCTCTCTCTGAAACTTTGACAAAGAAGTCTGAAAGTTTCTGCTGTCTGCCAGTGAACTCAGGCATGTGACGTGTGCACAAGGGTGGGCACTTGGGACTAGACTGGAGGGTACAGCTGAGCTGCGCCCATACGGGACAGTGATCGGATCCCTCCACCTCTGGCATAATGTCCACGCTAATAAAGGCAGACTTCACCAGACTGTGGTCGGCGAAGATGTAGTCAATCCGTGTGCCATAGTTGGTCTGCCTGGCACCCGTAAGCGTGGACCAGCACGTGAAGGCGTTGGAGCGCTTTGGGTGGAAATGGCGAAAGGAGTCCACAAACTTGCCACCAGAGGCAGATTTCTGGGAGATATCTGTAGCTTCATCTTCAGTATTTCCATTTTCAGTCTTTTCTGCTGTTGCAAACAGAAAATGATCCAGCCATTTCCTTCCCGGATTATCTTCAAAGTTATCCTAAATAACAGAATAGTAATAAGAGTGCATATGGGCTAGTATATGTGGAACTTATAATTAACAATAAATAACAATAAATATACCTCTTCCTTGTCAATTTTAGATTTTGTCTTATCCAGTTGCAACAAGATATTTGCTTAGTAACCTAGTTTATATTTTTAGATTATAACATTGTGTGTCATCACCCATGATGAAATCTCATCGGCTATTATATAGAGTGAAACAGCTGGGTTCAAGATATGAAAATCCCATTGATTTTGTCCATATGGAACTGAATTTTAATAATGCCTTCCAAACTGGATGTATTGAAAGGTTATCGTTAGGGCCTTTTGGACCATGGGACACTTTTCATAGTACCCAAACTAATTGTGGAACTACCCACTTTTTGGCATGTTTGCACTTTCATTTGGAGGAATTAAATTTGGAGCTTAAATTAGCTCCTACTTCAGAGTAGGGTCAAAAAAGGTTCTAGCAACTATTAGTGATGCAAGTGTACACTGATTTCATGTGCCAAATGCACATGAAACACCAGCTACCCAACATTTAAAAGAAAGCCATGTAAACATTTATTTCACAAACATGGAAAACAGTGATAACGGCATTTACGAGTTGTCTTCAGTGTTGTGTTCTTCAATGCAAGTTGTCAAAGGATTTAATCTCTTAGCCCAACTTTTCGCTCTTGACACACAACAAAACTAGCTCTGATCACGGCATCTTTTTTTTACCTGTTGACATTTGTTAATGTCACGCAAACACATCACTGTCTGCCACTTCAAAGTTCCTGCTGCTGATGCCAATGAAACCCTTGTTTCATAAAACAATTTCACCAAACAAGCCAGGTTTATTTCAGTTAGTTACTTATTTTGAACCAAATCAAGTGGTAATAAGATTGACTGAAATAAACCTGGCTTATTCGGTAAACTTGTTTTATGAAAAAAAAAGAAAAAAAAAAAGGGGAAAACAGCCAGAGGGGAAAAATTGGTTCTCAAGAACTAAGTACCTAGAACTATGTAATGTGAAAGCCCCTAATCAATGGTGTATGCTTTTATTGAAGCTTGTTTGCATTTCCTCCTCTATCTAAGTGAGCATGGCAATAGGAAGTGCAAACTGAGAGAAAGTTCTCAGTTTAACTATTGTTTGTAAATGTTTCTTCAAATGATTTGGTTTATCCGCTCTGTATTTAAGTGCATTGTTAATTGCATTTATTTACTTAAAGGTGCACTATGTAAATTTTAGCGGCATCTAGCAGTTGAGACTGTGAATTGCAACCAGCGCCTCCACTCCCCTCTCCCTTTAGAGAAGGAACGGTTGCCGCCAGAGGATCATGACAGTCTGAAGACAGCGGAGTTAGCCAGAAATTAGGTTACTTCCCAAATGTTCACAGTGTTGTATTCACAAGAACAACATATTAACAAAGTGCACTGTTTGTCTTTTTTATAACTCTTAAGGATTTTAAGACTTTGTCTTGGAAATGGTCTTAGATTTGCAACCACGTTATGTTGTGACACCAAGCCAGGACAACTAAAGTTAACAGAAATCTTGAAATAATGATGGAGGAATATGTTAAAGGACCTACCACATCATCTGGGTCGCAGTGGTCTATGGGTCGATGAGAAGTATTAACATCTCCCAATACAATCACGTGACTGAACAGTGACAGAGGAAAGGGTTAATCAAACAAATACACATCTTAAGAAATTTTCTTTGTTAAATGTCTCTCTCTCTCACCTCCCTGAGCTCAAGATGGCTTCAGCTCTGCTTTGGAGGAGCTGATAAAACTGGAGTTTGTACTGTTTTCTCTCAGGTTTGTCTGGATCAGCTCTGGGGCAATAAACATTGATAACGGTCAGTTTCTGTGGTCCATCTTTGCCACTGGAAAAAAAAAAGAAAAATAATGTTCACGACATGTTAGACATAGTAGTAAATGAACAAATGGTTAAGATCCTTAAACTAACATAAAGTGATGCTGAGTGATGAGAGCCCTCCCTTCATTGTCCAGCGCCAGAAGCTCCTCACTGGACAACTCAACCTGGTCACCATAGCAACCAACAGCCTCTCCCTGATTTGCCAGCAGACCTGTCAATCCTTCCTCAGCCAGGAATGGAGCAGCGCTATCTTTACAATATGTTGCTACACCTGGTCATGGAGAAAATCAGGTTGCAGACAGCGGTTATAAAAACAAGGCTAATTTGGGTTTCTTTAAAAATATATATA
>JAUYWG010000041.1:7104606-7139009 GCA_034779775.1 Enteromius afrohamiltoni
TAATGTATAACATTACAGTTTTTTAAATGTCGCTTTACTGCCGTTTAATGATTCTTTAGGCTGCTTTACCCGAGTATCCACTTCGTCCTCGGCTAAAACTAAAGTAGGAATTGTAGCCATCAACAATTGCTGTCTTCTCATCCAACAGGTCACCTGAAACAAAATGTAGGCTTAGCTGTAAAAGTATGAAAGCACATGTGCCCTATTTTATTTAATCAACCCATTCAAAGCCCTGCGTTTCTTTAAAACACTTACGCGTAACTTTAGTCTCTTGGACGCAGATTATATCGGCATCGAATGAATCCAGAATTTTCTTAATGCCATTTTTAAACGTTCGTATACCGTTTATGTTCCAGGTTACAATCTTCATGTTTATGCTGTGAAACACCGTCCGGCGACTCAAGCTGATGCATGTGTGAAGAACACGCCTTATTCAGCCCGCTGCCATTTTGATTCGAAAACGAGGCTGTGAGGGTATATATATATATATATCTTTATCTATGGCGTAGACCACAGACCTTGTTCTTCTTCTTCTGTAGATTTTTATGGCAGTTTACAAGCGAAGTGTATTACCGCCACCTACTGGACTGATGTGCAATTTATTGGGTGGATTCTTAAAGGATTAATAAAAAAACTAAAATACATTCGAAAGCTCTATATCCTGTTCGCTAACCGTGTCTCTTTGATAAATGATACTATGGAACTAGTGAAGTTTCCTGACCTGGGCTCTCCCAATAATGACTGCAAAGAGAAATCTTCTTTTGCTGTACTGACCAACCTTCTCAATTTTTCTCTTTGTCTAGACTAGAGAACCTTTCACATTTTAACAGCACATGCTCTGCATCTTCTCTGACTCCACAAACCTCGCAGTTCCTCGCAGGATGTTTGTTTATGGTGAATAAATTACAGTTTAACCCAGAGTGACTTATTCTCATCCTATATAACCAGACCTCCTCCTGTCTGTTTGTGTAATTGCGTTTTCCCTTTGAAATTTCAGGTTGTAGGTTATACAAATGCCTGCCCTTCGCCCCTTTGACTGCCACATTATTGTGTTCACTTTTTGAGTACAAACCTATTGTGTTAAGCTCCACTGTGTCAAATATTCCCTACTCGTTTCGACTTTTTTTCTTGATTTTATTTGTCTTGGTGTTTCGAAATGTTTCGTTTGTGTGCTCTTTTTTTCAAACTGCCATGCAATAGGAATGGCAGGGAATCCTTGCTTAATAATAAACATTCAACCGCATATAGAAAATAAAATAAAGAGCAATTTAATACAAACCAATGTCTCATTAAATCGATCAATTAGAGTTTCAAACACATCTAAGCCTTCGTTCATGTTTTCTTGTGTTAAGAATGACAGATTGGACGCCACACTTTTTTATTTTATTTGAAGTTTTGTTGATATTGTGAGTGCACACAAATTATGATAGGCTATACTCTTACGTTTTAATTTTCCACTCTTATTATGAAAAAAAAATGGAAATGATCGAACAGCTTCACTCTTTGCACAAACTATTAAATTTGTCATATCACCATTTATAGGTCTTTATCTTCATTTATATATATGAAATGCATTACGTTTTTTTATATCTCAAACTGTGTTTATTTGAGAAGGCAAACCTGATAAAATATCTGCTTTCCTCACTGAATTGTTAGGCTATTTTAGAAATAAAAACGTAAAACGTTCCAATTATGTTACTAAATAAACTTAACAAGGAAACGAAACGAAATACAATCACTTTTCCATAAAAAAGAAATTGAATTAATAGCCTACATTCTAAATACATACAGATTATTTCTAACATAATAAGTGCATAATATAATGCATATTTGCATTAAGTGTCTGAATGAAGCGATCGATGCCCAGCTTTTTTCTTTGTCACTTTGATATGTCTTTGATGTTATTATAAAGACATTCATAATCTTGCCGGAGTTTTTCTTCCATGTGATACGACTAGCCTGTTATCCTCACAGCCTCTTTTATAATTTATTTTATTATTTCTATTAATTTATTTTGCTATGCTTATTTATTTTGTTACAAAGCAATTTTTTAAAAGAATCAAGTATACAGAAGCCAAATTAAACCAGTGCAGAAAATATGTATTTGTAAACCTCAAAATACTAATAAAAAGACTATTTCATAGCTGTAGCCTATGAAAAAATACAATTTGTTAAATGTCAAATTTAAAACAATGGTTACTTCATGGTGTCTATATTTTTTATTATTTAAAATGTAGCTCTTAATGTATATTAATTAATTAAACCATCAGTGCTCATGTCTGTGATGAGATATAGAAAAGACTGCAAGAAAAACATACAGCATGTTTAGTAACTGAAGCCCTCTTTTTGCCCCAGTATAAGTCAAATGTAAACATGTTTACTCAAATTCAAAATAATTAGCATCCAAAAAAAAAAAAAGGCTATGGAATTTATGTACTGCACTGCAGACAAACACACATACCAACATCTACAACCGAAGTCTGTTATCAGTCTTAATCTGAATGTTTACTGAAGGGAAGGGTTTGTACTTGTTCAGCTAAGTCAAGGATGACAAGTAGACTTTTCCATCTACACCAGGACAACATACTGAAGCTGATTTTATTACGCTTCAACTGAAGAAATTTAGGATTTTTTTTATCATCAAGACAGGTACAGTACACACCCTTCATTAAATCAGAATCTCATTCGATAGTATATCATTTACTTGGTAAAAAATGTATTCTGCTTATATTAAAAATGCTGTATTACAACACTGGCTTACTGAATGTTCATATTGCTTTTTTTTCTAAATAAACCAGTGATCAGTAGTTTGTTATTGAGTGAATACAACTTTGAAATTTAGCTACAATCATTTGATTTGATTGACATTTTGTGTTAAGAATGCAACATAGGCTTACGGAAATGTTTAGATGAAAAAAACAAACAAACTCAGATTTATGTTTCTTTTAGAATGGAAGTAAAGGTGTATGTCGAAGGAGTCCAGCGTATAGTTTGTGGAGTCACTGACAAAACAACATGTCAGGAGGTGGTCGTTGCTTTAGCACGGGCACTTGGTAAGTGAATGTGTGAGCCAACATCTTGGAGCTAATTATTTCATGAAACAACTCTCAAAAACATAAACATGAAGAAATCATAGAATAAGTCTGCACTCGTTTCTGAAACGGAACATTCATAAGAAGGTCAAATGCTCTTAAAGGCCTGAAAGGGACAGGTAACAGCAAAATAAATGTGTCATGATATATATATACATGATATACATGATAGACCACAAAGGAAAATTTTGGAAGTTAAAGTAAAACTGTTACAGTTAATGCCTTTATTAAAAAGCTTTCTGACTCTTCAAACAGCTGCATCCCTGATAAGTAGTTTATTCTAGCTTGTACTATTCTGGACAATGTTTCAAAGTTTGTATTGTTAGCTCTTCTTGTCTTAAATTGTCTCTCTAAGATGAATCGCTTTATCATTTCCAAGTCGCTGTAGATAAAAACATCTGTGTTTGTTCCGAAAATATCCCTTTTAATATTGTTCTCCCTTAGGTCGTACTGGTCGATATACTCTGAGAGAAAAATTCAAAGAATATGAACGTAATGTGACTCCAGATGAACGTCTCTTGGAGTCCTTGGAGAAATATGGTGAGCAAGCTAAAGAGGTGCAGCTCACTTTGAAGTATATCCGTCCATCCCTTGGGGAAGAAACAAACCAGCCCAAAGCCCAAATGAGGCGTGCAGAGGTGACAGGGAGAGCGCGGAGAGGTAGCGGGGCAATTGCCCAACACCGCCAGAGCCTCCCACCACTGTCACGCCTCTGCCTCCACTCAGAGCCACCACCCGAGGAACCGAAGAGACCCAAGCGGAAGTCGCTAACGCTAATGGAGGAAGCATGGGGTTGGCTGGAAAACTTGGGCAGAGGCGGGAAGCAGCAATCAGGACGAGATAAGGGGAAAGACAAGGAGGGCAATAAAGGAAATGGGTACTCAGATAACACAACCAAAATTTCCCTGGCCTCTGGGACGCCTCAGGCAAGAGACAAAAAAAACAAAAATAGACCAGCACCACATCAGCCTTTGATCAGTTGCCTTGGGAACCGTGGGAGAAGCACTTATGAGGGTGTAGTATGTGAGAGACGAGAGGAAGAGGAAAGAAAAAGTACAGAAGAGGACCCGAAAACCCATAATGCAGTGATCCAAACAAGCCACCAAGAGACTGAAAGTGAGGAGATTGTGGAGTTAAGAAGACTAGTTGTCCAACAACAGGCCAGTCTCCAGGAATTAAAGCACAAAATTGAGTCAACGGACCAGTTGATCCTTGACCTTGAGCAGCAGCAAGCTACCAGGGAGTCTTCCGAGCTCCTGTCGGAAGAAGAGGAGCAGCTCAAGTTCTGGCTCAATGAGCTTAAGGCGGAGGAAGTCTTTGAGAGAGACCTTCAGAAGCAGTTCCTTCAGATAAAAGAGGAAGCTGCTGAGTGCAAAGCTAAGCTGGAAGAGTACAAACAGAAATTGCAAGTGATGGACTTGAGAAACTCCCAGCAGCAAACAGGTCATGAAGACATCACTGGAGGGAATATCCAAGCAGATGCAACAAAAGCTGGCCAAACAAGCATAAAAAAAACACAGATCTCAGCAGACGGATCATGTGGAGATGCTGGAACAAAAAGGGTGGTGACAAAGCTGGAGTCCAAACTCCCGTATGTCCTTGTTTCAGCAAACCAGATATCAAATCCTCCTTTAAGTGGACCAGAAGACCTGAGGGAATGGTGGACACGATGGTCTCAGAGCCAGACTCAAACATCAATGACTAAACACAAGATAGTTCACCGTTCTGAAATCACCATACAGTTAGGAAGCACCAGAGTTTAAGCAGTCTGAAACTTCTAAACCTCCTTACTTTCAGGCTTCATGGATACCTCATTTATAAGTGTGCAAAGGCATGAAAATGATGTTTAAAGGATCTGTACAGTACTTTGTTCATAAAAAATTAAACCTAATACTCCTTTGATTCTCATAAAATGTTTATTTCAATTGTTTCATTCAAGACCATTAACAAAAGTATATAGGAGAACCTTAAGGTTCAACACAAACCCAGAGTGCTCCAGAGAATATTCATGTCAGTAATAGTTCCATTTTTCATAAGAAGCACTGCAAATAGCCTCTATCCACGTAATCAAATTTCTTTGTATGTTTTTAAAACATACTCATTACACTTCCCCCATTTTTCATGGCCTGCATACATTTGCTTGTTTTATTCAGGTTTTCAAGAAGTCCACCCAAGTAAAAGCACACTTTACATAGAGTATATTTCAACCCACAGGTATGGGGGGGGATGCACACCAGTATTCTCTACTTGGGAGGGGGAGGTTGAGAGCCACCCTACAATTGCTCTTATATTTTGGTGGCTGTTCAAGGATAAAGACACCAATTTTTTTTTCTTTTAATATTTTTGTTTTGTTTTGTTTGTTTTTAGGCACCTTTTTCTTTATTCATTAGCAGACATTAAGTTGAACTCAAAGGAAATAAAGGAAAGTACATGTGCAAAGAAGAAGCTATATAAAAAAGGACCGCAGGCTAAAAGATGCCATCAGGAATTCTGCACTTGCCCATAAACAGAGCTTATGAAATCAAAACAGGAATTAAAATAAAGGCTCTTTACAAAGATCACAAAAAAAAAAACAAACAAAAAAAAACAAACCCACACAACCAAAAAGTCATTTACACATCAAAAACCATACACAAGCGGGTTCTGAGCGGAGAGAAAATTTATTAGGTTTTCAGATCCATGTTAAAACCTATGGAATTGGTATGGAAAAAGTGAGTGAAAAGAACCTTAAAGTCACTTTATTTCTCAGCAAAAAGAGCCCAGTGATCTCTTGACATCACCTGGGTGAGAAACTTAACATGGGAAGAATTCAAGTGATACAGGAAGAATAAAGTATATATAACGGAGGTCAAAATACAGACAGGCAAAGCTACTCTAAAACAATAACTCACTCACACAGCAGCAGGTGCAGAATTCCTGGCATTTCAATTTCAGCAGAAATGAAAAATGGGTCAAACAGTGCCCACTAGATGTGAGAACTACAAACCCCTTATTTTCCCTCACATCCTCTGCATAACCTTACAAGTTTACATGTGATGCACACCACACACTCATACAACACGAGGGGTTTTGCTCGAAGTACAACCACACAAACAAATCACACATACAATGAAGACAATGAGATGATTTTTTTTTTTTGCAAGGGATCCTGCGACAAAGGAATGGAATTGTGTGTGCTAATTTTCAAGTCTTGATGCGTTTGTTACTCTATGAATTGTGTTTAAGGATGAGAGTTAAAATAAGAGAACTAATCAGACACACACAAGTCCCTTCCTCTGCCCTCTGTCTGATTGCTTTTCTTCAAGGTGTTTCATCCATTGTGAGGAGGAGGAAGAGGGGGTGAACAGTACTCAGTCAGTAACACCAGGTTGGCGGGATTTCCTCTCTACATTGAAGCCCTGTAGGAACAAAATGAATCAAGACTTCACAATTGTTTCTTAAAAACGCACAAAAAGTGAGTTTTTGATGGCATTTATTTTTACCTTAGAATTGTCTGGGCCACGAGGCTGTCTGATAATAACAAGACGGGGGGCATTGGTGTCATCAAGAGTGATGCTCTTCAAGCGATTAACCAGTCTGTCGGGTCGAGGTGTTGCTACTGGTTTTGGACCCTCACTATGTAATAAAAAAAAAAAAATAAAAAAAAAATAAAAAACTAAATTGGGTCAGATTTAAAAGCCAATATAAGTTTAAAATATTTAGCAGCACAATTTCTTAGTGTACCACATGACGCTGATTCACACCCAACAGTCTTACCTGACTCTGCGAACATTGCAGGCACTGCATTTGCCCGTGCGTTGGTTCAGGATAACCGAGAACTCCACTTCATCTCCAGCCTGGAGCTCCAGACCATCCTGCACCTCCTTGACATGGAAAAACAGCTTCTTGCTCTCTCCAACTTCGTATGTGATGAAACCAAACTGGAAGAGGGAAGAAAAACAAAACAAAACGACTTTTAGGCAGCATTTTAAAAAGCTTAAACTTCTCACATTCTTGCATCAGTAAGCTTACCTGATCTTTGACGCACTCCACCAGGGCTCTACGCTGAGGCACTATATTGCAGGCCATCTTTTGTCCTGTTTGGGTCACTGTACATGACTGAAACTTCACCATCTCGCCCTTTTGCAGACAGTCACCTTTATTGGCCATACCAACGATGCCAAACGGATAACTCTGACCCTTGTTGGCTCCTTGTGAAGTGTTCGAGTAGATAAAAGTAGTTCATTAAAAATGAGAGGGGTTGTCTCTTACAAAATGCTCTAGATGGATTTTAAAAGGACCCCCCACACACACAAACCACGGCAGCTTGTGTCACTCACCTTCCTCTGTGATCTCAATAAGGCCTTGATAATCAGTCTGAGAAGGGTCCACACTGCGTAATGGCCTAACCACTCTCCCCAGGAACCCTGTAATACTCACATCCTCTCCTACACCATTCACTGATACACACAGAGTCAAGTTATTTGTGTGAAACCAATATTAATCCCAAACCAACAAAAATTCTCCTCAACATACCAGCTGCAACTTTGGTGACCTTCTCAGCACTGATTTTGTTTCCTTTGCCCTTGGATAGAGTATACTCCACTGTATCCCCCAGGTCCATGTTATCCACATCCCCACACACCTCACTACGCACAATTCAGATTAAAACAATGACAATCATACAAGATAAACAATGAAGCAAAGCCATCAGGGAGAAACATTAATTACCTGTAGTGGAAGAAGATCTCCTGATCATGATTGGCTGTTTCTATGAAGCCGAAGTTATCCTTCAGTGTTGCTATGTATCCCAGAAGCCTCTTGGTGCCAACAGCACGATTAAGGACCTTGAGGGACACAGCACTTTGTTGTCCGGTGCGTTTCACCTCACTGATAGAGAACTCCACCTAGTGAAGAAATTAGGGTTTAGTTCACAGGAAATAATCAAGTTCAAAAACTATGTTATTAGTCCAAGGAGAAATTCAGCAAGAGCCACAGTGCCAGTCTAATGTACCTTGTCTCCAACCTGTGGGTAAGCACCTCCCTCCAGGTCTTTAATATAGTAGGGAAGCGTGCTCTTCACACCACTGTCTTCATACGCAATCAAGCCTTCCTCTGCCTCCTAGTGGCGACACAAATAGATAATCAAATAAGGACCAACAACATTTTAACAATTTGTATACCACCAAGATGAACACTTTTGAAAATGTTCACCTTTTTGAAAATGAAAGTACTAAGTGCACCTTTAAGATTGACTTAGTAGTGCAAATTAGCCTCGGTTGTGAAGACTTTTGCATTTTTTGGTTAGTATCAGTGCTGAAGGACAGTTTCAACAGACTGCAGACACTTGAGGACGATGTAAACAAAATTGTGTCTCTAGATATCAGCCTTTTTTTTCCCCCTCTTTTTTTTTTTTTAAGTCCTAACTTTGCGTTACAATTTAAATATGCAAACAAATGAAAAGCATTCACACAATGGAGTAACATCAAACGCTTCACAATATTTAGCCGTCATGCACACACTAACAAAAGGGGTAAAACCGCCCTCAAACAGTTTGTCACCCACTGTTTGGTACACATTTGTGCCATGGTTAAGATTGGTATGAACTTTGTGGCTTCCATTTATAAAGTTAATCTTGTGAGGTGACACAGAAATCGAACTGTTATACCCCTCATACAAGAATGCACACACTGAGTGGCACAGTTGGTATGGTTATGAGGTTAACATGTCTTTATGATTTAAAGCAGTTAATTAACCCAGCTCATGCCAACGGACCTCATAACCATTCAAACAGTCATGGATATTACAGATCAAACTGACCTTTTCAACTTTACCCATAAAAAAAAAAAAAAAAAAAAAAAAAAAAGAAACATGGAGGATTAAGACACATCCATGACAATTTACCCAGCCATAAAATTGTTTGCAACAAATTTCCCCCTCAATGTTAAAGAATCTGTCAGAAGTTCTGGGAGTCTACGCTATGGAGGAAAGGCAGTATGCAGAAAACAACAGCCTACCTTGTCTTTTTTCTAATGAAGACACATTTTATAGCACTTCAATGTATTTTGTGCTTGCATCAATTAAGAGGGAGACAAAGCAGACGCAGGATATAAAAAGCAGAATTTAAATAAATTCCTCCATTTTCAAAGTCCCTCTTTAGAATTATGACTGGTAGTTCTACAAAATCTTCACAGATGTTAACTACATGGACTCTAAGAAAAAGAATAAAAACCCAGTAAATACACTACCTTTCAAAAGTTTGAGTATGAACTATGATTTTCTTTTTTCAGCAAGGACACACCAATTCAAATCAAAAAGGTACAAAAAAAAAACAAAAAAAAAAAAACATTTGAACAGTAGTGTAGATTCAGGAACTCAAGAGTTAGTCTACCTTCTCTTTGCCCTTGCTGGGGCTGGAGGTCTTGTTAGTGGTAACAGACACAGCTTCTTTCTCCACCACCCCCATAAAACGTAGCTCAGATTGAGTGTGGAATGACACTGTGCCCTTGGGCAGCTTTTTGATCCGCACGGCATGGTTCCTTTGGGCTGAGAGCATGTCCTGATGGAGAAAAGAGGGGATTGTTTAAAAAATCTAGCCAATGTAAGAACACAATTACACTTCACATTTGCTTCTGCATTGTATACAGTTTAAGCTGTGGACCAATCTGGGTTTTCCCAACTACCGATTCTGATATCCCGCAAAAACAGCATGACCAACTGATTATGAACATCTAATATAGTCCACCACAGAAAAAAAAAAACAAAAAGGCTAAACAGGAACACAAAAGTGGTTCGGGTCTGGTGATATCTGGGAACTCACAGGGACAACAGTGAATTCCACTTCATCAGAAATGTGTAGTTGGCTCTCTTCTAGAACCTCACTGAAATGGAAGAACATCCGGGCGTCACGGTCCACACATTTAATGAATCCAAAACCATCACGCATGGCAGCTATCACACCCTGCAGAAACAAGAAATGCAAGGAGAGGGCCAACATTAGCAAAAAGTCAAACAGCCTTGTAAGTAATCACAAGGACAAAGTTCTGCAGTTGCACCATTTCTCGGGTCTCCTTTGTAAAATGGAAGGTGTCAGGGAGGATGTCGATATTTGTCGCTCTCTCCAGTTTGTCTCGACGGTCAGTGGATATATTGAATTGGACGTGGTCGCCCTCCAGCAGCGTCACTTTGGACTTGGTGTCCTTCTCCCCGAATAGCAGCTCTTTGTCAGTGAAATTAATTCTGGCACTGATTCGCCCTGGAAGCGGGTCGTTCTGAGAGAGACAGATGGAGTCTCATTCAATTTAACATGCAAGCAAAATCTATATGGCAATGTTAATGAAGGAGACTGGGAAGACAAATGGGGAGAGCCGAGTCACAAACCTGATTCTTGGTGGGGACCTTGGGAATAACCTTGGTGACAGTGCCCTCAAAAGTCTCAATACTGATGTCCTCAAAAATAACAGTGCCCTGAGGCAGCAGTCTCACATCTGTGGCCACTTCCTTGCCCTATGAGACACACGGAAAGAACCTCCATGAAGCGGTTTGAAACAGCATAAAAAGTAATTTACTACTGGCAATTTCACTCAGTGTTTTACGGTAAAATTTTGTATATTATCAGTGAGTAATAATTACTAACCAAAAACCAATAGAACATCAACATAAGACACTGCTCACATTTCTTTCTTTAATGGTGAATTCCACATCATCTCCAGCTTGTAGAGCCTCCAGATCTCCTTTAAACTCGCTGTAGTGAAAGAAAATCTCCTTCACAACATCCCCTCGTTCAATGAATCCAAAGGCCTCCTGCAAAACACAAATATAGATTTGAAACAAGCAAAATAAATGTGTAAAAAATGTTTGACATTATGAATGTTGCTAAACACAATTTCCTTTATTTCAGAAAGATGTCGAGATAAGATTACTCATTTTGCCATTTCCCTTCCCACCAGAGGACAGGAGATCACTATACTTAGTACAGTGTCTACCAAAAACCCCCCCCAGCTACTACAAACTAATTTGAGTAAGATCCTTACCTTGGTAGCACAAACAACTCCCTGACATCTTGACTGTTTCTTCTTTACCAAAACAATGTTGTGAGCACTAACAGCACCAGTGCTGAAACAAAGATAAAGCAATTAAAAAAAAGTTCCTCTTTTGAAACTATAAACTATACCCATTTAAATTAGATCCACTTACTGCTTGTTGGTCTCCATGTAAAAACTGACTTTATCTCCAGTATCTAAAGTGACATTGCCTTCAACATCCTCAGGGGTGTAGGTCAAATAAAACACTTCCTGTGAGAAGATTCAAACCAACACTTTCAGAAACAGCAACTGGCACCATCAGCGCCACATCAAGACTTTTGGCAAGTAGTATGCGTCTCAATGTTCTCAAAAGGGAATAGGAATCTCAATAGGAAACTCAGCAAATGAGAATAAATGACTCTTACTCCATTCCTTTCGTAACACACACTGCCTGTGGGCACTTGGCCAGGGGCGGACTTCCCGTCCAAGTGAGAAGGTATAGCTGACACTACCTGAAGAAAAGTAATGTGCAAATAGACAAGACGGGGTTAGAGGCTGCATTGGTGAGTGACACAATCAACTAATGTTTAAACACTAAAGAAAATCCCTGAACACAGATGTGCAACATGTCCTGAACTTTTTTTTTTTAATTCATTAAAACAAACATTCATATTTTACTTGTACATCTGAGTTCAAGGAACCAGTCAAAAAAATAATTTAAGTAAATGACAGACTTTATATTTCTCTTATAACTGTATATTAAATGAAGATGGAAAGTTCTCCCAACAAAACACAAAGACAATCAAGCTCATTGTGAACCCACATAATAGCAAAGCATCAGGCCGTGTAATCGGATTGTTATTTAATAGCAATTGCTCTTTTTAATAGAAAACAGTGATTTGTATGTTTTCCAAGTTAATATGGATTAAAAATGAGCTTGAAACGCCAACAATAATGGACATTAATGGGACAAGGACAATAAAACACGAAAGTAAAATGTGTTCCTTAACTGGATGAATAAAACCATGCAGCACAGTTAAAGGAGAGGCGTGCAAGTCAGGCCCCACCTGCCCAGAAATTCGCTCTTCTGGCAACATTTCTGCCTTGATTTTTACCAGCTTCACTGCAATTGGTTTGCCAGTGCGTCTATCAGACGACACCTCAAACTCCACATCATCTGAAAAATAGAAAATTAGACAAAACATGGAAGTCAGTTCCTGCATCAAGGTACATGTTAAAAGCATTACACTAGATATTTCCTTCACAAATAGTTCCTACGAAGTCTTGTCTTGGTGATTTGTATACTGCCATTAATTTGAACTACTGTATTTCAGCCATAAACTTGCCAACGCAGCACCAACTTTCAAGTATGAGATTGATAAAATGTAGAGTACCAGCTTTCATTGACAAAATTCAGCCCTAGCTCCTGGTATTTCCCCCTCACCCCATTTGGCTCATACCTCCAATCTTTAGCTCTTGCAGGTTGCCATTGTACTGAGAGCAGTGGAAGAAGAGACGGGCCTGTCTCTCAGAGCACTGAATGAAACCATATGATGCTAGTAGCTTTTCAACCACTCCTGTCTCACGAATTCCCATGCCCGTTCCATTGGCAAAGCCACCATGGCCATTATTATGCAGCAAACTGGGGTCAAAACTCATCTAGGAGGAAAATAAGGACATAGGAGGAGTTAAAAATGTACTTGCTCAGTTTTCAACCTTCAGGATTCTCCACACACCCGACGGAATCAGAACACAAGTGTGGAAAATGGTAAAATGGGATGAAATAGGATTTTCAATGCTGCAAGTATCTGCTACTATAAAAAAGAACAATTTAAAGAGGGGAAATATTTGTTGTAAGCAATTTGTTGTGGCATGTAGGATTAGGTTTCTCTCCATTTGGGCTGCTTAAATTGGTTTTCAAGTAGATCCAAACTACACAACAGCAAAGAACACACAAATGCAAGTACCATTGGTTTCATAATAAAGCTAGAAATTAACATTAAAGTTCATGCATTTAACCCAATTCACACCGACTTAGTTATATATTAGAGTATACACAAACATTCAAAGTTAGAACTTGGTCTTTGTTTAGAACTTCAAATCAAGTGAACTGCACGTGAACGGTTGGCAAGCATGTGGTCAAACGTTAGATAATCAAAAACATTTTATTAAGCCAAAAAAAACCTGTAAAGTCAACAAATGCAGTTACAGTGTCAGGTATTCTTTGCCAGTGAGGAGGACATCAGGAAAGCACAGACTGTCCCATCATGCCCACTTACGGATCGCTGATATAAGGGGGTCCGCTTTTGCTTTTTGCCCCCTGATGCACGAGAGGCATGGCATGAGACTGAAGCGGAGCGGGGGATTGGGTGACTTGAGGTAGAAGGGGTGGGGCCAGCAACAGGGGTATCAGAGGCCTCCATCTTCAGGTGAAGGCAAGGGGTGGTAGGACACTGAAGACAATAAGGGGGAGTGGATATTTAAAAAAAAATAAAAATAAAAAGCATTACCTAAATCAAGGATCACCAAACAGGAAGAACCAAGAGGTGGCATCAAAAACAAGCCTTCTGAGAAATTCAATCAGTTAAAAAAAAAAAAAGAGAAAAGAAAAGAACCTCGCTGCAAAAAATGAAACCTGTCTAAAGCCATAACCCCACTACGATAATCTAAATAAGGTTAAAAAAAAAAAAAAAAATTTAACACACCTTTATGCCTTGTTAAGTTTCTAGTAATTACTAGCATCGAGCTGGGTAATATGTAATTTGAAATGCAACAGAACTTCCAGGAAGATGTCCAAATAGAAAGCATGAAAACCCAAAACCAATCAACAGATATGTGCATTGGGTCAAATGTCCAAAACTGCCATTAAAATGGCTGACAGGTGGCAGCTAATTTACAGCAACAAACTAGTCTGGCTAACTAAAGCCCTATTCGGACGGGACTGGTTTTCTAAACTACATTTGAGTTTCGATCATTATCACCTGACATCTGTGATTTTCATGTAACATTTCGGACGGGACTAACACCTCCCCGTTTATTACAGAGGTGAGCGTGTCTGTTTTGTACATCTGGGCATCACAGAGATCACGCGCTATTTTAACTATTATGTTTTTTATTTGTAGTAAACCCAAGTTTACACATACATTTTGATAATTAAAACATATGTAAACAAGTGCAGAAATGAACGCGAGTAATCTTACCTGATACTGATATTACAATAGCCAGTCTTAACAGTTTACGTGATCTGGCTCTTTATGTGCGTTTATTTCTTACTTTCTAAATCAAATGTGCGTGTGGTAAGAGCATCTACGGCATATCGCGTTGGCCAAAACACACAAGGAAACATGTTGTAAAATGAAATATCACCGACAATCACCAACATCGCATTCGGACGGGATTAGTTTTCTCAGAGGACCACTGAGTTTGCTTAAAAACAGTAGGTAATTTGCTCTGGAATTGTCAGAAAGGTTGTGAGAGAAAAACACAGACATGGCAGATTCGGACGGGATTAAAATCACCAAGTACGTCTGTGAAACAAAACTTTCTCTAACAACCCCCTGTAAAACTAGTCCTGTCCGAATAGGGCTTAAGTCGCATATATAAAAAAATAAAAAATAAAAAAAAAATAAAAAAGTATTGATAGGCCAAGTATGCCTGCATTTTCTTTAAATAAAAGCATCCAAAGAACAGTTATAACTATTCCTTTAACTCCAATTTCCCCCCCGTGCTAGAAAATCTGAATGTGTTAGTTTGATGAAGCGACTGGGAATGGCACTGCTAGACTACACAGTAACAACAAATGGTTAAATGATACAGACTCTGACCAGCCTCGACCACTGAGCCATTACATCGAAACACATACAGGCCTTTACACACCCATAAATGCTTTGATTCACTCAGCGTCAGACAACAAAGCCTAATATCCATGTAGTGCCAATCACACATGGTTCAACAGCAGCTGACTGAAACTAATCTATGCTCAGCCACTATAGAGGAAATTTAATTTGCTCTTGCCTCTCCACCTCTCGTCGATGCTCGTCTCTACGGCAAGTGATCGAGGCCAGCCTCTAAGCCTGGTGATCAGGATGATGGAGTAAAGAAACAGCGCAGAGGGGCGACGGTGAGTGTTTAATGAACGGGTCGAGTTCAGGACAGTGGGGTGGAGAGCGGATGGCAGGGCACTTACAGATCGGCCGTATGGTGACAGGCTGAGCCCGACGGGTGAGGTGCTGTTCAGGTCAGCGCTAACGAACGCTGCAGGTGGCGACGCCGGCAAGGTAAACTCGACAAAACCTTTCCAGGGACTACCCATAATTCTCCCATACACAGAGGCCAAATCTACTACACCTGGGATTGATCGGATTAAGTAGTGTTTTGAGTAAAGATTTTATTTTTAAGTCAGTCGTTGTGTTGCAGCTTCTCCCTTCCCTCTCCCCTCTCCTTTTGGTTACACACCCAACAAAACACCTCAGGATTTCTGCAAAGGTGAAGAAAGGAGGGAAGGGGTAAAAATAAACTGAGGGAGAGGCAACAAGAACAGCCAGTGAACAAAGCAGCATAGTAAGGTCAGTTGAGGGCTGTGGGTGTGTTTTGGGGTGAGGACCCTACAGGCAACACGCAAATATGCCTCATTTGCACACAAAGTTGGGTCAAGTCTTCTCAGTACTTATGACACCTTTCAAGAACATCTGGACTAATGCAAAGCGTGCTTCAGAGCAAGTACTTCCCTGTCACAGGGTCACAACTTCATCAAGTTAAACTTTCTGATATATCGTATTAAAGATGTGTTGAACTTGAGTAAACAACGAGTGAATTAAAGTGGTACTAGATTTCAGTGTCCACATTGTGAAAACAACAAACAAGAAAATGTTTTAAAAAAAAAATTAAAAGGGATAGTTCACACAAAATTGTTATTTACGCACTTATTATAAATCCATAAGGCTTTTAATCATTTTAGTAGAACAAATTATAGATACTCTAAATTGATTTTTTTTTTCCATCCATTGATGGAAAAAGGATTTCTCTAACTTATTGCTTAATGTTTTAAAAAAGTCTTACTGGTTTGGAACGACATAATGAATATTCATAATTCTCATTTTTGGGTGAACCATCCCTTTAATTCTCATTTAGTTCTTAATTTTAACACTGACTTCTATTAAGCATGATTTGAATGATATTTGTTCCAAAACCTACTGAGCTGACTACTGTATTCCAATGAATCACATGTAATATTAACAAAGAGAAATGTCAAATACAATACTAAATGTTGTACATACAAAACAACAATCTAATACATAAGTTACATCATCTCATTTCAGTTTTATGTAGTTGACCTTTAACCCTGCTACCCAACTTCACAAGGCACTAATTCTAAACTCATTCCATTTGAGTTACACTGTAAAAAAAAAAATTAGTTGAGAAAACTTAAAGGTTAAGGCATCTGGCTTTAGCACTTATTTATTATATTTTGTTTGAGTTCTCTCAACTTGTATTCAGTTCATACAACAAAAAGTTGAGAACACAAATCTCCTATGAAAATAATTTGAGGATTCTCAAACTCTGTCGAAGCTGGTCGCCATAAACTTAAATTCTTAACTTATTTCTGTGCAGGATGCTAGCTTAGATCACGGTTCACTAGTTTTTGGAGCAACACAATTTCAGCCATTTTTTCTTTAAATTGATAAATACCATGGACAACAGGTCTGTTTTCACACACTGTATATTATAAAGAATAACAAGCTAGACAAATCAAGATTACTCATAAAATTAAAGGTGGGGGGGATGTGTTGGGGAGAGGACGGCATCTGGCATGGCTTACCTTGTTCTGTTGTCTTGGAAGGCTGTAATGATTTGGACCAATCAATCACTTAATCGATGCTTCAGACTTGGCTCACACAAGCGCACACGCACACACACTTGTAAGGTTTGCCTCTCTGGCACACGTTCTAATTACAAAAAGTTGCAAAAATAAAGGACAAAAAGCAAAAACAAAAAAAATCTCAAATAAAAAGGCAAGTGCAGCTGTACGAACACTGCTTTTGAAAAATAGTGAACAGAAATACAAGAGAAAGACTAGGGGAACTGAGGGGAAGGGGGGGAGATCAGGGAGGGATTCGGTCTGCAATTGACAGAAAGAAAAAAGGTCAAAACTGAAAAGACTAGCAGACAGCAGCCCTCACCGCACCCCAGAGGAGGACGAGGTGCGGGGAGGATGAGGAGGGCTTGGTGCAGCGTTGGGACGTGTGCTTTTTCAAAGCTGTTGAGTAGGCACAAACTTCTTGTCTCAGATCAGGTCTCGCCTTCGCTGTTAACGTTGATGGTTGGTTGCTACGCTCGTTGCGGCCTGGTTCTGTTTCTTAAATCTTTGGTTTGCTCATTTGGTTGTGTCGTGTTGCTTTAATTTTTCTCGTTTGTAAGCAGTGCAGTTCTTCGTCTTGGTCTTCGTCTCGTCTTCAGAGTTGTTGTACCGCTGGGTTCTTTTGGGGATGTTCGTTATTTTTTCTTTTTCCTTGACGTTTCTTCTGACCGATCGATGATCTGAACTTGAAGTAGGTTTCAGATGGTACAAAAATCAATTCGGTTTCACTTCATACTGTTTGAAAAAACAAAAAAGATATTAGACCACACAGATAAGTTACATGCATTTACATTAAGAAAATATATAAAAAGTTTATTACACTAACACCCCCCCACATCAATATATGATTTATGAATTATTCCCATTAATAACATTCATTTATTGTGGGTTAAAACACTATGTTACTCTCCTGTTGATAAACAGGCCTAAAAATAAAGTTTCCTCAGCAGCCTTGCACACAGAAGAGCAGCTGACTGAATACACACGAGGATCAACAAGTCTCAGCGTGAACCAGCAGTTGGCTGAGTATTTATGGAATACATTCAATTCAAGCGGTCAACAACTGCAGATATCCAGCATGCCAATCATTCAGTTCCCTCCGATCTATTACACATGAGATGGGAGGATCAAAAAGCTTGATATATAGGCCAATTCGTTACTTGCTCTGGTTAGTAATAATCTCTTATTAACCAGCCAATTTCACAAGACTTGGGTTCCACATTGCGTTGTTCCACATTAACGCAAATAGGATGGGGACTTGGTTGTTAACTGAACACCCAGAAGTGGAGGCAGATAAACTGTTCTCAATGAGATCTATAATTTGCGTTTATAAACTGAAAATTCACCCAGTCTTTTTTACGTCAACTTGAAAGTGCTGAGAACATGAAAGCTTCTGTCTAGTCAGAAAATAAACGGTACCAGATGAACCTTGAGAGCACAGTATGCGCCTTGCTTATTTACAACCTCGTGGTTTCAGCGAGAATTAATGCGATAATAGGGTTTGGAATTACCAACATGTTTTTTTAAAAACACAAAATTAAGATCTTAATCCTAACAGTCTATGACATAGTATGAATACATACAATGCAAGATAGTTAAAAACTGCCATGAAAGCGCAATTTATCATATTTGGCTAAACTAACAGACTGGGGTAAAACAGGACAAACAAATTCTTGGAAAAATCTGTGGGAAAACAAGTGATTTGATCCCGCCTCCTGCGCACACGTTTATAGACCTGCGATTGACGTCGACACCCCGAGCGCCTGCTGCTGCTCAGCTGCGCTTGATAGCGCCTCAACTACACAGATCACACGCCGCAAAGTATATTAAGACCACTGTTCTTCGTTTACTAGTTACGAACTGTTAAAAAGCGAAACTGTAGATTTCCACAGCATACATAAGTGACAAAATGAGGACATGAAACTAAGCGACGCTTGAGCAACAGCTGGGAGCGGATCCATCTGGAGCTCATCCAGAGACAAAAATCACTAGCAATGCCCTTTCAGACACATGCTACTCCCAAGACGTCAGAAAACGTACAGGAAGGATAAAGACCAACATATGGTCAAAAGTAGAATGTAGGGCGTTTCAAATTCAAATGTGAGAAAACCGTTTTGACCAAATCATTTATTTAATCTTAACTGGAAAATAGCTTTCGTAGGAAATAACTGTACCAAATTTGCCCTTACAAAGAAAATTCCGAGTAGTGTGTAAGCATTAACATTTAGGCTACATTCACTATAAAACTACTTTTCCTTTCTGGTTTTGAATAATGTACATTCCCAGGCGTGCAAAAGTACCATCGTTTCCAAATTCCGTTATATTTCCAGGTTAATATGACCACGGGAAAACTGGTTTTATTGAGTACTCGTTTGGATAGCAAGTAAACCCTTTCCCTGTCCTGAGAAAACGGGGTTTAGTTCTTTACCTCGGTTTACTACGTGTCGATAAAACGGGATAGACTGTGATCCAGTCGGGCTTAAAATAAATCACTCAGCCCGACAACAAAGGCACACGGCGGTGGCTGTCGGGTCACGTTGGGCCGCCGATGCCGCGCTGGAGCCTTTACTGGGCGCTTCATTTATTAATAAGTGACCTTTACAAAATATATCCCGTGACGAGTGTAGCATATCAATGAGTTAGTTTTCTTATTGTTTAAAACGACTCTTTGCCAGAAAGTTAACAGTGCTTTAAGCGTTGGCTAACATGCTAAACCGCTAGAGCACACGCAGAGGAAACACTGCCCCCACCCTTAACGGTTTAACTGTTCAAAAACAAGCAAGGATCATCAGAGCGAGTGATATAAACGCACACGTCGGACGCTCAAACGTTCACATAGCCGTGTAAGAGTTATGTGACATCACAAAATTTAATAAATATAAAAGAAAAACTCACCCCAACAGCTTTCAGCACTGTCACCAGCGCCGCCATAAGCAGCACGGCACATTACGTAGTGAGGAGCTGTGCGAACTCTCGCGATAGTATAACTGTACCGTGTGAATTGTGGGGGACACGCCACTGGGTCAGAGGTCACAATTAAGCAACTGTTTTACGTTATTCGTTAAAGAACAGCTAACTTTCCTCTGTATTTCCACGTGTTAAGTGTTATTTTTAGATACCGTCAAAGGTTTCAAGAGTCCTTTTATCAGATTTTCTTAAATCCCAATTAATTAAATGCAACAAACAAACACCTTGATTTACTGTGATTTATGTCCATGACACTATGCGTATACAGTTTCTCTTACATGTACCTGATATTTTTTTATACTTTTGAGATGCATAAAACCACGACTTTCCACAATACCTATACATAAAGTATTATTAATGAAAAAAGTCATGTGGCAAATTTTATTAGAAAATTATAAATATTATTGTCAGACCTAATCAACAGCTTTTGATAAAACTATAAAACGTTTACAGGTTCAAGACATGTTTTATAAAAGTGACAATAACATGGTAACAATGAAAGAGACTGTGTTTTCTATATATAGCTGTATATCAAGCTGTACCTAGAGAACAAAAAGACAGAAATAACACGTAAAGTTCTCCGCACACAGATATTTTTCTTTTGTTTAATCAACAACTTTTGAATTTTAAACCAAAATTTTAAATAAAAGCACAATCACATTATGAGAATATGATTCTCGTAACAACATGAATCATAAGGCACTTCTCATGGCAGTCTTTTGCAGCTGAGGGACAGGAGTGTTGATGTAACACTGACTGTTGAAAAACGCAGTCTATGGTAAGATTTCACCATCTTTCGTGTTCAGGTTTAGTGAATGGTCCTTTGATTACTCAGTCCTATAGTATTATTCTTAAATAAGCCAATAAAACACGAAACAGCCAAACATCACCCAATGGCTCGCCCAGTTTAACTCGGACCACTTTTGAATGGTGTGACTGGCCATGTATCCCTGTATGGAAACAAAATACTGTGTGATAAAGCAATTCTAACTGAAATTGAATATACTTTTAGCTGTAGCTATTTACATCACAGTAAAACTGTACATTTTTTAACATTTCACATGCATAAGCAAACGCTCACCTCTTCAGCATGCATGTTGTCCATTTCAGAGTCAAACAGTGACCCCAGATACGTCAGATGGAATATTGACAATGCGCTAAAGAACAGGTTAGCACCATAAACCCACAGCGTCTGCAGCAGGAAAAAAAAATATATAAAAATATAACTCTATACGAAATTTCAGTGAGAAAATGTGAACTGCAGATCTCATACAGCACAAACAAAAAATGTTAGTTTATTAAGAATATAGCTTCTGCGGTGCTGGAAAGATCACCTTCTTATTTTGGTGATGGCAGTCATTCGGGCAGTGCTTTGACAGTATACAAGCACTGAAAATAGCTGCCAACCGCTTTCTCAGAACTGCAAGAGGGAACAAAGAGTCCAGTTGACTAGATCAGTGATGTGATATCTATTATATTTACTACCTATTAAAATGTGTGCCGTGATGACTATATGCAATAATATTTATATATTTTATAACTCTTTTTTAATCAAATAAATTAACTGCAAGCATGCATGGATAAACTAAAATGACTGTTTACCATGTTCAACATAAGTGATGAATCCCAAAGACAACAGCACGGCCCCCAGATGAAAGCTGAGACCCTGTCAAACAATGCATAATTAATAAAAGCTACCATTCTAATGTTTAAGATTAGTAAGATTTTTTTTTTTAATTAATCAAAACCTTGTTGTGTATTTAAAAAGTTGTTTATTGATGATAGGGGTGTTCTTGAATAGTCGACGATTCAATTCGATGAGCCTGATTCGACTCCCAATCTCAAAGTCGAATATTCGTGGGGTGTTATGATTATACCATTTGGTTATGTGGGGGTGCTCAATGTCTGATTTCACATAGAACAACCGCTTTTCTCTTGATACGTTAATATACAGCCTATTAAAATAATGCTATGAACAAGAATCTGAAAAGAAAGAAGCTTTAAATAATATTTAACCTGTTTGAAAAAATCCAACCACCCCTACAGATTTAAATTTAACTTTTTAATTTAAACGTGGTTAGTTTAGTTGTCGTGTTTCTGCACGTTGTTACGTGAAGAACGTTTATAAAAGCCGCTCACTTCTGCATTCGGGGCATAATATTAGCATCATGTTGTATAAATACCGAAGCGTATTCTATTATGAGATAAATTAAATCCCACAGACTAAAATCCGTGCTTCATTCTAAGTGCGCAGCTCAAAACAGAAATGCAGAACATTAATACCTATTGTCATATACATAACTTTAAAATAACAGCACAACTTTAAAACATGTTGTGAATTCTTGGGATTTCGATGACGTCTTTTAATGGAAACATAAAACATTTGTGTCTGCGAGTCGTCCGTTACGCATTTACCCTGTGTGTTAACATCAGTAATGATGACTATCCAGTGACTCTTATTTTGCCATGCCCCCAAACATATGATACCACTATCAGTCGACTATTGGCAAGATTCGAAAATTTCGATTTGACTGTGAAAATCCTTAATCGGGGACAACCCTGATCGATGAAGTTACTGTAAACACATTTATAATGTTACAAAAATTACCCATTTCAAATAAATGCTGTTCTTTTGAACATTCTTTTCAAAGAATCCTGATATAAATATTAAGCATTTGTTTCTTGAATACTGAATTAGCAAATTAGAATAATAATGTGACACTGAAATTTTGACATCACAAGAACGAAGTACATTATAAATATATATTAAAATAGAAAAGTCATATTAAATTGTAGTAATATTTCATAATATTATTTTTACTGTATTTTTGATCAAATAAATGCAGCCTTTGTGTATATAAGATCTCTTTTAAAACAACATTTAAATTATTTTAAAAAGTACTAGTGTAAATGATACAGTATGCTATATTAACCACCAGAGGTCTCCACTCAACTACAATACCTTGAATTAGCCATCCGTCGCTGATATTAGTCTTAGTTCAGTGGTAGATTACCGTTCAAAAAAAATATTTAAATTCACAATATTAGACGTCATTTATTTGACTTCAGACGTTTTGCTAATTTCTTCCAGAATCTGCCACAAAATTGGATGTCCTTTCTCCGAAACCCAACTTCCTCAGACATGTCAGTGAACCCAAACACACGCACATTTACATGTTTTTGACTAATTAAAAAAACAGAGGTCACCCTAACATTGACATTTTGATGCATGAATAAATAAAAATACTTTCAGCTGCAATTCTGATATACCTATATCGACCTAAAGGTCAAACTGGTAATATAGCATGAATGATTTTATCGCAGTTACACACTTACAGGTTAGAACCTAACAAGTACAGCTGCAACAGCTTACTAAGGTGACAAGAATTAATCTGCCAGGGTAGGCAGCTGTGATTGAATTATCTATCTACACCAGCTGCAGACAGTTGTTTAAATCTGGGTCACGGTGTTCTGAGATAAGAAACCATCTTTATCCAAGCTGTCAGGTTACAGCGAAACTGTATTCTGAATCAGGTGTTTTTACCCTTACACAAGCTCGAACCTGTTTAAACAGATGGAACTTGATTCTGTGCCAACAAGCCTTCGTAAAATGTTAATAACCAGAGGGCTGGAAATCATACTTACATGTAACAATGCACTGGCAGTGTAGGTCACCAAGATGGCGGGAAAAGTGCCAAGTCTGAGTGCACTTTTAAAGACGTCTGTGTGTCAGAATGTACAGGGAATATTTAAATGAATGCACAACATATATATATATATATGCATTAATAACATATCACAAACTGAATAAACACACATACATGCGTTAAGCCACTTAGACATGGGCAGATTCCAAGAGGTAACAACTTCCACCATAGACCTCGGCAATTCCACATTCAAAGGTTTAGCTACTGTAATATCCCTTTGAATGAGAAAATACGTCACAGTAGGTCTCAACAATGCCGTTATTTAACAACAAAAGAGAAAAAGAGAGAAAATGCATGGGTATGCACCATTTGATGTGGTCTTTGTGTTCAGAGAATCCAGCTCCAGCCATCACAGTGGTCGTTTCACTCAAGTAGCTGACAAAATAATTGCTGAAGTGGAAGGACACTGCATTTTCATAAGCGTGAAGCCACCTGAGGACAAAAGGCCAATATTAAACACAAAATGAAATAAACATTCAAGCTAGCCATTTCATTTCCTCTGGATATGGAAGAGCAGCTCACCTACGAGGAAGTCCGTCACCGTAGATGGGAATGAAGTATGGAAAGAGATAAGGAGCAATGCAGTTGGAAATAACCAGGCACAATTGACTCCTCAGAAAGCTCAGAGATATCTTTCCAAACCAGCCAACGCTCTGCAGGAGATAGTAGGATAGTTACTGTGTAGCAAGCTTTCTGTTGATGAAAACATCCTCAGAACAAATCAAGATTGTCTTCCCTTCAAAGAAAACAATTATTTTTCCTATTTAAAATTTAGCATGAAAAAACCCTGTTCAATTTATTTTAAATGTCAATATCTGCATATAGATACAATAGAAACAATAAGGATTGGGAAAAGTGCTGTATGCAAGTGCTACACTGATTGAGTTGACTATTTGTGGACACAGAGGGTAAGTAACCACCATTTAGCACCACAAACAGTGTTTTCAAAGCAAATCACATATATACTATCTTAAAGTTTGGTGAAAGCAAGTTGTTTTAAAGAAGTCTCACATAGGCTGCATTTATTTGGAAAAATATAAACACTAAAACATTATTATAATATTATAATATAATATATTATATATATTATATTATATATATATATATAATATCTAATTTAAAGTAACATTTTTTTTAAATATATTTTAAAATATTGTTTTTATTTTAGCTACATTTTTAAGCATTACTTCAGTCTTCAGTGTCACATGCGTCTTTTGAAATCATTCTAATTTGCTGATATGGTGCTCAAGAAACATTTCTTATTATTAATAATGTTGAAAAAAAGCTGTGTTGCCTGTTATTTTTGCTGACAATGTTATAATTTCCTAATGAAAAAAAAAAAAAAAACAAAAAAACTATATATATATATATATACACATATACACACACACACATACAATTTTAGAAATATATTATATTATTAGTAAATATATATTTAATGAATTCTCGATTATTAATGTCAGCATTAATAAATAAAAAACATTAAAAAAAAAATCATACTGACCCCAAACTTTTAAATGCTAGTATACATAAAATAAAGTGTACATATAAATAAAGGTTAACATAACACAAAAATAGCGCAGTATAGTAAAATTACATAGTAAAAAATAAATAACAAATAAAGATTAATAAATGCAAAAAATAAACCATTTACCATTTTGCACCCATTAATTGCATCTGTATAGCGGGCAAAACTGATCCATGGCCCAAAGATGACAGTTCCCGCAAAGCAGAGGTATCCCATGAACTCCAGCGGAGAGGGAAAAGAGGACACAGTGCCTCGATCAAGGTCAAAAGCCAGAGAGATGGCCTTCATGGCTACCACCATCTGAGAGCCTGGACAAAACCGAAATGGTCCGTATGGCACACGTGAGTGTCATTCGTCATAATGAGTGTCAATTAATGAAAATCATCTGACATTAAATAAAACATATAAAAACTAAATCACTAAAATATTAAAATGAGTAATTATTCAGTGAAGGCACACCTCTCATCTTATGCCAGGTCTCTGCGTCTATCATGTGCAGCTCCCTGCAATAAAAATATGCGTGCTTGTGATTGTGCATCCTAATGAGTTTTTCCAATTTCAACCAGTTTTCTATGTTCATTTAGGCCCTATCAATAAAATGCAGTCATGTGGAAGTGCACGACAGACCCCATCAGCATGTAAATAAGGATGACGACGGAAAGGAAGACTCCTCGGCTGCTGGAGTTTATGCTGAGAAGCAGGACGAGGTAGCAAAGGAGGCACAGGATAATCACCCACATCATGTGCAGCTCAAAAAACACATACAACGCGTACAGGCCACCCGCCAGCGAACTCAGATGCTTCACATGACATGAGACACCTGTCAAAAAGAGAGACCGCATCAGCCTGCTGCATCAAGACTCAACAGATGGACCCATTCAGAAACACGAGTTGGATATAACAAGATCAAGTGTGAAGATTTTCGCTACAATACACATTGCTTTGAAACAGATGACAAAATGCATTGATGTTAGCCATAAAGGAACCAACTGGGCCATGTTCCCATCCTTTCGGGGAAGACTGTGTCAGTTAAACAGGTGTTTGAGAGCCGGTGCATGATGAACTCACCTAGTCTACAGATGACCCGACACAGCAGGCAGATGAGCAGAAGCTGCCAGACCTGCTCTAAACCCTGCTGGGCGGTGGGTAGCACACAGCCCTCTGCTAGAGCCTGCAGGAACTCCACACGGCCGAAGGAATCCATCGGAATGTCCCTGAAATGCGGTTACACACAGATAGGATCTAGAGAAGGAAAACAAAGCGTTATTTTATCGTATGATTATTGGATAGGTTTATCACAGGGCTCAACAATAAGCACAGCCTGGGGCTAACGTGAGACTAGTTCTGGCCAGGTGATGGAAATGTCACTGAAGCTAATTTGCCAGTGCTGCATTATCACAAAATCGTATATTTGTTTGTTTTTACGCTGTGCAAAGAATGCATATGATTTTTGGTGATTCTGTGATTTTTGTTGCAAATGTGTTGATTTAAATACACTGACAATTGTATCTATTTTCTATACGTTGCGCATTATTATCATTTGAATATTTTTTAAAGGAATAAGATAGACAACAGCTATGTTAAATTGGAATAAAATTTCACAATAGTATGGTTGTTTGATCAAATAATATGAAGCCTCTGTTTGCATAAGAGTTCTGTCTACATTAATGCATTTGTAGTGGGAACAGTAAAATGTTGGCATACGTTTGAATAGGTTAAAAACGATAAACCAGTCATTTAATATTTCGATTTTTCTGTAAAAACCTATGAATATAGCCTATGTCATGTAATATTTAATAAAAATACTTATTATTGAAGATTGTATATATTTAATATGATATTATTGTTATTATTATTTGATTTTAGTGTTTTGTCAGGGAAAGTAAATATTTATGACCCGAGTTGCAAAACCCAGCTATAGTCATTCTTTTGTGATTTGCTGTTTCTGTGAAAATGTAACCTTGGTATCTTTGCAGTCGAACTACTGGCAGTAGGCAGACAGGGGGGGGGAAATCTAACAAAACCTTATTGTTCAGTCTATATGTTATCTGGGATAGAGCATTCTGGGATGATATTCTCCAGGATCTTCATTCCTAAACAGAGGTTATATAATGCTGCGGTATAAGATAAGCATAAGACGAGCTTTGTCTCCATTACATTACTATCTGATTTAAGAGCAACTCGATTTAGCAAAAAAGTTTTACGGTAACGTATATTATACGAATGGTGTTTTGATGCTGCTTCTGCCTCTAGTACCGATATGTAGCGTGTGCATCGTACAAACAAACTAATATTCATATTCGTGCAATTGATACGGAGTTCAAAGAGCTTTTGCATGATATGAACCCCAACTAGATTGCTAGATAACGAAGCTCTCCGCTGCACTTCCAAGCGATTCTTACCGATTTCCAGAAGCACACAATCCTGCGCTACAACCACACAACCGGAAGTAGGCTGAGGCTTTTTTCAGTTAAATATTTCGTCCAGCTCATCCAGGTGTCCTTTCCATTCTTTTAACACGACCACAAACATCTGCGAGACTCATCAGCGGAGAAACGCAACCGCTGTCTTGTAAATGAACATCCCGGAGTTCAACCAAACTTGACTCCGGCGTGCTGCGTTCAGCGTTCACTTCCTCCGCAGAGCCGGTGGAGGTGCTGGAGCACCGTGATTTATGATGGACATGCACTGATAATACATCCAGCGACTTTTTGGTTTTCATTTTGATTTATTTATGATCATACCTATTCAAAAGTCATTTGCCGTTCTTGATTCCAACTGCGCTTCCTCTCTTATCTTTTTTTTCACCCCGTTTTCCTCTGCATCCTAGAGATGAAATGACTCAGATTTCATTATTTTCCAGTGGAATTGGATTGCTCGTTGTTTTTGCTTACTGGACGGATAAAGTCAGTTTATGTAATATATATCGGGGAGTGTAGTCCTCATTTTATGTCGCAGTGGTTCTATATTGGTTTCAAACACCTACATCAAAATTATTTATATACTTTACTTTTTTTATTATATCCTTTAAACTAATTACAATATAAACATACTTTGTCGTTTTAGTCTGTATTGATATGACATATTGATTTTTTTCGTAGTCCTGTACAGTCAACATAGTAGTAGGTTAATAGCCTAAGTAACATAGACTGCTTATTATTACATTATATACTGCTGCAGTCACAAAAGGTCAGCGCGTGTTTTTTTGTTATGACTTATTTGTTTTGTAGTGTAAATTGACCTTCAAAAATGCCCTCATCTAAAAAGGTAAATCAAAAAGGTGGATGTAGACTACACCTGCTGTTCACACATAAATAGGCCAAGCTCAGTTTATGTTTTAAAAGTTAGTTTGAACAGGTATTTTACGCATCACGTAAGCGATAAAGGTAGGCGTGCAAAAGTTCGTCAGAGGTAACCATAGCAACAGCTGTTTCTAAAAAAGAAAAGAAAAAAAAAGTGTGTTTGTATATCATATTTATTTATTGGCTACATTTATTATTAGTATAACCAAAATAGTTTTTGGTAGGGTATTTTCTAAAAAAAAAAAAAAAGGTGAGAGATATGGGCAAATTAATGTTGAGTTAAAATAAATCCACTACAGGCACTAAATTAATATGCTTGTTGAGTCACGCAGCGTGTAATTATTTTGAATCTTTTCATCCAGCAATAGCTTTGATGAATTAATTACACCCACACAATTCCACACGTGCTTTGTATGTTCGTCCCCTGCTATGGTTGATTTAGGGTTGTACTGTGACTCTCACTGTGAGACACAGGGACACCGTGACACTTGTTTCCATGGTAATTGTTCATATGACACTGGACAAGCTCAGTCTAAATTTAGTCTCTCATTCACTGGAAACCTTTCGTAATTGTAAATGCCATTGGCTGCACTGTCAGTTAAAAGTAACGTCGTAAAAAGCAGATGGGTGGTTAAATGCAAGTCACGTAGGGATCAAATAACAGGCTAGTTGAAGTCATGATGATCACGGCACAATGAACAGAAACAATGAGAAGATGGTAAGGTGCATTTCATTCACCTCAGGAAAAAATCTCTCCATAAAGTCTTATGGCCAACGCCCTATAATTTATTATTCTGTCAACAAACAAATAATCAGAAAGAGTAGTCAAACCAAGTCAGGATAGCTACATTTCTAATTGCACAAAATGATGAAGCAAATAGACGCCAACTATGCCCTCCAGCAGAGAGTGTAGTTACAGCTGCTGTGCGCTGGATGTCACACTTTGGCCTTTACAACGTTATCAACTAGACGTCTGATTATATTAAAGGAATAGTTCACCCAAAAAAGTCTGTCATCTTTTACACGGTCGCCGTGATTTTGCCAGGTAAGACATGATCCTGGATCAACATTACTGCCCGAAATATAGACTTATCCCAATCCCTACCCAAAATATATGCCTAAAATCAGTGGGAAATGACAGCTATTTAACAAGGGTGTAGAAACACCTAACCCTGATCATAAGCCTAAAACAGATATTTCCAGAAAAATGATGATCTGAATGTACTTGGTGAAATCACGCTCTATGCACTTATTATTTTGTGTAGAAAATCCAATAAATATATATCTCTACTGAAATATGCAGGACTTTCTTTAATAATTTTGTCTGTGTAAATTCTGTCATACAAGCTTACATTAAGGCTAGCTCACTCAAAAACCAGGCCTACAATTATCTCAAAATAAAGCTACTGTTATACTCTCACATCAAAATCAAACAACAAGAGTCATTTAGGATATTTATGAAACAACAGAATTTTTTTTTTTTTTTGTTGATTTATGCATAGGCTATTTCTCTGCTGATACAGACGAGACGATTTTTACCAGAGAAAGCAACATAGAATCTAAAGTGTTATTAGAAAAAAACGTAATAATAATATTGCTAATTATATTTTAAGGTCATTTACGTTATTCAGAAGCAACAGTTTGAGTTTAAAATGATCTTGTTAAATTTATTACAAATATGTAGCTTTTCATTTTACAAGGTGTTAACTGATGGACATCAGTGGATTATAGTGATGTTTTCATCAGCTGTCTGAGCTCAAATTTTGACGGCACCCATTCACATTCATAGCCTATAGGACCATAAGTGAGCAAGTGACATAATGCTAAGTTTATTCAAATCACTTCTGATGAATAAACAAACTCTACTACATCTTGAATGGCCCAAGGGTGACTAAATTTCAAGCAAAACATTTTTTTGGGCCACACCATTTCTTTAATCTGCGACTTTAATTTCAGTTTTCCTAGACCGCCTCTTTCAGTTCCGACGATATATATACATCAGGGGACTTGAGCTAAGGTTCGTTTGCAGCAGCTAAACCCACATACCCTTCCCCCACTATGACCCATATGAGACAGGTACAGGCCTTGATGAATTAGGCCCTGAATCGCAGCTCAATCCTGAACCTCGGCAATCTGGAACGTATGCGAGAGCCTTCACGTGACGTGAATGACACACATCAGCTGAGCAGTGTGAAAAATTAATTACAAACCAACGTGTTTGCCAGCCTGTGGGACGGGTTTGTATCATACAGATGCAAGATGGGAATGTATTGGGCATGCTGGGTAATTAAATGAACTGCGCTGTGCCGCCCTTGGAGGGAGGACGTGGCTTAAAGCCCTGGGGGTGGCCGACAGAGTTCTGCTTATTGCCTCTCTGCTCTCCAGAGAGACGAGAGGTGCCCTTATTTACGAGCAGTTTGGCTCAATAATAGAGGAGAGCTGGAATTGATCATATCTGTCTGGGTCAAAAGGTCTCTGTTGATTTGAGATGTAGCACACAAGTGAACCAACTTTGCTCGATAAAATACAATCCTGCAGAAAAGAACCCAATACAGGTGAAATCTACTTAAATATTCATATTAATCCTGGAATATTTTAATTGCAAACTCACCTGATAATTGTGTATAAAGGGACAAAGCATTATCCACAGGGAGATGAAACACTTTACGGATCAATCTGTCCCTAAAGAATATTAGGTTGAGCCACAAACCCCAATTACACATTTGGTTCAGCACATTCCTCCTCCCCCATTCTCCTCCATCCTCCCCCAGTGCATTCTCCATCTTGTCCATTTCACATACCTCCAGGCTTCTTACATGTAACCCATCCCCCCCAAAAAAGCGATGTGAGGAACAGATATTTTATATAAAGCGAAGTGATCGTGTTGTGCTGAAGAAGACTGGTCAATATCTGCAAGCGTCAGGTTTAAGATTGTATCTGGATGTTGAATGAATCTTCATATAAAATAATAAACTGTGATGTCTTTGTTGCACGTTCCCCGTGACACGTTAAACATCCTCTTCCTCTTCATCGACTGACCTCTCCCTCGGATATAAATCTTCAGAAGAGTTCTGCCACAGGCTTGAGTTATGTCTGCCCCTGCGTCTCTTATAGAGAAATAGTAAGAATATTAACACATGTGGTGAAAAATTCAGATGAATTGCCAGCATATTTATCTCAATACCATTTAATTCCAATGCCAACTAGATCTTTTAGTTTTAGAATGATTTTGAGCTGTGGGCCTTCTAATTATAAATTCAGTTAAGCGGTGTAACTACGAACTGAATGTGAAATCCAATCTATTTCACTTTTTTGCTTTGCTGGCTAAATTTATTGCAACTTAAATTGATAAACTCTTGCATGTTAACTGGAGTGTGCTTGCGTGAGATTTATCTTCAGGCTATTTTCTGGAGAATCTCCTCCCCCTTGGAGATAGAGAAAGGCTGAGTTTTCATTAAGATTGCTGTGGAATTTTCTTCACAACAGGACTCCATATTTTCTCCTTGCTGGAAGCATAATGAATTTACATGAGATTGGAATTGAGTTAATGAATTTTCTCAACAACACCTCCCATGGGTTTGCAGGAGGATTCATGTATGACAACTGTGTATTTTGTGACAACTTTTCATGAAGGATGTTGAGTTGTGAACCTTAACCTTCATAAGGTTCTGATGTCAGTAAAAAATTTTTTATAAAATAAAATGAATTAATCGGGTATTAAAAGTGACAGTAAAAGTATTGGTCACTTTTTTTAAAAGTACAATGTCTGAAAAATCAGCGCAGTCCAGAAATAAAATCATATGGGTTTTTAACATGAGAGTAGGCAGACATTAGCAGATTTTTCATTTTTGCTTGAACTATGCCTTTAATTATAGAGACAGAAACAGATGCCTTCCCATCCTTGAGGCAGTAATCCATAACGCTGCACTCCTGAAGTATGTAATTTCTCCTCTTCCGCTGCAGATCCCACCAACGCTGACCTGTTATCATTGTCTCTCAGACTTCAATAACTGCTCCTGTACCATCTCTGTGTTATTCCTCTGTTGCTCTCCTGAAAGCACTGAGCTTGTTTGGCTTCTATAATTGCTTGTCAAATCCCTCAATTTCTGAAGTCCTGTAACATGTCGTTTATGGAGGGTCTCTGTGGTACACACACATCTCTGTCAACTTCTCTCTTTCTACCTCTGTGCTTCCTTTTATTTGAGGCTTTCAGGCTTGCGAGATGCATGATTTCCAAACAGCTTAGGTTTAATTGCGAGAGATGTAAAATGGGAAACCGATCTCCCTAACAAGGCTCTTAGGAACCAGCTGGATATCAGAGCACACGAGCAATTGAATTCAAAAGCAACATGTTGGCACATCACCTTTTTTTAAAGCCAGCTCTTCTCCAGAGAATTCTGACTGTTTTATTCATGATGTGGAGATCGAAATGCTGTAAGGGTTTCATAAACAGTGAAGGCGACCACAAAAACACCAGAAGGTCACAGTGAGGGCAACAAACAAAAAGAAAAGTTAGAAAGGCAGAGAGAATGAGAAAGCATCAGTAACATATATGAAATATGCCTCTCTATCTCTCCTTCCAGAGGTATAAATAAGTAATGAGTATATTGTTAAAATTCATGTTGCACTTTCATTCCCTCCAGTCACTCTCTCTCCCTCTTTCCCTCTCTCTCTCTTAGTATAACGCATGCTAATGTCGTGAGATCAGCCCACTAGTGTTATTCAAGGTGCAGAAAGAACTCATAGGAAGTCACAGAGCCATATGATTGCGGCTGGCATCGGGATACAGAATGCATACACAATGGCCAGCTTTCCCATGAATGCGTCTCCCTTCCTCCCACTCTTCCCTTTATACTCTGCTGTTCACAACAAAATCATACGTTATTAGATGAAAATATATTACATATTGAATTTGTAATCACTGTAGACTAACCTCAGTCAGCCTGTCTCTTCTTATGTTCCCCATCAGTTTTTCCTCTTTATCTTGCCATCTTTTATGCTTTGTGTTCTAAAATTGAATTGTTATACTATTAACTTTAATAGCAATTATTATGCAATTAGCCATAATAACTGTTAAAAATCCTCTAGTGAGATTTTGTATTGTCTTAATTTTATCAAATTATATATAGTTTGATTTTATAGCATATCTGACAATACTGAGCTAAGCATGTGGCGCATGTGTAAGGAGGATCTCAGTGAGAGATGGGCTTTCATGTTTCCTGATAAATGTCAGTCAACAGCATGTTATTTTGTTGTGTCTCAAAGGCCAGTGGATTGTATTAATATAAAACCTACTTGTCTGATTCCTAAATATGCACTTGAAAGGTCTATCTTGTGTCAGCAAGCATAATCACAGCTGCCAGGTTGTCTTCAAGATACAGAAGCGTAGTCTAAGAGAAGGAGGAGGACAGCGACAATTCATGTAATTGTAAATATACAATATTCTTATTCTTAATATATAAACAAAATGTATTACTAAAAACTACACTTAAAGCAGTTGTATGAGCTTATTTAAATTCTATTCTGCTTCCTTAAATTCAAATTTGATTTATAGTTCTGTATTCTGTTTCCTAATTAAATTCCGTTTAAGGCATATTCAACTAATGTCTAAATGGTACACACACATATAAAGAGAGAAAGAGAAATGCAATATGCTATGCAAAATCGAATCATTATGAACCAGAACCTGTGATATAAATGATAAAAAGAAAGAGATACATGAATGACATAATAAAGGCAGAGAAAACATCCCAGCAGGGTTTTGTAGGCTGGTTTATATCGATTGGTGTGGTAATCCCTGTTCTCTAAATCGTTACCTCACTAAATCAAATATACTCTTTTAAAAGGCAGCTCTGGTTTTGCATGACTAGGGAGTCAGAGGGACAGCATGAGATAAGGGGTTATCAGCCACACGCACAGGGACCTCATCACACCTAATAACTAACAC
>JAUYWG010000041.1:7148469-7168178 GCA_034779775.1 Enteromius afrohamiltoni
TCAAGACTCAGGATTAATGGAGGTTAAGGTTCAATCCAGAGCGGAAAGAGAGAGAGAGAGAGAGAGAGAGAGAGAGAACTCTAATCAAAAGCAAAACGAAATCCTGAGGGGAAGGTGATGGAGGGAAGATGGGAATAGAATTTGGGAACAATATAAAAGGCACAATTTAGAACCTCAAACTGAGTTGACCTAGTTTGCAGTGCTTAGAACCTTTGTGAAGACGTTTAGCATTTCTAACACTTTGTTTAACTGGGTCAAGATGATTGAGAGAAGCAAGCTAATTTCAAAATGAAAGTCAGGAAATAAATAGACATAATCAGAATAATTCGTTGGAGGAGAATCTAGTGGGAAACAGCCCTCTGATTCTGTATTATAATTAGCGGGCTGTCAATGGAAATGCAACAACAAATAACCTGTCACTCCAATAAAAAGCTCATACTGCTGCACTAATATACAGCAGAGTTAATACTCAGAGGTGGCAAAGTAAATGCATTAAAGCAGTTACAGATGCAATGAGCAGATGAAATGTCAAGGCACTTCAGACAAAATACAATAAAAAGGTATTTGCTTGCAAATGGAAACTATTACATATGATTGATTGAACTCTTATTAAACATTTAATTATACTGAGAAACTGGCATTGCATTTTAAATTGTACATGAATTGTAGTACTGATGACAATTGTGTTGAAATCGTCCAAATTTATTGTAACAAAAATTGTCCAACAAATTATTTTGTAAATTTGCAAAGTATACTTCGTAATATCATTTATTTTTATTGAACTTACTGTACAGGATTCGTCCATCTTTTCAACAATGTTTTTGAGCTAATAATTCCTTAAATGCTAATAATAATTAAAATGTCCCAGACTTCTATTTCTGTGTAATGGTCATCTCCAATCATTCAGTATGCCTTATCCCTGTAGCTTTCTTCTGTAGTCAATGAACTTCCAAGTCCCTGGCTTTAATTTCTTTCTTTTTCAATAATCGGTTTCTTACCTGTCTCAGATTTAAATCTCAATATGTAACTTCCGATACATTGTGACTTGTGTTTGTTACCTCTATTGTGCATCAACTTTTAAAGCTAATCAACAATTATTTGCATTTTTTTGCATGCTAACTAGATGAACAGATGAAGGTTACACATTTCCTTTCACCTAAAAAAAAAACAAAACAAAATTGCCTTTAATGCTTCCAGCTGCATGTCTTTGAAAGTGGCATAATCAATGCGATGTGTTTGGTAGATCACAGACTCAGAGTTAATGCAGGAGTCCCGCAGTGAGATGATAGGGATTGCTGGGGTGTGGATGTGCATTGCGGTCTCTGCGAGCGCCTTTCGAAGCTCTTTCATTAGCAATGCAATTATTCCACAGGGGCAAATGTACAGGGTGAAGGTCAATAGAGGTGTATCTGGAGTTAAAGCAATGTAATTGCTGTCTCCTGGTATTGAACTGATAAGCACAATCGCCCACCGAGTTCTGTAGGCGACTTAATCATGCAGAAGAAATTCCATCACAGTCAATTCGACACACTCTGTTGTTTCTCTACAAACATGAAAACAAATGTTTGGAAATTTTCAACACGCTGCTTTCCGATATACAATCGCTTGCAATTTTCCCCGTTATCTAATGTATACAAATCGTAAGTTCTAATGCATTGAGAGGATCATACATTAACAAACGTTTTTTATATAAAACAGGGAATGTATAGAGAATCTTTTTTTGCTTGAGAAGTCCATGTTTGCCAATTTCACTGTTGCTCCTTCAATTCTGAGTCCCGTGTGCAAACAGTCCATTTGTAATCAAAGCCACTGACAGGATCAATAATGAGCCAAACACAATGAAAAATAAATAGGTTTCACCTCTTTTAGACATCGAAAAACTTTCAGTCAAACAGCATAAGGATTGAGGTTAGACCTGGTCTCTGTGGGTCAACTATTTGTAGCTTGACAGCTTTGAGAAGGATGAAAGAAACGGAGAGAGAGAGAGAGAGGAGGGCATGTCAGAAGTACTTTCAGTAGTATTAACCTTAGTATTGATTGTGGGTTGTATTCTTGAGGGTTAAATCACCTCTCATCTGCCCCTCTGTAAGGCCTGTCATTGAATGTATTTAAATCTGCAGATATCTGTCAATTATAAACAAACAGACTGAAAGTCATTAACCAACATCCACAACAGCACTTGTAATACATGGTATAGTTTCATAAGTCGTGAGGCAAAACATTTTGCTATTCTGGTGTGTTCTATAGATTAATCTATTAATACAGATCATAAATCATTATAATTTTAATTGCTGGTATTTTTCATATCCATGATTCAACTCTATTGCAGTCTAGATTTGTCTGTAACAAATACCTGATATAGGACAGTGTTGTAAAGTAAAAAAAAAAGTCAAAAGACTGCACTGAATACACTGTATATATATTAAACAGATTAAACCAAACTTCATCACTTCCTGATACATAAACACTATTTTGTTGTAGCTTAAAGTACTTAAGTATCAGAGATGTGCAATAAAAAAGAGCCTGCTAAAACTGTAATGAAGATAAATATCACCCTTAATCAAAATGAACCAGCTATCAATACAAGGCTGCAGCACACAGCTGTTGTTTCTTTTCAAAGCTGTCAGTGTTAACTCTTTTTAGTCTGGTTCTGCTCTGTTTTTCTCCACAGAAGGGAAACACTCTGCGTCCCATTGATGCAGAAGTAAAGGTAGGACATATTCCACAAAGATCTGAAGTTTGTCTTATCACGTCTAGACTTTATTGTTCATAGTTAATTCAGATCAAATCAGCAATTACAGTGATTTCTGAAGGATCATGTTACAGAATAATGGCTGGTGAAAATTCTACTCACAAGTTACACGTATTATATTAAAACAGAAAACAGTTTTTTTTAACTATTGTAATTAAATAAATGCAACTTTGGTAAACATAAGAAACTGTAAAACTGTAATTCCAATCCCAGAGTTTTGAAAGATAAAGCAGCAGATCGTCTATAAAATCATATATTTGCAGTTTCTCATCTTTCTATTTCTTTGTTTGTGATGGGATGATGGAGAGCTCATGCTTGTCTTGCAATATAAATTTTTGCTGCTTTGTTATGTTACTTCTCACCAAGGAGGAGCAGAACTACAACCTTCTTTGAGTTTTGCTTATTTGTGCATTTATCTTCCCTCTCTCACCTTCTCTCATTTTTCTTATTCCTGTCTCCCTCTTACTCCACTTCATTCTCTCTATAGTGCTGCTTCAGCATTTTCAGAAGTATCAGATTAAAACAACCAATAAGTGCACTTTTTTTTTACAATTGGCTTAAAATGCCATTGTTTTCACTCTCTGCAGCTCAAAGGCAGAAGAACATCTCACCTGTCCCAGGACAAAGATGGGAAGCCTCATGATCCTCTACTTCTTCAGGTGGTACGTAAGGGTCACAGGAGGAGATTGGGTGCAGCTGCTGGCACACCTAGACTCATGGCTATCACAGACTGTGTGGACAACGGCACCCAGACTGACATTAGCTTCCAGAACTTCTTGAATGGGGACAGAGGGTCTTACCCGAGCAGTGGATCACCTGTGCCCCCACCCTCCCCTTCCCTCGCACAGCTGGTGGAGCCATACCTTCTGAATGACCTGTGAGTTTCTTTAATGTCTTCTTACTCTTGATCAGTTCTTATTACTGTCTGTGAGGTGGATAAATGTTGAAAACCTGTTGAAGAAATATGTCTTTTCGCAGGGGTCCTCTGGGGCAGGAATATAGTGATTCAAATGACTACTTCAATGTTGCCAACCATGAGGTGGATCAACAAGAAGAACTAGAATATGAGGTGAGAAACCATAAATCAAAAAAAATCATAATAGCAGTACATTCAGTACAGTACATTCAACCATAAATGAGTAACCAATATTTGAAATTAAAATTAAATCTCATAATTTTTTGAAGCCATGAGTGGTATAAATGCCCAGAGCTGTTTATAATATATGAATTATTTTGTGACTATGCATAAATTATTTTGAATATAGATTGGTTGATTCAATGATATAATGTAATATAACAAATAAATAAAACACATTCACTTTAAAAGGTGCAATGTGTAAGTTTACAGCACTAGAGGACGCATTTTTAAAGCTCCAGCTGGGCGTGACAATGACAGAGCATTGAACACTGGGATATGTCATTTTCACAAATCCTGCTAATGGATGAAAAGCTGATTTATATCTGTTTTATCACCTAACCACCTGCACATGACTATTACTTGCACTATGAATAATATATATTTGCATACCCGTATATTAAAAACACGTGAGATCGCATCGAGGCTTTCACAAGGCTCTCTCCATTTCAGAAATGCCATGCCGAAATTAGTTCTCGCTTTATTTAGTTGACTTGCTTTGTATACATCTATGTTTTTAGGGATTGTGCAGAGTGTAATCATAATCCATCATATGAAAATGCACAGTAAATAACTACCACACCCGCATTTTGCCGTAGTATTCAGAGGCAGAAACCAAGGATACCGAGATATTTTATAACAAAAATCTTACATATTGTGCCTTTAAGGGGAAAAATGGGATTACATGGGTTAGCAGAAGACCAGTAACCCGTAAAACATTGCCCCAACCTGTAATATCCCATAAATTTGCTGTAGTTGTTTTTCTGTCCCAGTGCATCTTTAAAACCGAGGGTTTAATCTCTGCCCTATAAACAGCTCTTCCTATCTGTCTTTGTCAGGAGGTGGAGCTGTATAAGTCGAGTCAGCAGGATAAACTGGGGCTAACAGTCTGTTACCGGACAGACGATGAGGAAGACCAAGGCATCTACATTGGGGAAGTGAGTGACCACATGAGGCTGAATGCTATTTTACTTTCCAACACAACAGTATACTAAGTATTTAAGCATTTATAAGTTATTCAAGTTATCCAGCTGATATTCAAACATTCCTGGTTCTTAGGTGAATCCAAACAGCATAGCAGCGAAAGATGGAAGAATCAGGAAAGGGGACAGAATTTTACAGGTATGTTTTTTTGCTCAGATGTGCTGCTAGAGTCAAATGACATGAACAAAAACCACTGATGATAAACTGACATCATCATGTCATTACGTTGATCTGGGAGGTCAAACGTTTCTAGAGAGAATCAGTCTATAAACAGATCATTTGTTTGACTTTTAATACAGCCCACACAATTACTCTAGAGAATTCATTACAAAACAGCAAAGACAATGTGTCATGTTGCCTTGTCTTGGCAAGTTCTTCGTTAATTTTGGTTGCTGATGTGACACTGACATCAAGGACCATTCTTTTACTGTTGTTTGGATGTTATGTTGCATTGGAAAAAGGAGCTGACCTTTTGTGTTTGAACATGGCTGTGAATAAAGTCTCTGTCGGTCCCACATTAGATAAATGGGATGGAAGTGCAGAACCGAGAGGAGGCGGTGGCCATCCTGACCCGTGAGGACAGCACCAACTTCTCATTACTGCTGGCCAGACCAGAGATAGAGGTAAATAAATATAACAAAAATGTGGAACAAAATAAAGAGGACAAATGCATGCATTTATGAGAGCACATGCTAACAAAATGCAATGAAAGTGTGTTACATATCAATTATTTGTCCTTGACAGTAATACAATATGAGTCATAACGCAATTGTTTTTGTCTTTTTTTAAAAAAGAAACCTTGTAGACAAAGCAGACCATAATATGAACACATAAACCATTAAATCACCCCCCCAAAATCTCAGATCCTCTAAGCAATTAAATGGTACACACAAAATAGGCTTTTTGAGGCACATGCAAAGTTAATGGACCCACTCTGTCCCAAATGACAGCATATCCTAAAATTAATGGCTTATTTTGCTGAATGAAGGAAAACAGAAGTCTCACATCACTCAATGTCTCAATCATGTGATCACTCTTAGTGATGGGTGTCAAGGATTTGTGGCAGTTCCATTAACACTATTCCACAAGGAGATGAAGAGTGAGAGGAAACAAAGCTGCTTACAGAATGGGGGAAAAGTGCTTCATTAGAAAGAGATGCACAGAGGAGAAGTAATTGAAGGAATTGAAAGATGGCAAGAGAGAGAGGGCAAATGAAAAGGTACAAGCAAGGTAGACTACAGTGAGATAGGATATAGTGCTTTTTTCCCACAGTAAGCAGTTTCCAAGGACATGAACGAAGCCTTCTGATGGGGCTGTTCAGATGCTCTGGTTATTTATAACACTTTATAAAAACTGTAATGGAAACCCTTAACCACTGCTGGGATTTGAATTGTGCTTTTATATTTATATGTTTAGCAAAACATCCAAAGTGATTTCTAAGTGACAACACCAGAAGAAGCAATTTATCGAAATCTTAAAGTTGTCTGTGCAAGCAAATGTATTGTTTTATTTAATACTAATATAAACTGATCTAAATGAGCACCCAGTTCAGAGCTGTATTTACGGCACTCTGAATTTCTGACTCTGTAACTGTGTCAATCTTTCTGCAATTTCTGGGGAGTCAGTGGTGATATTGAAAAAAAATGGCTGTTGGTTATTGTGTGAAGCCTGCAAAAAACCATCTATCATAAGCACAGCCGTCAGCTAATGAATAAAACAGGGAGCTCATTTCAGCCAAAGCTGAGCACTAACAAGATCAGAACGAAAAGGGGGCCATTTTGTACCTCTCGTTCTCATCCACAATCACCCTCCCAGCAACACAGAAAAATTAATGATGAACTGAAGACCAGAAACAAGTGGAGCTGTCAGACCAGAAGAGGAAGAGATTGAGAGAGAAAGAGAGTCAGTGATAGAGAAACAGCAAGGGATTGTTGACTTGCAGAAAGAGATTACAGTCTTACTAAATCAAGAGGAAGGAAAGAGAGAAGACCATTAAAACAACCTGTGTTTCACTTTATGAAAGACTGATAAATAATCAAAGGCTAATTACAATTGATTATTGTCTGCCATCAATAGACAAAGATACTTACGGTAAACTAATCAATACTTCAGTGAATCTGTATTCATCAATAAATCTTGATTTGTAGAAAGACATAACAATTGTCACAAATTAAAATAAACACATTAACAGTCAGTTATAGTGCTTATACAGAAAATAGTTGTATTATTTAGTTAGTAAATGATCAGTGATCATGAAATATTTCTTATGTACTATGTATACTATGCACATTTAATGTGATAAATATCTCATAATATGTCAAAAATGCCAGCTATCCACCTATATTTTCCAATTACGTAAGCCACTTTCTGTGAATGTGCAAGACTTCTTGTTCATTAGCTGCTATAAAATACCAAGATGAATAACAAAAAGTGTAGTAAAAAACTGTTTGCAGTACCAAACAACGCAATATTAAGCAGCAAAAAAAAAGTTTTTGAAAGCAGATGTGACAGGAAGCCAGACACATTAAATTTACAAATGGCCACACATATTCTTTCGAGAAAAATTAAGTTTGATGGAATAAATATATATATTTCTGTGTATATGTATGAAAATACTAGGCCTCAATGCAGTTTAATAATAACAGGCCTCACAAATCTTGCTTTACAACCAAACGTTTTGCACACATTTAAACAAATGCCTATATCGCCATCTAGTGTTGATGTGCATTAATGCATGTATTTATATTTGTGGCAATACTGAAGATGTTCAGCCTCTTAACTCTTTCCTCTTATATTCTGTTTCTCTTTCCTTTGTGCCTTTCACCTAGACGGACACTCATTTAGATCCAGAGGAGGTTGACTGTGAGTTACCAGTAGGAATGAGTGTGGACAGTCTCAATACTTCCCATCTGCCCGGCCTGTACCATTTCCGCCAACAGAGACCCCAAGCAGGCATTCCTGAGGAAACCCTACATCGGGAGACACCCATGCTCAGCTTGGCAACTCTCAGCAACAGTCAAGAGCTCGACAGTGGTGTGGGCCGAACAGATGAAAGCACAAAGAACGAAGAATCCTCTGAGCATGACATCCTTCTGGGCGATGAGCAGACCAGCGCCTCCAACACAAATGCCACTAACACACCTGGCAGCTTGCGCAAGTTCAGGCCTGGCAGAAGTGGCGGAGGAGGAGGGAGTGACACACCATCGCCGCTGTTCCCTCTCAGAGAGCTCCACCTTAGCACAGACTCACTGGACTGTGGAAGCGTGGGTGGTGGGTACCTTCACGATCCCGTCAGTGGGATGATAATGCCGGGCCTGACAGAAGAGGAATGTGAGAGGTACAGGCAGCTTCTGGAAATCAAGTGTCGCTATGAGAAGAGGATGAAAAAAGTGCAACAAGTTCAAGAAGAGGTGCAGAAAGAAGGAGAGACACAAGAGGAAGCTGAGAACAGGGAGGAGACTCTGGATGAGAACAGTAACGAGAACCTGACTCCACATGAGATGGCGCTTCTGGAAGAGGAAATGAGGCACCTTGAGTTCAAGTGCCGAAACATTCTACGAGCACAAAAGATGCAGCAGTTAAGAGAACGCTGTTTAAAAGCCTGGCTGATGGAGGAAGAAACATCTGGACGAGCGTCTGCGGAACCTCAGGGGTCTCCACTGCATGAGCTGTCCGACATCAATGAACTTCCAGAAAAGGAACGTTCGGACAAGGACAGCACCAGCGCTTACAACACCGGGGGAGAGAGCTGCAGGAGCACGCCTATGGTGAATGAGCAACGACTTCCAGTTTCTCAAGTTGATGAGTCCACAAGTCCTCTGCCAAGTAGACACAGGGACCGACCAGCTTGGAGTGAAAGGGGACGAGCAAGCCTCAACAGTTCATTTTCACCAAGCAACTACAAGAAGTTTCAGACTAACTCCCCTATGAACCAGAAATTCTGCTCACTCACAAGAGAAGGAACGGTCCGTCGCATGCCCGAAGGGGTGACACAGGTTGTAAATTCTAGGGTGAGCGCCCATAATGGTGGTCGTAGTGCAGAGTCCAGTCCTTACTTCACTCGACGTCGTCATTCCAACTGCTTCACTCCAGAACGCTACCAGAGTTGCATGCATCTGGGATCCTCACTTTCTGAGAGTTCTGGACCCTTGGACAGAGCTGTGGAAGGAGAAAGCGAGACACCAGTGGGTGTCAGTGACCGTGAGGGCCATGGGAATAGCACCTTTGGCACATTGCCTCACCCCAGCCCAGTGAAGCTTTCTCTGGCCTTACCTTTGCCGCTCCCCCCTACGTCACCACGCATGGAGTGGAAGGTGAAAATAAGAAGTGATGGGACTCGCTATGTGGCAAAACGTCCTGTCCGAGACCGTCTCTTGAAAGCCCGAGCTATGAAGATCCGTGAGGAACGTAGTGGAATGACGACTGATGACGACGCAGTAAGCGAAATGAAGATGGGTCGCTACTGGAGTAAAGAAGAGCGTAAGCAACATCTGCTGAGGGCCCGCGAGCAGCGCAGACGGCGAGAGTTTATGATGCAAAGTCGCTTGGATTACATGCGAGAACACGGTCTGGATATGGGTAAGGAGAGTCAGTCAGAGTCCGGCCAGAACTCAGCCTCAATCCTGGAGCTCAGTCAGAAAAAGAGCTCCAAGAAACGCAACCGACGCATACTGGACAACTGGATCACCATCCAAGAGCTACTTGCACATGGCTCTCGCTCTCCAGATGGCACAAAGGTGTATAATCCTCTTCTGTCTGTCACCACAGTTTGAAAGGATGGTGAGGAAGGACAAAAGGAAGAGAATCTATTTTATCGAATTATCAAATACTTTCTTCAACAGTTCTTAACAGTTTCAAGTGTCATCTGTCTACATTAGTAATTTGGCTGAGTAACAACTACCACTCTTATTAATTTCAACAAATCATTTTGTAAAATGAATACTTGGAAGTTAAAATATCCAAAAGTCCCTGAAACAAAATGAATTTACTCGAAAAGCAACACTAGATAATAAAACTTGTTTTCATAGATACTTATCTATTGTTTTTTTATTATACTCATGCCCATATAAAATATACATTCTTTTTAGTTTTAGTGTTGTTTTTCAAGTAAATGTACCTTTACATTACTAAAAAGATTTTTAGGATTTTCAGAAACAAAGTGAAGTAATTGATCATGTGTGGAGGTACTTTTAAATTTGTGAAAAACATGAGTTTTTTGATCAATGAACGCCACATTGTATTGCTTCTCAATAGACATTATCACTCCTATCTAGCCTATCTGAGGTAAAGCATCTGCTTTCAAGGATTTCTGTTTGACTTTAATCTAAAAACAGCACACGGCTGAGTGACAAAGACACTCAAAAGATTATGAATGTTGACTGAACGTACACAGACAAGCACAACGCATACACCACAAACTGGAAAAGCAGACAGGTCTTAAATCAAAATCAGCTTATTGCAAGCAAACATATTGGACAAATGCAATTAATTCGGTACCTTCTTCATAGCTGCACAAAACACAAAGAATGAGAATAATGGTGGAATATCAATAAGACTTTTGAACATTTACTAATTTATACAGCATCATATAAGTGCTTAACCTGTGCAGACACAATCATGTTACACTTTCCTACAGAGATGTGGTGCTGAACATTTGTACTGCTTGTTTCACTATTTTCTGTACTGTTCAGTATGACCCAAATACGACAAAAGCACAATGTAAGCCACAACGTGCTTTTTCATTTTTGAATGTATGGTAATTATTTTTCTTAATACCCTAAGTCATCACAGAGCGACTTTCACAAGCCTATGTGGCCAAGTGCCGACACATACTAAACACCAGCAAAAGGGGAAGCACAAAACACACTGGAACCCTAAGAAAACTAACCAGCTTCAGTAAGGAAACAGATTGTACATTTTGATATACTATTATTAGGAGCATTCAACCTAAAGTGGTGCGCGAGTTTAGCAAAGGAGCTAAAATGAGGGGATATTCTTATTCATGAATAAATGAATGATATACAAATTTGTTAACATATTTGTAAGTGTTCGAAAATTTTGTAGAAAATGGCCTTAAGAGTTTTGACCAGTTTGGTGATGAGAGCCACTTATTCAGCTCATCTAATATTGCATGGTTTTGACTATAATGTACATGCCACAAATATACTTTAGTGGAGAACTTCAGTTTCTCATTATACAAATGTATGTGACCAGAGGACTTTATCCAGCATCATTTGCCATTTCTGTCTTGGTGTTAGATAAGTGTAGAAATCTACAGCTATACTCATTTGGTACCTGTTTTCTGATATCAAGTCCTAATTATACAATGTGTAATGTGCATTACTTCTTGAGTGGTTATTTCAATGCATTGCTGAGACCGTATAAAATATAACATTTTAGACAAATAAAACAATTTTGTATGCTTAATAATATAATAATCTGTCATTAACCTGATTTCATACTTGGGTAGACACAACACACAGATTTCTACTGTACACACAACAAATTAGAGGCCCACTCAGAAATATCCAACAGCAAGAACATGTTTTATAGAATGAGAGCAATAAATTATCACATAATTTCTCTGAATTAAATCTGCATTGAAACCTCATACATATATACAAATAAAACTTCATACAATTAATTTTAAATATAGGAACTGCTCTTACACACACATACTGATACAATTTTACAATTACAATTTGTTCCAAGCCCAGCCCCCCAACCCCGCCCAGGTCCTTAAAATGTAAACAATGGATCATGTTCCCATTCCCATCCAGATATTGATTCCCCAGTCCAGTGCAGAGTAAATATGGCATATTTATATCAACTAATATATACATTCAGGTTTGTACAGCATCATTCAGCTAAGTGCAGACATGCAACACGGGGCACGGTGGCGCAAGACATTAGCGTGTTCAGAAACCAGAACACGCATCTCAAAAACTACTGGAATTTTTTTTTTTAACATCACACATCTCTGCTTTATTTGCATTTGAGCTCAGCATGCCCCAGAACTCAGGACTTTTAATACAAGCACAAGAGCAAAGCGTTAGAATTAGAGAGAAGCAAAACCGCCCATATGAAAAAAAAACGTGAAATGTAGTGAATGGCCCTCTAAAATCAGATCACGCCACAGATTTCCTGTTTGTCTACAAAGGCCTTAAGGTTTCCGGTTATGGGTAATGCTAGCAGATTTGAAGTTCTCGAATCGGTTACCTGAAGAAACAGTATTGTAGTTTGATAATTTTATAAGCAAAAAAAGTTATGCAAAATAAACAAATAAAAAATAAATGACTGGGCCTAGCAGCAGAGATTAATAATATTACTTAAGATGTCTTCATCCTTGTAGGACTTTTACAATATTTTTTTTTAACATTTCATAAGTAAAAAAATAACTCCTCATCATTAACACATCACTGAATGTAATACTGTGAATGACTCTGCTTAATGGAGAGAGAATGGCCCGTTTTGGTTGTTAAGGGGCAAGTAAGCAAAGAGAAAGGGACTGTTAGATGGTATTGGAGCTTTAGATCCTAGGCACTGATGATCTTTATGTGCAAAACCAGAAACTTTCAGCAAAAAGATCTTCACGTTTAAAGATGCTTTTATAGCTTCTCAGTGTGAATGAGTGTACGTGTGTATATATGTAAGTCTCCTAAACACACTTTCATATAAAAAAATATGAGGGCACTGACATTGGACATGCAACTCAGCGTAAATTCACAATATTAAAAGAGAGAGTTGCTCAAGTGTGTATGGCTTCTGGCAACGACGAGTTTTACACGGATCATATAGCTTTTATGTGGATAATATAGTTTTACAAACTTGCTGCAAAACATTTACCTGAAATTAGCAGTCCGAATTAGTTTGCTTAAGAAAAAAAAACCTAGCCTTTTGGTCTGTCTAAAAAAAAAAAGCTCTTAGAAAACACTCAGCACGGCACTCTGCTAAAACATATCCATGTATTATTAGTAGCTTTTACACCAAAAATAGCAAGAATTATATCAGTAGTATTTGACATCATAATAGTAATAAAGTCACCCATTAAAATCACCCATATCCAGATGTTCTTTTTAAAACTCAGTTACTTCTAAATATTTAAGATATCTGTAACACATTTTGACCGCCGAAGCTGTACAAAACCAAGCCCATAAGTATTGATTTCACTTCAAAATATCAATGACACTCTACACAAACATCCTGCTCCTCCAACAGGTCACCCAGAGAAAGTATCACACTGATCTCAAACCTCCAATGACAAACCTTTACAGTAGGCACTAAGGTTATGTGATGAATGGCCAAATATAACTGTTTTATTGGTCAGGCAAGAATTAAGTAGACAGGATAAAAATAATAGTCAAATGGTGACACTAAAAAGGGAAAGATGCTGAGGTAACAGATGGCAGAAAATAAAGAGAGGAGGTGCTGATCTATGTCCAGATTACTGGTCGCTATTAGTCATGTCTCTTTTGTGTATGTTGCATGTATGTTTGGATGCTTAATTGTCTTATATAATAGCAACAAAAAAAGAACAAAATTATAACCAAACAATTTAAAACCTCTTTCTACACATTCTGTTTGGCGCAAATGACATCGTGACTTCACTGAGGTCTTCAAAAAAAAAAAAATACTGTTATGGCTGACTTATTGCAAACCGGATCCCCATCCTCTTCGAGACAAACCATAACAAACAAAAGATAAAATGTAGGTAAAACATTCGTCAAATAGTTTCAAAATAATGTTTGTTTGTGTTTCTGTGTAGCGATTTAAGGTTTCTCAGCAGGTCCCATCCTGTCCTTTCACTCACAAGGCAAAATAAAAGTCTCTTTTAAGATGATAAACATAGTGTTTTGCATCCCCCCAAGTGCATGCTGGTCCTTTTTATGCGCTGAGAAATACATTTGACAATTTTGAGGAATGTATCAAGCAAACACTTTCTGACTGACCCTGAAATGATTGTCATCTGAGAGACATGAAAACCGATAAGACTACGAATGAAAAAGTTCAGTTTCTTTTATATTTTGCACTCATCTGTCCAGTTTCGTCTCCATGTTGAGTGTTTAAAGAGTTCACCTATGTCGTCTTCTGTACGGTCAAACTTGGTCTCCTAAACTCCAGATCATCAGTCCAACTTAAATTGGCACCCCCCCCCCACTCCCTGTAACCTTTTCATTTGGCAGCGATGCATGTCAATTTCAACTCACACTCTTAAAACACACTTCATCTGCTTCACCATTGTCTCCATTAGGCTTCTCATTTGATGCTGTTACACAGCCTTTGTTTTGAATGGCAGCCAACAGCAGGAGGCCATTCAGGCTAGCAATGAGCATGTTGCCGGCCAGGCTTTCCACTCTACACGTGAGGGAAGCGAATATGGAAGTAACAGAGTCTGAGTATGGTGTGCTTCCTCTTGCCTGGGCTCCGGCTCCTCCGTGTTGGGACTCTGCGCCCTCTGTTGCGGCTCACCCTCACACCACCGTGCTGATGCGGTTGATAGGTTTGGATTTGGAGCTGCCGACCGTGCTGCTGTTGCTGGCTCCGACTCCTCCTATACCCCCTGGGCCGCCCGACTGTGCCCCCATGGATCCTGGGAGCTGCGGGACTAGCGGGGAGAGCGGGGTAAGAGGGGTGAGGGGGGTGTGTGGGGACGAAGGTGGAGGTAAGGGGGAATGTGGTGGAGGTGGTGGAATGGAGGAAAGGGGTGGATACTGAGGTATGTAGTGGGTGTTGCCCTGGGGTATGTGACGGGCGGTGATAGCGGACGGCGCCTGAGGAGGCGGCGAGAAAACGAAGTGAGTTTGATGGGCGGAGTGATCCATTAAGGGGTGTGGGCTGTGGGCGTGGACGAGATGGCTGTGGGTATGAGAGTGAGCGTGGGAGTGTGCATGAGGGTGGGGCTGAGAGTGAGATAGGGTGAGAGGAAGCTTCCCGGTAGACCCGGGTATCCGTACGTGGCGAATGGGATTGGGATGCATGTGGTAGAAGGTAAAAGGGGCGATGGGGGAATTGGGCGAATGAGGGGACAGAGGTGGAGGGGTGCAGGCCATATTGCCGTAGCGGCCTTGCTGCATAGCATGATGGGATAGTTGCTGCTGGAGCTGGGCGTGTGAAGGAACGGGCGGCCCGCGCCGTGGGAGGGACCCTCGATGTAGGGTATGATGGATCGCGGGCGGATGGATAGCGGGTTGATGGATAGTGGGCGGATGGATAGCGGGCGGATGGATAGCGGGCTGATGGATAGCGGGCTGATGGATAGCGGGCTGATGACCAGGGGCGACGGCCTGCATATGGTACCGATGATGATGGTGGTAAGGGGGCGGAGGCTGGCCAAAGTTGTTGTGACAGTACTGAGCGTGCAGCGCTTGGATCTTGGATGGCCCACCGGGATCTGACTGGCTGAGGGCGGAGGGGGACGGAGGCGGTGGCCCTCCTGTAGTGGGAGGTGGTACGGGGGCTGGGTAATGTGGCCCAGGGGGAATAAGGGGAGCAGGGGGTTTGGCGCGCTTGCTCCCAAACAGGGATCCAAGGAAGGAACCGGAGTTGCTCCCTCCAGAGCTGCTCCCTGGCCCCCCACCTCGATCGCTGATGCCAGGGACCCCGCCCATATTGCCTATGGCGTTGTGAAGTTGCCCCGGCCCACCCCCCACCCCTACTCCGGGGCTCAGGATGGGGCGGTGAGGCCGGTAGTCTTCCAGCCCATAGCAGCCGGGAACGGCACCCCCCATGGGTAAGCGTTGATGTGGCTGAGGGCTGTTAATGATGGATCCCTACAGTGTGTACAAACACAAAAAGCCATACAGTCATTAAACTGGAAATCTGAGTAGATGGACTGTGCCAGAACTAATGAGTCACAAGTGACAGACATTCTCTGGTTTTTCTTTACACATCGATACTAAAATTCACTATAAAGGCCTGTACACACCGGAACGAATACTGCGTGCGAATATAGCCAATGTTTAATGCCTCGTGACTAAACAAAGGGCGCCGATATGACTGTGCACACTAAAAAAGGTAAATTGCGGAGCGTAAAAGCGCCATAAAAAACACACAAAAAAACGCCTGTCTCTGAAATTGCCACTTTTGTTCACGTGCTGAAGCTACAGTACACTGCTTGGTGGCGCACAAGCACAAAACGGTCTTGCCGAACACACGGAAGTAGACGAAGAAGATGTGCTGAGGCAAGATGAATGTAGAGCTGGTCTTGTTGGTTTCTGAAAATACAGAGCTGCATGACAAACGCGAAAGTGACTACAAAAATCTCAGTAAGAGAGAGCTGTTATCAGTTTACTGGTTTTGACAAGCACATCTTCTGGCTCCCTTCTTCTTCTATGTGAAAAACGAGTGTCAGAAGCATAAAACCTTGCGCAGCACCAGCTTGTGTACTGGGGTATTTCTGTTTATCATAAAGCGTCATTGGCTCATCGTCAGGGAAAATTGCTTGGGTATAAACAGTGAACAACGCTGATAATATTCACACGCGATAATTGTCCCATGTGTACAAGCCTTTAAAAATATTTTTTATGTTATAACCAATAAATGCTCTCTATCAAAACATTTCTAATTTAAAGAAAGTTTTAAAGATTGTATTTAATATTTTAATTATTTAACTAAACATTGTGATGAACTTCCATTGGTAATAACAAAATAATGATCATCTTCTTTATATCAGCCAGAATTTAAGTAATGGCACATCTCTAAAAAAGTCTGAATAACAATTTACCTTGACACTTAAAAGCACATGCTCACATCTCCTGCACAATGTCAACCCAGAAAGCCTTTCAGCATTAGATAAAACAGCCTCAACCAACTTACCAAAGTTAGAAATGACAGCGTCACTTTCACAAGCAACAAAATCAGTCAGATAACAAAGTGAATCTCTCTCTTTATAGAGTCTCACTCATTTTACATGTATTTAAACATGCAACTACATCTCAGATACTCAGATCCCTCAGATACTGACTGGGCCCACTCATTTACCAGAGCAATGCATTAGTTATTTGCACCAGGCATAAGCTATTACACATGCTGCATGCAAAGCAAACACCAATTATGTTTTTTTGCACAACAAGGATTAAAACATACTGAAGTACATCACAACCATTAAAAATTCATGCAAAGCCATTGTTGTTAAACACAGAGGTCTCATGCATTTAAAAAAGCTAAAGTTTCATTATGATTACAAGCCACTAGCAGATCAACCTGACTTACTTCTATAGTACTATCCAAAGAGCCAACGCTGTTTCTACGGCCTCGCTTTCCTGTACCCAACCAAGCACAGCCAGGTCAAGGTCAAAGGTCATGGAAAAAAACATTTTCCTATATCTCAACACTGATTGATCCACTTACAATGTATAAAATGTCTACAGACAAAACTTAATATCACTGAACTTGATTTTAGCTCTGTGCTTAAAAAGCATTTTATACAGTAGTGTTTGTCACATGACCACATTACATTTATGTTTAATTCTGAGCGTTATTTTGTATTTTTCATATAATTTTGTATGAAAATATGTTAACACTTGGCAGCACCATCAAACTGTAAATATAAAAAAAAGAAAAATGGTAGATATTACTTAGAAGGTCAAAGTCAATATCATTATGTTATGGAATGTAGTATTTCACAGATTCTAATCTGTTATATACAGCACATTTTAACAAATGTAACATCTGAACATTATATGCATGCAGTAATATTGCATACATTAAAATCCAGACACTTTTGCAAGAAGCTTTATGCAAGGACATAAAGTGCCATTAGAGGGCAGTGTCTGTCAAATTGTATTTCTTTATAGAACACTCCAAAATCGTGCCAGAAGGCCTTTCATGATCAAACTATGGTGGATTAATAAATATTTCCCCAAATGAAAAGAACAAATTTAAATTAGGGCTGTCAATAGTCACAAAATAAAAAAATAATACACACTTAATTTATTTGGACTGAATCCAAGTAATGTCCATATTTGAGTGAAATTGAAAAGAAATTATATTGTGGCAGACAAGAAAAGCAATAAGCAGAAAATAATTGGCTTAAGAAATCAGACTGTTTGTTTTACACAATAGGTCTACAGAAATCCACAAAGCATCCATAATTAAAATGCATAGTTATGCTAAAATTCCATGGTTAAACGAACACATAAAATTGACAGCTGTAGTTTAAATAGAAGAGAGTTTGATGTGTGAATGTGTGCTGTACCTGTCTCAGAGAGGTCTCTCAGTGAGGAGCTAAGGGCTGTTCGTTTAAGCCCCTCCCCTGTTGTGTACGTGTCATCCAGACTGGGCCTACCCAGAGTGCCGTTCACAGCTTCAGTCTTCATTCCACCAACTCCGCCTCCTTCTCCGCTCAGGATCCCTGGACGCATCACACCTTTCTGCTTCTCTAACTCAGCTATGGAGTAGAGAGACAGGGGGTTACTGACTATTAGCATAATGAACAATTTGTGAAATTTGAGCTTGCAAACAGGAAAAGAACTCCATGCTTTTGATATGCCATGTGTGAAATAACAGGTAACATTAAAGGATTTCTTACACTCTACACGGTACTTCTCCATATCTTGAACTTCTGCGATGCTCTCACGCAGATCGCTAGTGAAGCGTGTTCGGTCCTGCTGGCTCGGCGCATTGAACACAATCAGGACCTTACGCTCGCTGCCGGGCATCGCTGATGTCAGTCTAATACCGTGAGGATAGTCTGAGAGAGAGGGACAGAGACACAGGGTAAATGCAGTCAATTAGAGAGAGACCCAGATAAAGAGGGATGTGCTATGCCTCATGTAATTAGTTATAGATCTCTCATTCTGACAAAATCCACACAAGTACTTCAGCATGTCAGTGGGGTTGGAAAGGTATATTTCAAACTCAAAAAATATGCTCTTAATCATGTGGAATTTTGCTTCGAGCTAATTTGTAGATATTTCGTTAATGGAAAACAAGTGCAAAACAAATACTGATTAAGATGAACAGAAAACAGACGTTCCCAATTAACAGCACAGCCACAATTGCAAATGAAAGAGGATTTCAGATAGACATCTTTTTCTCCTTCATATACTGCTAAGAAACCAAAACACCACCTACATGAAAGCAAGGAAAGGGTAATGAGAGAGCACGGAGAGATGGAGTGATGTAGTGGATGAGAGCAGAGTGTGTAAACGAGCTGGAATGGAGTGATAGTATAAATAAAGAAGGAGGGACAGATGGTCAGACAGATGGAGGGATGAATATACTTACAGGAGTTCTGGAACATATGAACCTGCATCTCCACCAGGGGAAAAGACTGTCTGAAACTGTACGTCACAGACGTCTTCTTCTTCTGAAAGATCTTCGTTACCTGAAGGCGGCAACATAAGTGATGTTAGGCTGTGCAGTCATCATCATCATTATACATATTATACATTAACACAAAATTGCTCAGATACATATGACTGAATGTTTTTTTCATTATGTCTAATAGCTGTACTCTGGAAGACAAACAAATTTTGAACAAACTAAAATATAAAATGAGTTTTAATTTGTTTAATAATATTTACAAATAGGTATTTAAGCTTTGACACCTTCTCATACATTATGTTTTCAACACATATTATTATTATTAATAGCAGCAGTAGTAGTATCAATAAATATCTAATATGTATGTATAAAGAATGTTATTTTTGTAATTTGGGACCAAAAATTGCTCGCTTGTGACAAGTGAATTAACTCTAAATATATTTGATATGTATATGAAACTGCATAATTCTGAATAAATATTTATAAATCCTATATAATTGTGATGAAACACTGGATTCGTGCGGATCCATTTGCAACTTTATTGCGGGTAGTCAACAGGCAAGGGTCGTACAC
>JAUYWG010000041.1:7188536-7219194 GCA_034779775.1 Enteromius afrohamiltoni
ATCTCCACACCATTGCATTCAGTTTTTATTCACAATTTGTTTAGTGTCCCAACTTTTTTGGAATCCGGTTTGTAATTTGACAAAATAAAAACACTGAAATGTCTATTTCCAAGAAAACTGTTATAAAATGAATCAGAATCTCAAAACTTCTTGTAAGAGAGAGGACTGTTTGCCTATGGCTTTAGCTTGGACAATGTTATGCACACCCCAACATTCTGCAAGACTTCAACACACGGCTTTCACCAAGTTAAGTTAGTAACATGAGAAGAAAGCTTTCTTGGCATATTTTAGACATGTTAGAAAGGCAAAACATGCCAATTATTGAGTGAGGTTCCATGCTGAGTAGCATAACTTTAGTCAGCTGACTCAGTCTCTTTCTCTGACAGGACTCACAAGCTTCTCGCTGCTATGGTAACTAAATGCCACTTTCCATATGTGCAGAAATGTGTTTGGTATGAATGCGATACACTAGATATATATACCCACTGAATAGACTGTTGAAAATCTGTGCATGTAAACACAGCGACATGGATAAGAAAAACTAAACACAGTCGCAAAGATAAAGCAAATAAAAATTGTGGCTGTGGCTCAAATCCAACGCATTAAAACAGACAGGAAATGAGCAGGGCTGATAGTACAATAAGATACATAGCTGGAGGTTATAGAGAGAAAGAGAGGAAGAGAAGGTCGAAGCTCGGATGAAATCTTTAGCGTTTTTGAACTCATGCTGCTGAAGGGCTACTACCACTATATTCAAAGTTCAAAAGTTCATAAAGCTAAATCTACGATGAAAGATAAACAAATAATTCAATGTATAATTAATTATAGAATTATACTAGAAAGCATTTGGTTTGAGTTTGAATCTATGAAAGCCTTGCACAGGAATAACAGCCTGCTCATCTAGTTCACTTACAATCGTTCATCAAGAAAGCTGAAGAGCTTAATAAATAATTCCTTATTGCAAAGGATGACAGTCATCTTGACGAAGACTGTGAGAAAAAACTACAAGACCGACTTGCTAGCAGCACACTTGCTGAAGAACAGTATTTCTCTCACATACTCTGTCTCTTGCTGCCTCTTTGACAGTGTTGTAACTCTCGCAGTCTGTGAAACAGCTCTCCAGCACTGTTTAAACCCCTCACACGAGATGACTATCAGATTCAGACGACCCCCCGCCAGCTGAAAAATGGATAGAAATCCAAGAGAGAACACCGCAGCTCATTTCTGCACAACTTTCTGTTTTTTTGTTTTGTTTTGACGGCTCAAATCTGGATGCTGTATCCTTCAAGGTACCAGTGTAAAAACAAGAAGTTTGAAGCATTATGGAACACAACATGGTCCTACAGCCAGGGGAAATGCAGCAAGTCCCTCCTCAAAATTCAGAAAAGAAAACTACTGATGCAAGAACGAATATGATGCAACATGCTACGACTGGCTATTTGTGAAGTCATTGCAATAAAACCTGTTTCTCATGGCCACAATCAGTCTGTAAATTGGCCTGAATCGGACATGCTGGTTTAAACAGATAAACTAACTACAGAATAGACAACTTGAAAAAGAGTTACTAAACATGTAACATCTAAGTAAGGGATAATGTAGAAGCAGCCGGTAGTTATCGCAGAAATAAGCCCCGACAGTGTGATCAGCGATAACTACCGCCTGCCTCTGCATTATCCCGCTTATTATACGGCTACATGCCACACAAGGAAAATAACTGGACATGAATATGAATTTGAAACATTTCATTGGCATATTTGTTTTAAATTAACATTTTCATCCTTCCGCAAAACTATATAGTACCACGTGACTAACATTTAAACATTAGTAAGACAATTTATAACATCTACATATGAATTTATAATAACGGATGTATTTTAAATTTTCTATTGTTAATTGTAGTTGTCCAGTGTTTATCACAAAATGGCGCCAAACGGTAATCTTTGTTGGCGGGGAGGGATTTTAAACATACAAGTAGTACCGTTATTATGTAGTATGCGTTATTACTTTGGAGCGGTTATTATTTGAAAAGAACGAACCAAATGTCTCAACTGACCAATCAGAATCAAACATTCCAGAGAGCCGCGTAATAAGCTAAATCAACATGTTTATTCAGAATTAAATGAACAGAAATGCTATTTATCAGGCTAAATACATTAAAATAAAACTAATTTCAAGAGTCATAACCACTTTTTACAGTGGATTTTTGGTTTCTTGTCTGCAGAAACTAGGTAAAATATAATAAAAAGTAGTTAATTAACACCAGACTTAAATAAGTAATTCTCCTTATTAAAGAAGAGCACCAATGTGTTCAAACATGTCAACTTCACAGGACAACAGCAAGCATCGGATTAAGTAATTAAACTCTAATACGAATACAACAGTTACATCCACATACACAGTTCAGCACTCAAAAAAACTAAAGAAAAATCAAATTCAAGCATTAGTCAGGAACTTGTTTACAAATGAGAAAAACTGAGACCACTGCACAAGCTCATAAACTCTCTACATTACAGGTATTCGCGTAATACCATATAATTTAAAGGCTGTTTTTAGCAGTGTTTTCCTCTGACTCGTTGGCCTCAAACGTTTTCTCTGCGGCTAAAGATGCGCTTCAATTTACAATGCACTGAGCACTCGCGCGCACGCATATTGCGCGTTGTTGTTTTTTTTACTGTAACGTCACGTTGTTTTCCCCGGTGATGCCTCACAAACAGGGTCATTTAGAAAAAGCAATCCAACAAATTCATTAAAATACAGTTAGCGCTGGAAAACAAACCAGTCGTGTCACAAAAAAGAGGAGTCACAACATTGCATCTTACCAATACACAAGCTTGTTATGAAGAATCGCTGGAGTCTTATCCGACGCACAGTTGATGCACCACATTGTTGCGAGAAACACGTCCGGATGCGCAAGCGCTATTTCATCTGATGGCTAATTTGGCTCGAGCGCTGACAGCGTCCCTCACGGCGTGCGCGCGGAGTAGGATTCGCTTTAAAAGGCATGATTTGCGATTTCATGTGCTGTCATTAGCGAGGAGCTGATGAGAAGCTCATTCTCTCATCCTTAGCCACCCTCCTCCTCCTCCCCTCCAGTTCCATCTCCCCCCCCCCCGCCAATCCTATGAATCTCTTTAGGCTCGTGCAGCCAGCGTGACACAGCAGTAAGGGCGCGAAAACGCGTCTGCCAGTAAAGCTTTGCAAACCGCTTCCTGTTCGAGGCGCATGATCCGCACCTCAGGCATCATTGCTCGACTCATCTGACAGGCTCTGTTCGGTGCCATTAAGATCAATCAGCGTGTCATGTGACATAATCTGTGTGAGTCACATCTCGATTCGTCGCGCGGTCCAGGGGAACCATATGGTATCAATTCTATCACTCAGTTCGCGCCACTTCTCGAAATGCATTCCTAAAAATAAAGGTTCCAAAAGAGCGTTGCAGCCATCGTAGAACTAGAACCATGCAGTGAAACCTTTTTAAAGGGGTCATGACATGAGAAACCAAATTTCCCTTTACCTTGACCAAGAAGAGAGGTCTTTGTATCCTTAATACATCCTGCAAGTATCACATGATTAAAAATGTCCTCATCTTCAATCAAAAATAATTTATGTAGCCTGATAACCCTCACAAACTTTAAGTAAATGATATAAATCATAAAGTAAATAATGGTTTGTCTGAAAATGACCTTTTAGTGTGATCATGTTGTCAAAACACTCGCATGCAAAAGCGAGCAAGTGGGATGTTGATACTGTTTGTAGGGACAGAGGGCCAGAATGAAGGTTGAAAATGATTTTTGTTTTATTTAATTGTTGTTCTTTTTTTGCAAAAAACTTTATTAGGTAAACCTCAAGGAACATTTCATATGAAAATAATTTTTAAAATCTATGTCATGACCACTTTAATAGTGTGGATAAGCACTCTCTGCTTCTCTCCTCATATTGCGCATTCAAGTTTAATTAATGTTTTTATTATTGTCAGTGGACTTATAATGAAGCACACTGAAAAATACTTTTTCAACCCACTCTGTTGTGACAACAGTCTCTTCTCTGTATCTTGAGCATTCTCATCTTGACAATGGCCCACTCTGCTTCCATCTTTCGCATGGACATCAAAACACCGGAGAGAGTTGTGATATTTCTTTCTCTCTCTCTCTCTCTCTCTCTATCTGTGTCTCCATCTCTCTCCCTGGCCTCAGGATAGCTTTATATAATTCATCATATTCCATATTAGCCACCATTTTGATGCCTCCTCCCCATGTTTGTCATCTGTCTCATTCTTCAACACAAGCTGCTCAGTGTTCTGTTCACTTCTTCTCTCCTGTGTGACTTTCTTTTTTTTTTTTCTTTTTTCTTCCAGGGTTCATACGGTCATGATAAACCTTGAAGTATCAGGCTAGGGGATATTAAATGTTTAACATCCAAGCTGGGAAAAGTTTGTGTTTCTCTGACACACTATGCTCTGCATGGAGAATCCTGTATTTCTTTTTGGATGCTGCACAAATAGTTACTTTTAAAATGTAATTCTTAAGACAAGGCAATCTTCATAAAATTATTTTAAAAACACTTTTGAAGAACACTTCATGAACAACTAAAAAAGTGATCGAAATTATGTGATATTAAACCATAATTCAAATTCACAGTTAAATTATAATAACACAGCTGGCTTATGCCTGCTTTAATCAGAGTAATATATATATATATATAAATTATATTATTATAAATAAATATATAATATATCATATAATGCAGACATAATTTCTGATTAATGTCCATAAACAGAACATTCATTTTATTCTGGGCCCAGCCCAAAATTCATTCTAGGGGAATTCTCAATTTTTCCATCCACATAAAAAAAAAAGAAACTACAATTATGGCCTAGATTTGTAAAAGTCCCATGACCTACATTTTGCCATTCATCGCACTCTTGTGTGTTATTTTTAAGGACATGAATGAGAATTAATTAGTTGGTTAAATTACTGTCCAAAAATCACAAAAATGCACTATAATAAATGGAAAAATTGTCAATAGATATATTTAAGGAATGGGATTGCATTTTATTTTCTGATTGCACTAAAAGCCTCAGATGATCGGTAGAGCACCTGTCAGCATAACTGACAGATCACCTGATGGAGTTTTAGGAAATCCCCCTAAATAGGGTCTAAAATTAATTATTTGTGGCTCATTGAACACGCTAGATGATTGTACATTTACATTCTCTCTCCCAACCTCCTGTGACGGCAAATACAGTCATGCTTCATTTTACAAAAACAAACACAGCTCATGCACAGGTAAGTTTTATGCTTTTACACTGAGAAAACCCATCACCTCAAACACTCTCCTCCTTGGTATACACTATGAATATTCCACATTGATGTCTACCGCATGATACAAATTTAGTTGAAATATTGTAGACATACATCATCTAAATGTTCAGTGAGCTAGTACTCACGCAGCACTCAGTCTATTTTAATGTCACCAGGGCAGCACGTGATGCAAATCTCCACATGATTGGACAGACGTGATGCTTCATGACTCTGCTCTATCAGCCTCCCGTGGTGGGCGGAGTCAACGTCGGTCTCCTTGCATTTCCCCTTTCATGATTCAGAAAGAACAACGATACAATGTGCTGCTGACTGCAATATTAATAAAGTCTAACTAGGTCATTTGAGCGATCAGAAAGACTCTGCTTCAGAATGCAGCGAGTGCAAACAGCTGAGAGCAATAGAGACATCACTTCTGATTAAGATTTCATATTTAATTTCATAATAAGTCATATCATATTTTCAGTTTATAATACTGTATAAATCTAAAGGGCCAGTTAAGGAACAATAAACTTTTCAATAATGTTTTAAATATACTTGTGTTTCTAATTAAAATAAATACTGTTATTTTGAATGTCTAATAATCAAAGAATCCTAATAAAAGAAGGCCTATTGTTGCCACACAAATATTAAGCATCTCAACTGCTTTTAACATTGAAAATAATGAGAAATATTATATTCAAACATAAAAACTTAATTTTAAATTGTAAAAATGTTTTACAATATTAATGCTTTTACTGTAATTTTTAATTAAATAAATGCAGCCTATGCAATAAAACAATAATGGTCATTAAAATAATGTTTAAAAACGGTCATGACTTTATAATTTATTACATTCCTTTTGATTTTGGAGTGACCAGTGACCTGAAAATCTTGATCCATAAATAATAAAGCATGCCACTTTCTTTCAACCCTTTTTGTTCCTGATTCATTATTTTCCACTTTTTATCATTTTCACTTTACTCTCTTTGTCCAGTGCTATAATCCTGTTTACTCATCATTTGTCCCTCTCCATCTTGTTCTCATTTCTTCATAATCACACTGCCCCCTCTCTCTTTTTTTAAATCATTATCTCTCTCTCTCTCTCTCCCCAGTGCTTCCACCCTTTATACCTCCTTCTCGTTGCTGTCACTCTATCTGGAAGAGGCGGATTCAGAGAAGGGAAGAGGGGGCGGGGATGAGAGGAGAGAGTTGCTTGGTGACGGTTGCTGAGAAACGGATGTGGGAGGGGTTGCAGCAAGCCAGAGTCAAGAGTGGCGTTGCCTCGGCGACCAAGGTTTCACACTGTTTTACAGGATTTGGCGCAAGATAGGAGGGCTCATGTACCTCTGAGGGGTTAACAGCACCATATAACCACAAACACAATATAAATATACACACAGTTAATCTTTTAGGGATAAAAGTCAAAAGAAATACCAAACCTGGAAATGCCAAAATGGGATTTCATTTTTTTTCTAATTCAAAAACAGAATGTAGTGCAATTTAAGAATCCAAACATTTCAGTTGAGGCTAACCATGTGCATTACTACTAAAAGAATTGGGATCATTATTATTATTTTTTTTTTATGTGCTTTTGAAACAATAAAAGGAATGCATATATTTGATCAAAAATACAAAAAAAAACAAACAATACTAATATGAAATATTTGCACAATTTAAATATCTCTTTTCTATTTTAATATATTTAAAAATGTAATTTATTCCTGTGACAGCAAAGCCATTATTCGAGTCTTAAGATAGAAATAGAAATGCTTTGTAACATTGTAAAAGTGTTTTGAACGTCCCTTTTGATAAATTTAAAAAGTTTCAAAAATCTCCAAACCCTTGACTGTTGGACTGCGTTTAAAAACTCATTTGAAAAAAGTCTCAACAACAATGCTAACTAGGGGTATAACAGCATATGTATTTATAACAAAAATGTTCAGTGCGGGTCTTTCGGTTTGGTATGTACTGTATGTGTACTGAATAAATACATTATTGCATTATCCCCATAAAGTAAAAACTTAATTGGAAACTAATTGGAGATTTGTATATATTTACTTCTAAATCCTTCAAATGTCAATTTGTTCAGGAAATTTAATTAATAATGCCATTTTGATGCAGTTTTGATTTGGTGTGACAGATCACTGTGTAAATGTCTCAGTTCAAACAGCAGCATGGAGAAAAAGTGAGTGCAACGGATATTCCAACTCAAAATTTTAATTTTGGCATTAAATCATTTACCTCCATGTTGTTCCAAACACATAAAAGCTTAATTTGTCTTCGGAACACAATTTAAGATATTTTCAATGAAAACTGGGAGGCTGATAGTCCAGCTGTCAACAGTGGTTCAACCGTAATGTTATAAATTCTTATATAACAAATTCAGCACCAGCCGTAACACACAGATGCGCTGTTTTGGTTCAAATCAAAGGGTAAATACATGTAGAAGACATATCCTTGTGTCTCAGCTGGCACAGAAGTGTGATTTGTGTACAGCAATGGAGTAACCCTTTATAATAAACATGAATGAATATCTCAAGCCTCATGAAATCACTCAATCTGTTTTAGCGTTGAGAGATGTCAACAAAATGTCATAAGACACAAATGACATAACATTTCTTTTACCTCAGGCAAGTCATCAATGTCCACAGCTCATTAGATTGCTAGACAAATAAAGTCAAGAGAAGAGCATTTTTCTAAATATTTGACATTGAAGTTTTACTTCACCTAGTGATGTCTTAATTATTTAATGTACGTTTAAAAAATAATGAAACCATTTATGACAATCACTGTATAAATTAATACATTTCAACAGCAAAAATTAATTTTATGACTCAGCATTGTGTGCAATTTACATGTTTGCATAATTTTCTTTTATTTGAGTGTTATATTTACTGTTATATTTAAAAATAAATCGAATTTGGTCTCTGTTGTTAGTAATGTAAAAGGGGCTCCCTATTTTATAGCATATGCTGAGACAGATCCTATCCTATCTAGAAACGTATTTTCTAATTAAGTTAATTCAAAGAAAGAGCAGTTTGTTTAGTAAACTACTGTTTAATAAAAGTATATTAAAAAAATTATGTTTAGTTTTTTTCCCCTGCTTTACTGAAACCATACCAAACTGTGAGGTCAAAACTGAGGTACATACTGTCATGTTTGTGAACGCTACACTCCTAATTCTAACATTATGAGGACACAAGAGATGGAAACATGTTTACAAACATGCACAACAGGAAGCTGTCCCCTCTATAGGCTGAACACACTTTGATGGGAAGGTGGAGGGAGCTGTCCATTGTGCTGAACTCAGCCATCATCACTCAGAGCCACTTGACCTCTTTTATAGGGGTGCACTAATTCAGATAATTTATTCCCTTTAAAATATCTGCATTAGTATTTGTATTTTAATGTGAAATTATTTATAACAGTTGTTATCAACTAGATTTTCTTGTAAATTGATGGGCATTGAATGGTAACTCAACACAGTACTAAAATTGACAAAAAATTTGATCATATTAGTTATGAAAAACCTCTGAAATAATCTACAGGCTATAGTTTAAGTATAGTGTAACTCAAAGTGTAAATCGTATTTTAGTATTTGCTATTAAAAGACCTCCGAGTGAAAATACAAACTTGCAAAAGTTATCCCAATGTGCTGCAATTTATAATTTAGTTTGAACAAGTTTCCGGCACTAGAAAGTGTAATCCTGGTTCTTAGTGATTAACAAATAAGCTGCTATTTTATCGCATTATCCTGTTATTAATTATGCAGCAATTACTCCCTACACTTTATTAGGGTGTAATAAAAAAACTCAAAGCAAATCAGGATTCCAAACATAGACACAGGGTAATTGAAGCTTAAAGCTCACAGATAACGTCCAATCAAAAATGTTTATTTACACAACGCCAAATAAATAAACACAGAGTAAACAGTCACGTCTGCACGCCATCGTACCGCAACGTGATTCAGCTGGTGTCTGTCTGCAGGGTAATGTGACTGATCACATGAACACCAGTACTGTGATGCGACTGCAACATCTCTTCCCAAATGGTATCTACTAGAAAGTCATTTATTGCCCTATTTGGACAGGATTGCATACAGTATAAGTCATTTAATCACTTTCTGATATCACTTAAATGGATGCATTCCATGACTGTCCCTTTCACAAAATATAAATCAGCAGCTGTGCTAATTAATTATGCAGGAAACACTGAATATGAACATTAGATTATCAAGTATATATTTTTCAGTATAAAATTAACAGCCGCTACTCTGATCTTCAGTGTCACATTATCCTTTAGAAACCGTTAAATGCTGATTTGGTGCACAAAATTGAGTCTTATTATCAATGTTGAAAACAGTTATGCTAATATTTTTGTGAAACCCATGAAATAAAACTTTTCAGGATTCCTTTATGAATAGAATGTTAGAATTTAGACTTTTGATTCCCAATGGAAAGCACGCTCTTCTCAGCCAGACGGTGTAGTTATAGCATCTGCCAGCAGGGACTAACCAGAGAATGATAACCAGCCAAACCTTGACCTCTCAGTTAATCCACACTGTCATCTATAATTCAATGATTTCCTCTGTCACTGTATTTGCTATCACCAGTGCTTTTTTTTCTACAGAGCAAACGAGCAGGACCGGGTGAACTCAGAGCAAAATACCTGAGGGGGTGGGGGGGGTGCATCACGATATGAACATACAACCATCAGAGAGACTGCCGAATATTTCCATTGCTGCCTCTTTGGTTATATGCAACCTTATATAGTACACACACATAGTGTGGACATTCACTCTTATATACACAGACAACACTCAAATATTCTCGTGCAAACACAAATATAATCAGTATTTAATATGTATAAAGTAAATTTAAATCAGTATAAACCAGCAGTGAAGGCACTGCCCAACCAAGACGCCATAATCTCTAGCCGCGTGCAGAAAGGAGTCACCCTCGCCCTTTGATGTGCGCTTGCACTAATCTGCGTTTAGCTCCCTTTCATGATCACCACAAGCTGACACTTGCTGTCTACCAAACAAGATTAATCCGACACAGTCATCCCCGCTGAAACATATTAGCAAATTAACAATTTCTTAAATCTCTCACAGTATGAAGTCGCCCGCTGCAGCAGAATGACCGCAAACAAACAAGTGCCTCGAAAACTTCGACAGCCGTCACTCAGTTTGGGATTGCTGACTCACTTCTCAGTAGAAACACTCGGATTAAAATGGAACAGCCAGTTTTCAGATTCAAGCTCATTTTCAAAAAAACTGGAGATGAAAGGAGCTGAAAACCTCTCATAATACTTGAAATATACACAAAATTATCATTATTATTGGTCAACTGCTGTCAAAACTGTATATACATTGTATAATGTATCATGAAAATAAATTGTATTCAAATTTTAAAAGACTCTGGTTTATGTTGTGATTTAGAAATGAAATGAAAATCGATACATATTTCTTTGTAGTACCATGGAGCATTATACTATGAATATGATAATGGACACACTCATGCTTTTTTGTTTTTAAATAAAAGAACAGCCATTTAATGTCAACTTGAAAAGCACTGAACTGGCTCAAGGTACAGATATTAAATCTTACATGAGAAAACGTACATTAAGACGAAAAATCATACATGAAGTATGAAGCACTATTTGACAGAATCAGTGTAGCAGGACACAGTCACAGAACTTTTTGTAAGGGTTAACTTTTCCTGAGAGAGCAGAACACAGCTCTAAATTACTCATCAGCCTTCTACATGCCGACTGAAGAAACCAGAAGTGCTCCTACCAGAGACAGTTAATCTTCTGTCTCTAGATGAGACTCATGGGTGCACACACACCCTGTAAATCCAATGATTCTGGTAGAATTCATCTTTAACCTTAAACAACCTGCCCTCTTCAGCTGATAAATCTACTCACTTTCTCTTTTTCTCTCACACACACACTTGAACATTTGTGTGTGCAGCCAGCTGCTTTTCTTTATATTATTAATTTAAAACATGACCTCTCACTCTTCTTCTTTCTCTTTCTCTCTCGCTCACACCCTTCCCCCTCCTCTCCTAAAACGGTTTTGACAGATTTTTTTCTCCCTCTGGATCTTTGAACCTGTCACTTCATTTCTAGATGTGTCAATTCATCATTCTTTCCATCCATCTCTCTCAACACAGCTGCGACGAATCCCACTGCTATTGCACTATTACCAACCACTTCTGGTCTCTGAGCTCTATGACACAAACACACTGTACACAACAATCATAACAATCAATTACATTTAAAATCAGATTACATACATGATACAGTGAAAATGTATAAAATTAATGCATTATATCATAATTAATCATATTTAATCACGTATATGAATATGTGCTGATAAAAACTGAATACTGGACAATTTATTCATACCGGTTTCAAAAAATTAGACCAATCAGAGCAAGCAAATGTGTATCATTAGTCAGCATAAAGAGGAGGTTCTTAGAGAAATTGTGTCTGAATACTCTGAATTATACTTTCTAGTTGTATTGTTCATTTAAAAATATTTATAAGTATTAATTCTGATGTTGAGCTATTTTTGCTTTGTCATTATTACTTCTATTTTTGTCGGTGCGCATCTCACGAAAGGCACATTCTGAGCTGTGTTTTGTTCTTGTTTTGTTTTAGTTTTTTCAAAGGATGCGCCAATATTAAATAATTATTCTTTTTATGGTCAATAGTCGATAAAGGACTGATATATTAAATATATATATAATAATGTTTAATAATGATACCCTTAATACATTTAAAAATACTAAAATAAAATAATGCACTAAAATGTTACATGAGATTAAATAAATGAAATATAAATATATAATAAAATATTCTGATAATATAAGGAAATTATAATTATATCTAAATATTGTATATTAAAATGCATTAAAAGTATATTACATTATATTTATAAAAAAGAATATAAATATTCATGTAAATATCTAAACATTATGTCTAAATAAACTTACAACAATGTACTAAAATGCTTTTACGTGACATTAAATTATAGTAAATATGTAAATACATTTGAATTTAAATGAATTACATTAAAATGTACAGCTATCCAATATCTAATATCGGCTAAAAAATATATGGCTTAAATAAAGCTTTTTTTTTTTTCATATTTTTTTCGAATCATTTCAAGTGAACGCCCCTTAGAAGTATAATATATTGTATAATATATTGCTTCATTTATTTTCATATTGTCATGCTCCGGTGGTGGGAAAATTACTTACAAATTCAGATCCAGTGGGATCATTAATTGTGTTAATTTTCTATCCTTTTTTTTTTTCATACAAAATTAAAAACTATCCCTAGTTACAGCAGTGCTGTAGCTGCACATCCTCTCTCTCTCACACACACACTCACAGATGTTCACTTCCTCCTGCCTTTTGTTCTCCCAAAAAGACAAAGACATCAGTTTTAGCCAAAATAAGAAAAATGAAATCAATTTCTTTTCTGAAACAAAGACTTAACCACTAACAGGCCACATAACCGGCTGCCCAAAGGCAGGCCACACTGGTAAATTATTGAGTTCTGTCTCACTCAGGCATAAGACACTTCACTCCGTCCCCCAAAGGCTCCTGGGTTTTTTTTTTAAGAAATATTTACATAAAAGCAGCCAGAACAAATGCTTTTCAACCTTACACAATATCACAATTTTGATGAAAATGAATGAATGGGTGACACGTTGTACTTCTGTGGGCCTTCACGTCAAACTGTAATCACCACTGGGCTACGTACTATATTCTGGAGAGTCAGCTTGTCAGCAACAAACAGCACTGTTTACTTAATGACAAAGGAAGTAACAGTTAACATAATGCATCAAATGCACTGAAGAGTATAAACCAGATTAAATGCAATGTGAATTTGAAAATGTCATGGGTAAAAAGGCCCGCAGTCAACATATTTCCCGTTCAGGGTGAGCAGACGGCACATCTGTTATCGCAAGACAGTGCCACGCAGTCGCTTAGTTAAGTGTCAGCGCTAATGCCACAGACAAACGTGCGATGATGCAGAGAGTCAAAGAGTGAAAGGATGAAGGAGTGAACAAACGAACGAGAGCTTACCGCCACGAAGCCACAGAGAGGTCCCATTCAGGCTGAGGGAAGAGGAGGAAAAATAGCCCCTTTTCTAGTCTATCCTGTGTCTCTCACACCCACCACCCCTCCTTCTTTCTCTCACTCCCTCTCGCTCTCTCTTTCTCTCTCTCTCTCTCTCTGAGGAGCAGAAAGGCTGCATTCTTGACAGGTCTCTTCCACGTGTGTACTTCACTCATGAGTGCACATGCACACTCTCTCGCTCTCTCACACACACACACGCATGTTTGAATGGGCTTTTTGCAGTGCGGGGGTAACGGAGAAATGCAGGGATGAGGTGTTTTATTAAAATATTTATTTGTCCTTTTAAAGGTGCGATTTGACATATTAAAATACTTCTGGAGTCTGTTTCTAGGAATGGGTTTGGCTCTTGGTGACATTTTGGGTTTTGGTAGCTTGTGTGTTTGCTGTCTGCCTGACAAATGCAGCAGATTGCAACACCTTTAGCTCAGATATGAACAGCATGTGTGTGTGAGATTTACTGTGATGACGATTCGGCGGTGGTGAGATGAACTCGATGGAAACTAAGCTGAGAATGAATGATTCTCAGGGGCTTAGGAGCCAAGTGATGTTATGAAGAGCTCTTACACTAAATAATTACTTACTTCTGCTTGCTGTGCTGTCAACATATCTCACACACACACACACACACATAAACAAAGAAGCTTTCAAAGAACACTTCATCCAAAAATGAAAATTCTAATGTACCTGTCTTTCTAAATGTGTATGGTGCTACTGCTTACTCTGAACACAAAAAAAGAAATATCTGACTGTTTTGTGTCTTTCCTATTGAAAGTAAAATAGAATGTACTAAATTTTTTTATTTAAATACATAACTAAAACACTATAATGTCACTGTGGCATGACACAAACGCCTGAAGACACTTTGCGAGAAACTGAATGAAATGTAATTTATTATTGTGGTCACGTGGTGAACGAGATGTCATCACTGACGTCACAACTAGTGCAAGGTGTCTTCACGCTGCATATTTAAATATACATAACCGAATGAATGAGATTTAAGTCTTATTGTGGCATAGATTACCCAACAATAGTGTTATTAAAAAAACTAAAACTATTAAAAAAAAGTTGCTTTTCACACATTGCACAAATTAAAGAAAAAACTAACATTAAAATGAAAACTGAAATTGTAATAATAATAGGGACAATTGACAACTGATAATATTAGGTGAGTGTGATTTCACCAAGTTAAAGACATTCCTGGAACAACATTCCAATTAACCAATCAGAATTGAGGAATAATATTTTTGGAAATATCTGTTTTAGGCTTATGATCAGGGTTACGTGCTTCTACACCCAAAATAATTAGATTTTAGGCATATATTTTGGGTAGGGTTACTGTATTTTTGGACGGTAATGTTGATCCAGGGTCAACAAAAGATGTTCAGTCCAGTCTTACTTGGCAAAATCACTGATAACATTAACACAAACAATAAAATAAAATCTGGCAATACAATTCCATAGAACATTGGAAGTCTCAAATATTTGCTTACCAATATAATTCTCTTCTGAAAATAAGTATATAATGTCTAGGCCCCTGCCTTTAAACACTGATCTGGCACTATTTGGTTTAGTTTTGCTTGTACAGATTAGTGCAGCTTTTAGATGGAACACAATGTCTACTAGAGCTCATTCGTTTCCCTGTGGCTATAAAGGGCACTTGAGTGATAAAACATAAAGTGTTGCAGCCATTTACTGAGAGAATGAGCTATCCATGATCATTTCCACATACAATTAATAAACAAGCAGGCAGATGGCACCAACAAAAAGCGAGTCCTGATGCAGCGACTCCAGAGGCGGGTAGGGAATGAAACTGCCTTTAGAGCAGCAGGGTGGCGCGGGTTCATTTGTTCAATGTTTCCCATTTATAGCTTAAAGGACTGGACTCTTGTCTCTGTAGTTTGCATACAGGTCATAACCACCACAGCAGGGTTGCACCATTTTGAATTGAGAACCTTTTAACTTCAGCTTTAGTTCTAACTACAGCAGCAGACAGGATGAAGGATTGCAATTTATTGATAGAATGATAGAATAAATGAATGACCAAATGATGGGTTGATACATGTGAGATTTGTACATTTTCACATTAGCCTTTATCTTTAATTAGCTATGGATAAAAATCATCCACTAAATAAGAGGTATGTTGAGGTTTGACTAGTGAAATTAGGCAAGGTTTTTCTGAGCACATACCTGCGGACCTACTAACTGCAAAGAGAGCAGGGGCCAAAAGTCAGGACAGATGCACAACAAAACAATAAATTGCTTGCTTTCTCTTTCCTCTTCTTCAGAGAATTCACGCAGCAACTTTCCTCCAATACTTGACTACCAATACGGCTCTTTTATATTCCACACCACAGGGTCCAGCCTCCCCAGTCCTTCTGCTGTGAGATTGAGGCCCAACCGTTGAGACTGCAGCACATCCATTTAAAACTGCTTCTGTTTGTCCTGACTGTCAGGGGGCGGCACTGTGTGCTGGAGTGATATGAGAGATCAGATCCCAGAGGCAAGTGTGACAGCAGTAAACATCCAGCTATCATCTGTGTCTATGCTAGTAGAGATTCCAGCATTGGCTTGGACACGAGTTACCTCACAGGATTTCGGTTTGATGACCGTGCAAAAGCAAATCCAGAGGAAGTGAACTTTGTTGACGGCTCCTAGCTGAAGTTCATTCTCCATTATAATAAATGATAGATAAATATCAGTAAATGCTAGTTAATACACTCAGGGTAAACAGTTTCAACAAATAATATTCTGAAGTAGGCTTTTTATTGCTTCATGTGCTCAAGAGGCCTTTTAAACACATATGCCCAGGGTGCAGTTAGTTTTTTCATTTTGCATACTGATATATTCAAATATGAACCTTGGATCTAATAAGTCACTGATGCTTTCTGAAACAGATTCTTATATTTGATGAAACCCTTTCAGCCTCTGTTGAAGAAATGTTCTGGTCATGTTGGGTTACATCCATAGCGCTGTTAACGGCTTCGTTCATTGATTTTCCCCATCCCTTTCATTTTTTATTGCCCTAAGGTTGTATTTTCCGGTTCTCACCCTTCCCCCTCCAGCGCTGACACTTCCTTCATCTCTCCCACTAAGACTTTAATCAAATTATCCCTACCCGAAATTGTGCCCAGCTGAGGTGACACATACAGTACAAACTGAAGCACATCTACACAGTACAATCAATCAATCAGGCTAAGTCCTAAAATACAGTATACAGTTGACTCTGAACTAAACTGAATTAATCTTGCACCTGTTCCCACTGTATACATCTAATGATGTTGCACTTTTCTTTATGTGTGTACTGTTCATATCATTTTAAAATGGCACGCAGTGCCAATTCAACCCCAGGAACTAGTTCGGTGTTTGAAAACATGTGGGAGGTGCCACAACGAAGGTATATACAAGTGTTGCTATCTGAAGGCGTCTGTTATTGGAGCACGGCCTGCAAGCAGTCTGTTGCAGGCATTACTTACGCACTTTAAATGCCAGAAGATGCCTTTGGAAAAAAAAACTCTTAACAAGAGTATAAGTATTTTGTCTTGTAATAAAATATTAAAGGAACAGTTCACCCCAAAATAAAAATTCGTAAGGACCTGCTCACCAATGGATACTGTGCAGTGAACAGGTGCCGTCAGAGAGAGAGTTCAAACAGCTGATTAAAACATTACAATAATTCACAAGTAACCCATATGACTCCAGTCAATTAATTCAAGTCCTGTGAAGCAAAAAGCTGCATGCAAGAAACAAACCGTTCCTGAACTGCTTTATGGGTGTATTTTTTTTTTCTTGATTCAGACTAGAAAAGGTTTTTATTGGAGAAAGAAATATCGATAGAGGACTTTTTAGCTTGAGTATTTTATAAGACATTAATTGATGGACTGGAGTCATGTGGATTACTGGGATGTTTTTATCAGCTGTTTGGAATCTCATTCTGACGGCACCCATTCACAGCAGAGGTCCGGGTGTGTATATTTTCAGCAAGACTGAGCAAATATTATTAGTATTATTATAAGCGTAAAATAGAGAAATTATGTAGCAAAAGCAAATTTGAAGGTAATTCAAAAAGCTAAGAAAACTACAAAAATGCTATAATTTCTATTTTTTAAAATCACAAACTATATTAATAGTGGAAAAGTAAAACGATAAATAAAACTTCATGACCACATTTTAATCTGGATCATAATAGCATTTATTCAGTCACTTTCATCATCGTCGTCATCAGAAGTACCATCACCACCACATCACCACCATCATCAGTAACATTCTTGTAATATTCAGTAATATTCTTTAATATGTCAGTTTTATATCATATCCATTATCATTCATGAAATATACAGATATCAATGAATGCTCCACCTCCTTTGGAAAGGAGTAGGAATGATGTTTCAGTATTTACAGCATGTAAGAGAGAGAGACAGAAAAAGAGAGAATAAAAATAGTAAAGAAGGGCTCTTTCATGTGTGACTCATTGCATTCATTCCTGCTGTGAGCGCTAAATACAGGAACACGCTGACTGAACGCATCAGACGAAAGACTCCACCACTCATCTTCGTATTAGCAGTGAAGCTGTGTCGTTTCCAGTCGCTGCATGTGAATCACAGCATGGTTTAAGGGGAGGTACTACAGGCATACATAATGCATACAGTTGGATGCAATATGTCATTTATTTATTTTTTTGAATTTTGCCGTTTTAAGATGCAAGTTTTTTATTTTGTACTTTTTTATTAATTAAATACTGTGTTAACAGAGAAACATTTTATGAGTTGTTGATGATTAAAAGAAGAAAGTTTATCTTTTCTACTTTCATTTGCAAATTTGCACCAGGGAGTCAAAGTTTGGTACATCTGAGCTCCTTGATTTTGCATATATAATAAGATGATGCTTTATTTGCATATTTTACAACTCCATGTGACAAAGGTTTTATTTTGATAAAGGTCACCTGTAGTACGTCCCTGGATGAAAGTATTCCACCACGACATGAGAGGCTTCTTTAAAAGTCACAAGCATTTCACTCTCTCTGTGAGTGATAGCACACTGCTGTTTATGACTGGAGGAGAGACTCTAAATCTCTGGAATGACCAGTGAAATTGAGTGTTCACCTTCAAACTCCCATTTTTTCCATATTTAACGGCTCCCAAAGACATCCAGAAAGTTGGTACAACATAAAGTGAAAACAATTAAGCTTCCATAATAATAATAAATAAAAACAATATCAGTCACAACCATGAAAGAGTCTAAAAAGAGCAATGACTTTTTAGAACATGCATTAGAGTTTGAAAAACTTGCTGTATTTCTTATCAGTTTATGCAATTGAGTCTCTGAGCAAGTGGGAAAACAAAAAATTGTCATAATTCCGTCACAAATACGGGGGCATTTCATAGTCACACATTTGGCTAATGTGTTTTCTTGCATTTCTCAGTTCTGTTGCAAACCTCCCCATGAAAGATATTTGGTTCATGCAATGATTTCCATCACCTTTTACATTCATTTTTCATCTGTCCTCAACATTCCTTTTCAGCTGATATCCTAATGATCAGGCAAGGAATACTAGCTTCCATTTTAGCGTTTATGACATTAATAAGCAATTAATTTACGTATGTTGTGCGTATGACTGTTTGGGATATTGTCAGTTCAATAACATATTACAAACAAAACACTAGACATTCAAAATAACTCATCCGAAACAATCTTGGACCGTTTTTGAACCACGACAGCATGTCAAACTCAGTAGACATGTAGCTACCACACCAGAGCAACGTGATCTACAATAGTGCCAAAAAGTTTTGTTTACGTTGTATCTTTTATACCTGAGGTACAGTAAGAAGTTCACTATAATAATATCTCACTACTATACCTGGATAATTCAGTGCCGTTTTGGAGGATTCATTCATCGAAGTAGGCCAGAGGTTGAAAAACTTTGAGTAGCCTATGAAGCACCGCTTAAACCCTGTTGTTTTTGTTTCTGACCTACATCGCTAGGCTAACATGCTAATCAGGCTTTTTCTTCTTCAACATGGTCCAAAGTGTCCCGCACTGCGTTACGTGTCAAACATTGACATTTACATGTACGTACAGAGTCACAAACTTTAGTCTGAGTTAGTAGAAGTGGGATAACGCAGACCGGTTTGCCTTTGGATTGTTGAGGTGAGAAGCAAATATCAGTAAACAACAGTACAAAAAGACACAACATGTCAAGAAAGCGAATCAAAAAGAACTGACAAATGGTGGTTGGTGAAGCTTCACAATCAAATATGGCTTTAGAGAGGCTTGCTGTTACGCTGGGCCTGATACATATGTAAAAGTATTGTAAATCCTTAATTTTGTTGGGTAACTTTGACAGTTGGGCCGACAGACAAGCATCTTTTGTCTCACTGTGTGGAAACGGAGGATGATACGGAGGAGGGGGAAAAAAAACACATATCCTTTCTTTTGACACTAAATGTGGGAACAAACACAACACATCACAAACTGTACTAAAGTTACACAGGCGCTTGGCAGACGAGATACAGAGGCCAGAGAACACGTGGAAGAAAGACAAATAAGAAAAACAAAGAGAAGCTGATATTTTGCGACAATGGGAGGACCGGGGAAAGGATGGAGGTGAAGAAAAGGGGACCGTCGGTTCGGTTTTCTTCCATCGCTTGATTCTTCACCTCTTCGGGTTGATCTTCCACTTCAGATCTTCTCCATTATGTCCCCTCATTACTGTACAGCAATGGTTTTCTTTTCCCTTTTGCTTATTTCAGTCGCATACAGGATATTTGTCCATTTCTGAGAGGTGGCAGGATGCAGATGACATGCTAGTGCAAAGGATATTTTTGTATTTTGTTTCATCGGTTTCAGTTAAATTAAGACCAGCTGCATTTAGGCTGCAGATTCAGATGCACTTAGTTCAAGTTTAGCATCCAGGTGATTGACAAGATTGACAAGTTCACCCCATACAGTCTTGTTGAAGTGGGCAGGGCAAAACTGGAGGATGTTGTCAGGGGTGGGGCCAACAAGTCTGCTGGTTACCTAGAGGAGGGGCTACTGCACTCAGAGGCGGGGCAACAGAACTGATGGGCGATGTCATCGTCCTCATCCTCTCTAGGATGCGGCAGAAGCAGTCAGGGAGTGGAGAGAGTTAAAAAAAAAAAAAAAAGTTTCAGATGAAGAGAAGTGTGTTAGAACAGCAAAGAGAAGGAAGACACGGACAAATGAAGATATGGATATGTTTTATATAAATCCAGTAACATTTACTCCACAGTGCTGTGATTTGTTGTGATTCAAATTTGGAGTGATTTGCTTGTACATTAGAATGAGGGAGCTGGAATGAGTCGAGAGTCGAAAATTGGCAGGTTGTGATGTCATTTAATGAATTACAATACCAGAGGCTCATGAATATTAATTAGCTCGTACTGACATTGCTAGGTTATTTTCCTAGACTGTCAGACATATTCTTGAATTAATATTCATGATTGTAGTCTTCGCCTTGGTACTATTTATATATTGGCATGTGCAGATGTGCATGAGTTCTACATGGGTTTGGAATTGGAAATGCAATACCAAGGACGTTTTTATGTTTGAAATATTAGATAAAATTACAGGAAAACGAAAGCTAATAGAGTGCTGCAGAAGTGAGTCGTAAACCATGCAAGGAAGTTAGCAATTTTGCACTACTGGTTCCATCGTCCCAAAGTCAATGAGATTTTTTTTTTATTTTTGGTTAAATGCCTGAATTATGCCCTGTAGTTAACACAAGATCTATATAGTTTTATGTTTATTATATAAAACATTAGTAACACTGTAGCATTTACTCCAACAGTCCAACTGCACTGTTGGAGGACAGTTATAGTCTTCTACACCAAATCTTCCTACTTGTACATTTTAAACCAGAATTGAAAGAGTTAGATGCTTAGCTGTGGTGACATGGAAGTCATGGAACCATGGTGTAGTGTAGCTTGCCTATAGCCTGGATTTTAGTTTTTTTATTTCTAGAGACTATATTTAGACTGCAAAACTTAATTTAAATATCTTAATTTTTAGAGATAAGCGTTGTCTTTTAAAATTACACAAAAATAATATCCACTGTTTGACTGAGTTGGCTAAAAGTCAGTTCCAGCAGATCTGATTGAGGAATTGTCATTAGTGTGCAGGGATACAAACCTCAACCTTGTGTTTCTCAATTTTACCAGCAGGGGGCAGAATTGCAGTACAAGCTGAATTCATCCACCAATAAAACCCTGCCTAAAACAAAAATATCACCAGTTTAACTAATCTATAATCTCTGATGTACATATATAAATACTTGCTATGCCCTACAGTGAAAAATAATATTGTCATTCCAGTTAAAAGGGTTTTTTTAATCACAGTAGACTACTCTATAATATATAATATTTTCTCTCTCCATAATCTATATTTTAAATTAAATTATCAAATGAAGTAAAGCAATGTGCACAAATACATGCAACATGAAATCATGGGAAAATGGCTGAATTGATGCAGAAAGGAAAGAGAAATGTGTGTGAATTACGCAGTGACAGAGTGTGAGGGGTATTAGGTGTGTGTGTGAGTGTGTGTGTGTAGGCAGGAGGGGTTCTGCGTACATTTTTGTCTCCACCTCTATGTGATTCATGAAGGGGGTGGAACTACATTTGAACAGGCATGAGAGGATGAGTGTATGTTGGTGTGTGTGGAGGATTATGCATGAGGATGTTTCATTTGTGACTAGTCTGTAGATATAATTTGGACCAAGGAGACTGAATAGACATCTTATTGAGAGACGTCACTGTGTGTGTGTGTGTGTGTGTGTGTGTGTGTGTGTATGGAGGGACACTAATGCAAATTTAAAGGGGAAGCGTGTAATTTCTGTGCTGTAAGTGGCACAAAATTGCATTTTGCATAAGCGGGCCAGCATGAGATTGGAGGCGGGACAGACAAAAGGAGGACAGAAGAATATCATTCATTTTGCAATTCAATTCCATTTAGTGGCTGAGAAATTACACACTTCACCTTTAAGAAATTGAAATCACATTATCACAAAGCTCATTTGAATACATTCCTCTTGTTTTAATTAATTCACAGGTTAATAAAAAGAGCAAAGTGATTTAAACTGATGTGGACCGCAGGGGTTCAGACCTCGCTAGGTTACTTGCAAGGTCACTTTGTCTCCAAAAAGCCAAAATTCACTTGCTATTGGAGGCATAGGAGTATTCCGTTTGGGTAGTCAGTTTAGAGAGCACAGCTTTTCGGTTACATTCTGAAAAGGTTGGAGATAAAAGGTGAGCGGTTGGACGTGGGTGATGGGAGACACTGAGGTGGTGGAGGATCGGGTGAACGGGTTATCGAAAGGGGAAGTGTGGGCTCGGGCCCTTACCTTGCCTGCTCTGGGTGCCGGGCAGGGGGGAGGGCGCAGGGCGGCTTGGGCAGAAGGAGCCGCGCGGGGCAGCAGTACTGGTGGTGGGTGGAGTGGCTGTTTGCGGTCAGACTGGTGTGGACAGAGGTAGAAGCTGGAGTAGCAGTAGAGGAGGTGGAAGAATTGGTACGAGTAGAAGAAGTACTACAGGTGGAATAGGGTGGTGACCTGACAGAGAGAAAGAAAGAGAGGAAGAGGGGAGAGTGAGAGAAAGAGAGAGAGAGAGAGAGAGAGAGAGAGAGAAAGAGAGAGGAAGATAGAGATAGGCACAGGAAGAAAGAGATAGAAAGAGAGAGAAAAAATAAAGTCAAGAAAGAAACAAAAGATAACAGACAACAAAGACAGCCACATGCATACATTACAAACACTTTAGCAGCAGCAGTACAGGCATGGTTAGGCAGCGTTATGCAGAGTTATGAAGCGTTATGCAGACTGTTATTGAGCTGTGGAGAGTTAGGTGCAGTCAGGCAGAGTACTTAATGAAGATTTAGATGGTTTATGCAGAGTTATGTCAAATTACCTGTATGCAGGAGTATTACAGCGTACAGACCAGGGCTGTGTCTCATTCCGCTCACTGGCTCCCTATGCTGTGAATAGTTATATCAAGATCATAAACTCGGGTGCTAGCAAGGGTCCACTAAACACTGGTGTTGACACGATCACCTTTTGACAATGTGGCTTCGGGCGTCTTCACTGCAGCTTTTGTGGCATAATGAAATAACCACCCATACTGCACCCAGACGATATGAACATAAATATAATAAAAAGAAAATAATAATTAGGGTATTTATTTTTTTATACTAATTGGACTCCCTTGCAAGAGATGAAATATAAACAAATGAAATAATAACAAAAACTCTTTTAAGAGACATAAAAAAATAAAATACATTATCGCCCATCCATTGGTGATAGATCAGCAAACTTATTGTGGTTTCAATGCACTGAAACAGTTTTGTTAACCCCACTTCCTAGGCAGTGCACTTCATAGTGAACTAATGAGTGAACTGAGACACATCCGAGGTGATGGGCAGACCTGTTTACTACTACACTGAAACTTAACCAAGAGCTGTACAAGCTACACTAAACAAAATCAATATGCTTTTTTACATTTTTTTATTTAGTTTTATCATTTCAGTTTTAAGCAAATGTTTATTATTAATTTACCCTATAATATGGATGAGAATGTGATTGAAAAGGCAATTTAAGGGTCTCATAGATGAATTCTCTTTGCTAGAATCCAAGATTGGATTATCTGAATTAAAGAATACAACATTTCTGTCAGGGGCAACAGTTAAGCAGATTCGCTTAACAAAAGTGAAGAGGTGAATTGTGCCTTATGTTCAGTATGCAGATCAGTATCTGTCAGCTTTTATTCCACAAAGCAGTTCTGTCATGCCAAAAACAACAAATGGAATAAATGTATGTATTAAACGACTTGTCTTTACAATACAGACAGGTGTGTCACCAACCCTCATGCTTTAATAATGAATGTCACAATACAATTATGATCCTGCGGGCTTGTTTGGAGAAATAAATAAATAAATAAATGTGTGACTGACCCCTACTGGCCAATCAGAGGGGGTTGTTCTCATTAAAACATAAAATGACATTCGCGATGCAATTAACTTCCATAATATGAAGCATTTCAAGTCAAACTGAGAATAATGGGGGGAATAATACAGGGCAGGACTATGATCATTCCATACTGATGGGTGGTTTATAATATAATTGGCTAACAACCTTTACCTTGCCCAGGTAAACGTATTTAGATCTCAGGCAGAGAAAGTTAATTTTTTTTTGTTTTTTGCACTGATGAATTGTGCCCAATAAGACCAGAGACATTTACTAAGAATTGTAAATATTTAATAGTTATAAATATTTAATGTCGCATTTAACCTCCAATATAAGAAATGTAAATACTTCCTCGCTTCGTGTGCCAAATGAACAGCTTTTCTTGCCGTAAAAAGAGAACTATTATACTACATTTCTGGTATTTAATGATTGATTTAACGTTAATTTTGTCTTCAGTCTTGATGGACAGTGGTGAGTTCATCAGGCTAACAATAAACATCAAGAAAAAGGAAAAAAAATTAAAATACAGCACAGACACTTCAACACCACCCAAAGCTCAAGCAGACACAGTACACGACACTGACACAGAGACGAGAAAACAAATAGGGAATATATGGACTGGTATGAGTAAAGGAAACAAGTGATGGATGATGGAAGGAAGGAGAGAGATGAATAGATATTGGGCCTGAAAGAGAAGGATGTGGAAGTGTGTAGGCAAGTGGCATGAGTCCTCGGTATGTATTCGGGTGAAAAGGCCAGGGATGAATCTGTGGGTGTGAACAGGGGCCTCTGAGAGACCTTTACACTATAGGACGTGCAAAAACACTTTTTAAAGGTGCCAAAAGGTAAAAGCTGTAGTGTCTAATTGTCCGAACAGCAACGCAAAACTATTGATTGTTTTCAAACAGGTCTCCTGAACACTCCCATTGGTCACCCAAACAGACAGCCCCGCCCCAAACTCACTCCATTGGCTTAGCCTGTTGCGGTGTGAGTTTGGTCAGGTTCACAAACAAATGTTTTGATAACACTACAGAGACAAACGACTTTTAAGGGAAAATCTACTGACAAATTTTTACATTTAGGGATAAGAGTGTTTTATCATTTCTTAAATGACACACTATTGCTTTTAAGTGATTTAAAGGGGCGGAATCAACAAAACTAACCATTGCCAGAGTCTTCTTATAATTACTTTACACTGTTCCATATAAACTGAATTGTGTTCAGATGTATCGGTTTCCTCCGATCTCATATGATTTTGTGTTTCAATATGAAACCTGCTTTCTTAATCGGTTCGTGGTTTGTGATTTCCTTTATCAGGACGCATCTGTAAGCAGCACAGTTGCAAATGTTCTGGTAAAAATTCAGCTGGGACAGTTGCTGGAAACAGACACAAACGCACACACACAGCAAAGTCGAATCCTCTAGGGAAGGACTGCATTGGTACATGACCTCTAACCAGCCCTTTCCTCAACTGCTGTTTTGCTCTCTTTCACACAAACTTAAAAAAAAAAAAAAACTCAGTTTTGCTGCCTAGCAACAACAAAAAAAAGCAGTCTGTCCCCATCATGCCTGTGTGGTCACCTCAAAACCAGCTGACATGCACCATCCTACTGTAAAAGAGAGTCAATGCCCCATCTCATCTCCCTCAGTGAACAAGCACCTCAAGAGCTAAACCCTGTATTGCCATCTTGTGCTGCTCTGGGAGTCTCTCTGGACCCATCTGGAAGGGCTGATGTAAGTCGAGGGAAACATGGTGCGGCCCCTAACAGACAACGACAGATATCGCACACTGCATTCCGCTGATTTCAACAAGCAGTGCTGCTGTCAGTCACATAGATTGAGACTGAGAAGTCCATAAACAATAATGTAAATAAAAATACAATATTACCATAAAAACATAATCTGGTTGCCAAGAAATGTTGTGATATCTCAATTTTAATGCCACAAATAGGAACAATGCACTATTAAAACAAGTCCATCGACACTACTTTTGAAATATATTGGACGTTTTTAAATAAATACTTCTATTCAGCAAAAATGCATCGAATTGATCAAAAGTAACAAAGCCATTGTGATTTTTTTAGCTGTACATTAAAAAGCATCTTTATAAAAGTTAAATGCAGTTCTTTAAAACATTGTAACGGATATAACGGTTACATGGTAACGCTTTCAGAAGGATCATGTGACACTGAAGACGGAAATAATGCCTGCTGAAAATTCCGCTGGAACTACACTTCAAAATATAATAAAACAGAAATAGAATATTTACACTAACTGTACAAATATTGCAAATATTGTTATTATTATCATCATCATCGTTTCGATATATGCATTCTTCGCCTGAGCATAACAGACTTAAATGCAAAAACATTAACAAAAACTTTCCAACTCCAAATTTTTAACTGCAATATACAGTACAGACATATGGAAAAACAGTTCCTTTAAAATAAGAACAAATTACTAGTACAACAATCCAGTATAACAAGCATATTTAAAGGCTTTCCTGTGTGTGTGTTTTTGTTTTCCTTGTCGGTATCATGGTTTTATTACACTTCAGGTCTATTATATCACATTTACCATCGAGTCCAATCTTTTGAAACACATCCTCAATTCCCTTTTTTTGATCCTATGTTCAATTAACAAACAGCGTTTACATTAATAACAGCACAATTCTAACCAAAAAATAAATAAATAATGTACCATTCACATGCTGTTTAAAATGTTTTGACATTGCTTTTTTGACAGACTTCTGACATCCCTTGATGTAAAAGATGGAGCTGTTTTGTGTCAAGGTTTTTGTGTGTTTGATAGGATGTGGGAGTGTGAGTTTGTATGTGTGAGCAGAGTAGAAGGCTCATTTCCCTTGTAATTCCCTGCATGTTTTATTAGCCTGTCAGCTGCACTGTCCTCTCTTTTTGCACATCACTCCTTCTCTCGCTCCTTCCTTCTTTCAATTAGTACCTCTGTTCTTCTTTCTGCATTTCTCTCCTTCTCCATTTTGCCTCTCTCTCTCTCTCTCTGTCGCCCACACAGTTCTTTACACAAACACATTTGTGATAACTCACCTCGTTCCCCCAGCAACACTTCTACTGAAGCCCACAAGGGAGCGAAAAAGAGAACAAGAGAGCACTTCTATGACTTTGTGACCCGTTTGAACAAACTAGCTGTGGCCAAATACTCTGTCCCGCAGTGATTGTGCAAGCACATACCAAAGGTCGAGAGTAGATACACACTATCAGATGATATAAAGAGTTTTCATTTACTCAAGCTCATGATGTTCCCTACCTCTAAGACTTTCTTCTATGAAATATTAAAGCAGACATTATGCGAAATGTTCAGGGTGCTCTTTTTCCATATGTTGGTGAATGGGGAACAGTCAGATTAAGCTTTAAGAAACGCATTGAAGTAACTTGATAGCGTGTTACATACTTGGATCAAATCAATGTAACAAGAAGGAGACATACAGTACACAGTATATATTCAGAAACACTAACACACACACTCATACATTTCCTTAGTAAAAGTAAATGAGAAATACAATATTTAATTTGACCACAACAAGAGTAATGCGAAGAAAATTACAATATTAGAGAATTTAATTTAAGATTAATTAAATTAAAAGTGACAGACTTTTATATAGTTGAACACAAAAACTCACTCCAGTGATTAGTTACATTTCTTAGTATAATTTAAAGCACAGTAAAGACTTTATAAATGAAATCAAATCTTTACAAACCTGTATTTTACGCAACGCAACATAAAAAGACGAGATGCCAGTCAGCAGCAGTTGTTTCGGATGACAGAATCGGCTTTTGCCTTGCATAACAGAAACTGATTTTTTTCGTCGTATTACTGAATTTAATTTAATTTGATGTTTAAATATGTTGTGCAATTACAGTACCATTTGTTTATGGGCAGGTGCATCTTTCAGCTACGAGAGAAATGTGAGGCTGCGGTTCGCAGTTAAGTCCTTCGGATTTCGGTAAAACAAGTATTGAATGTATGTAATATTGTAAACCATTTGTATTCAGTATAAGCCAGCAATATAGTCATTTTTAAATAATAGTTGGCTAAAATAAAACTATATTTAACCCAACCAGCTGGGTCAAAATAACCCAGTCTAATGTTTCAGTCCAATATTCACCCAACGATGGGTTGCCAAATAACTAAAGTTATTGTTTTTGGGTTTTTTTTAACCCAGCATTGTTTAGAGCGTATGAAAATTCAACAGTGTTTGAAATACACATAAAATATATTTCCAATTTCTACCGTTTTTAGATTTTCAATTAAAAAAAAAAAAAAAAAAAAAAAAAATGAACCCTTGGTGTCAATAAACGAATATATCGTACTGACCCCAACCGTTTGAACAGTAGTGTAGAGGAGGACATGTCATACAAGCGGTTCATCAGTCCCTCGCGGCTTTCTGTGTAAAATTAAACATGACTAAGGTCTATTGACTGAACTCACTGTGCTAAAGCTGAGGGCTATCACATTAGCTGAGGTCAGGGAAGGCGGCCCCACCACGCCTGCACAGCCTTGTCAATGCAATTTCACTGGAGCACCCGCTTCCTTTTATCGCTGAGACACTTCGTTTGAGCTGGTGGGAAATGTCATAACTGTTCAGGTGGGCTGTCAGTTTCACTCTGCATAGTTTAGTCATGAACAAAAAGCATCCATCTTCATTTCCTGGTGTTGCATTTTTGTCGATTTCTTCAAGTCATTCAGTATTCAGATGGGAAATATGTCTGTCAGTTAAAGTGTAATCGAGCTGATAGTGTGCTAAGAGGCTGAAGGCATGAAAGTGCATATTAAATTCATGGCTGCATGAATATATGTTCAGCTGGAGGCTGTAGATGTGCGTTAACACCAGCAAACTGTTTTTGGTTTCAAATAATTATCCCATTTCCATGCGCTCAAGTTGCAATGTTTATCTGACCTGATTTAGACATCAAGTTTAATAACTATTGGCGTGAAAATATAAACTTGCCCGTCCTTTGCACATGCTGACAAATCCAGTAATCCAAAGAAGTCTGCACGGAACATACCAGATGTCAAGTTGAAGTCAGTTCACACTCACATGATGACATTTGGCAGCTTGGGGACTTTCTTTTGGGTTGTTGTTTGAATTCAAGGAGACTAGGACAAAATTTTAGACTTTGTACACTGGTCTTCCTTCACCACACGTCCTGGGACAATGTTCCCAGCTGTTCCAACCAGAGATGGCCCTGCGTTCTGCTGAATGTTAGAGAATAGATTTTGCACAAACAATAAAATTAATGTGCTGAATGCACAAAACACATGCGTTGACATGCGGTCCCAAACAAAGCAGCAGCAGCAGACTGTTTTGTCACTTTACAATCTAAGCAGATCTATTATACAACTGTTCACAAAAACATAATCCTGAGAGTACTAAATGTACTTATGTACTAATGAAAAAGCTGTAATACAATTCTACCCTCAGAGACACTCAGATACTCCTCAGTTATATGGATGCATAGAATACTGCAGGTCGACATATAATTTGCCTTTAAGGAAAGCTGCAGAGATTTCTACGAAATCTCTCACAACGTTTGTATGTTCATTTATTCTGTATTTCGGCTCATTTGATAATGCTCCCAATTGTGTGTAGCACTCCAAACTACATTAGACACATGGGAATGCAGATATTTTCCTTTATACTTTGTTCAGGTGTTCGGTTTCATTTTGGTGCAATTTATCTGGTAGTTAGTTGGGGGTGGGGAGGTTGTTTACGGAAAGCTGAAGTAAACCACAAACAAACAACTTAAAAAAAAAAGTATTAAGTATAGGTCACCCAAAAAATATTTCTTTCATTAATTACTTACTCTCATGTGGTTCAAAATCTGTAAGTCCTTTATTAATCTTTAGAACACAAATTTTGTTTTTTATCTTTTTTTTTAATGAAAACTCTGCATAGACAGCAACGGTTGCAATGGACACATTCAAGACCAAGAAATTTAGTAAGGATATGGTACTCTTGAAAAAAAAAAAAATAATAATAATAATTCAACCACCGATGTCACATGGACTATTTTTAAAATCTTCTAGCTATGTGCTTATACCATGTTTTTGTTATATAACAAAAATATTTCTAAAAATGTTTTTTTATATAACAAAAACATGGTACAAGCACATAGCTAAAATGTAATATATATTTTATAATATATATTATTTTAAAACTAATACAAATATTAGAAATGCTGCTTTGGGAACTAAAT
>JAUYWG010000041.1:7219294-7232665 GCA_034779775.1 Enteromius afrohamiltoni
AAAATCCTAAAAACTATACAAACAAAATAAAAGAAAAAAAAATTCAGGTTTAATTTTTTTGTTTTATTTTGTTTGTGTATATATATATATATATATATATATATATATATATATATACACACACACCAAATAAACTAAATAAATAAATAAATACAACAATGCTGGAAAAAAAAAATGCTGGAATACACTGGTTCACATGCTCTGTGCATGAAAGTGTAAAAGCATTACATCACAAGTCCAGTTAGAACGCAACGCAGCTCTAGGGCTCGTGGTTGAAAGCAGCGGCTGATGCCCTCAGGGGCTGAGTGATGCATTGCTGCTGACTGCGGACTGCAGGGGCTGCTGGGGTGAGAGAGAAGCTCACGGCAGCCCCGCAGCAAACCTCTGCTGTGAGTTATTTCCATGCTCAGCCCAGCAGGAACCAGCACGCGCTCACGTTCACGCCTCCGCCGGCTAAGGAAATCAGGTTGAGCAGGAATACCAAAGCGATTACATTAATTATTGCAACCTTGCATTAGTGTTGCGGTGACCAACAAAAACAAGTATGTTTCATAGCGCAACGCATAAACCATGTCACATTTATGAGAACGTATAACTGCAATTTAACAATGCAGGAACAATTAAATTCGCATCCGTACTGGGGGAGCGACTCATGAACCGAGGACAAAAGCATCCGGAGAGTAATTATAGTGAAACGTGACATAGCGGCGGCCTTGTCCTCAAGCACCGTTTGTCTGTGTCCTTCTGCTATGTGTAGGGTACACAATTACACGCACACCCATACACATACACACTAGAAACGCATTATGTATTACACAAGCAACTTTTTCGGCAATCCAGTTCATCTACAGGTGTTGCCATGACAACCAATCATTTACCCTTCAGATCCCCGGCTCGTGCCCATGGTGAGGAATCGTCATAACGCCACCGAGAGACACTCCAAAACCACCAACCGCTCTCACATCAACACCACAGCATCAAAGCAGCTTTTTAATAGACAAGAATATTCCCAAAGCATCAAAATCCGGCACATTCTTGCTATTTGACCTTATTCCCCTGCACCCACTAACACTCCCACACTCAAAACGCACGCACACAGCTGGGCTATTACTCATGTAACTTCTGACTAACCACTGACGCCCATGTTCGCGTTCACTATATGGGCGAATGCAAATGACATGCATATCAATACCCATTAACATACTCACACTGGGCATATTGGTCACTACGGCAACGGCTAACAGGGAGTCTTGCAGCCAAATGACGCTAATTCTCGATTTCCAAATGCTTTCCAGCCCTCTTGTTCTCACACTTTGCTCACGGTGCCATTCTTCTGCTCAAACTGCTCCAGATGCAAGAGCTCTTTAATACGGGGAAGCAATAAGTCATTAGAAGCAATGGCATGTCCCACATGCATTCAGGCTGCCCTAGATAGAACAGGCCTCTGTCATTTGACGGCGCGTGCGCTACTACAGGAGTCAGAGAGTGCACTGTGGAGGAGGAAGAGGAGTAGGAGGAGGAATGGAGACTGAATGAAAGCATGAACACAGACCTGTCTTTGTTGGAGGAGTGTCCTTCTGGCCTGTGGATCCAGTGGAAGAAAGAGTGAGAGACAGACAGACAGACACACAGAGACAGACAAACATGGAGACACAAAGAAAGTGGAAGTGTCAGTAATGTTATATTGTTGAACACATACAGTTAGGAACATAGAAATCAATGGAGCAAATGCAAACAGATCTTGTGCAGAGAAATGATTTGAATGATCCCAAATAGCAATGTTTTTATAATTTTTTTTTTTAAAGATCCATGTGAAATCCTGATTGACTACATTTTTTTTTCCCTGACAAACAACATTTAGCCTATATGAAAAATGGACTGATATCAACCGATAGTTTTGAAAATTTACAGTGATGATATTATCTATCCATATATATCTATCATTCTAAGTGTCTCTCACATAGACTGATAAAGGAGTATACTTTGACTTGTGCACTCAACTGTTTGCAAAATGGAGCTTTATGCTCATTTATCCTACCTCTCTTATTTGGCACAAATCCAAATACTTCATAATATTTTCATATTTGCCATGTAACATAACTGAATGCAAAACAATTATTTATTATGTAAATTAAAGGCTTTGTACTTCAGTCGCGTTCCAACGGTGACACAGAGGCGGGCGTGCATGGCTTCACTGCATACTAATGCATAATATATAGGCTACGTAACCTGTTACACGGCCCCCTTGTTTATCCGTTAACTAAACCAAATTTATTTTAAGAATTTATTACTTGCATGCATATGTACTGCAGATTATACATAAAATTTAACCTAGTAATATTATATTACAGTATCATGTTATTTGTACTACTGTCTGTTCAAAATAATTAAAAAGTTTTTTTTCCTGTTGTACCAAAATCGTATCAAACCGTGACCCTCAAAACAAGGCGTGTACCGAACCATGACACCTATATTATATTATTATATATTACATAACATATGTATGTATAGTGCTTTGTTATTTTTTTTTTTTATTAATGGATTTGGATAAAAAGGAATGGATTGTAAATCAATAAAATAAAAAATAAATTATATTGCTAATTTAATTTAGCTCACAGTTTATTATCTCATGTTTAACAGAAGAAACAGTACTCTCACACTGACTAATGACATCAGACCCTTCTCGGCCACTCCAGCAATGGATGCAGCCCAAAAAACTATTAGCATAGAATTTTGACTACAGCCAATAGTTGCAACAATTAATTAATCAGTGCTGATTAATCGTAAAAACCGGTCAGTCAGTCAACCTCTGTTTTGAACCAATGAGATTTCAGTGGAACAGCTACCTAGCACAGAAACCCATCAACAAGAAATATGCAAATAAGAAAATGAATCCAGGGTTTATAAATATGCAGTGTTAAACTACTATTAGGAATCACTTATAATATTATAACGGTCACACGATGCCTTCTGTTACACCACTTTTTACATGCTTTTCGATACCATGCATGGCAAAACACCCTCTTCACTTAACTTAAATTAGGTTAAAATTAATAAAGACTTTGATTACAACTAATAAAACCGACTATCTTACAAAGCTGTAGGAGTCAGGTTTGACTGACATGCGGGCTCCTCTATAGACATTTAATTATTCAATCATAATTGTATTAACTATCAGTCAGTCCTCCAACACCCAGTGTATTACTCACAGACTCATGTCTACGACAGTAATTGCCACCTTCAATGGACAAATGTAATTAACACCGACCATGCTAATTATTCTGAGAAACAATCCCACCTCAACAGCTCCCCCACAGCAGTAGTTACACTTGTTCATTAGCCGAAAGCATTACACCAGAGAGAGAAAGAGAGAGCAAGATTGTGATCACCCAAGTTGGGTCATTTGGAATCGCAGGCATCTGTCTGATGGGACAGGACCAGAAACACTGATCTGAACCGAAAAAGAGCTCACATCAAAAAGGCGATGCTGTAAATGACCCTTGTGGGTGAAAAGAGAAGAGGCGACCCTGAAAGAAAATGCCAAATGACATGTTGGTGTGCCATCTGCTCAACACCAAGGGAGAGCTGGTGAGGGGGTGAACGAGGGATTGGAAAATTTGGCAATGCTAAATAGAGAGAGAGAGAGAAAGACAGAAAGAGAATAAAAAGAATGCATACAGCAGAAGTACAGTAGATTCAAACTCAGTCAAATGATGACCAACTGTCAAAAATTAAAAAATCTGTAGAACACCAAAATCTATTAGTAAAACAAGTCATCTGCCCTCACAGTGTCATGTGACCATTCATTGTTCCAGGTGAAGTTGATGCGAAGCGAAAACTAGCAGCCCTAAAGTTACTCAGGTGTAAAGTAAACACATGGCCACATCTACCAGATGCTGTTTACATGACTGCTAAAGAGCTCACGCATATCATGTGAATCATCTAATGACACCAAGGCAGAGGAGTTGAAACTACTATCTTGACAAGCAACAAAGATTATTATAATGTTTGAGGTGCTGGATGTGAATTTTCTGACTGACAACAACTCAACCAAAAGGGCATGTTGATCATTCTGTTTGACACATGACTTTTTTTTTTTTTTCCTTGTTTAACAAGTACAATCCTAATATAAGAATGTGTAAAATTACTGATAATTACATAAAATTGACATGACTTGATATGGTTATTATTTTTCCACAGCTTGATAAAAGTCAAACCTAGAAGCTGAAAATGGAGTGGGAAAAAAATATATCTCTGGGTTTTTCATTTTTTTCTTTCTGCCTTTTATGGGGAAAAAAAAAAAATACTACTGGTGGTGTTAAAACACATTTCTCACATCTCATCTAATAATTTATATTTTTTAAAATTATTATTATTTAAATTTTTTTACAGAGCTTCCCAATTTATTATATTCATCATTTGTATCTGCATTAAGACAACTTTTAAGCCCTCTTAAACAGGAAATTCCAGTGAAAATCCTAATAATAATAATAATAATAAAAAAATTCCAAATCATGTTACTTTTTTACAAAAAGACCATACTGTGCGCAAGGTTGTACAAGTGCATTTATTTAGCAAATGCAATAGCAATATAGTCTCAGAAAATAGCAACTTTTTTCCAAAAGCAGCGGTATCAAATCCATGGTATAAATCAAAACTGACACTTCCAACAAATACTACAGTTAAACCATAATTACTATGCAAGAAGCGAAGTACGCTATCTGCCCTCAAGGAAAAGAAGAAATAGGTCTCAGATGAGAAAGAAAGCACTCAATTTATCTCTGCAAACAGAGGGCATTCCGGTATCTCTCCAATGGAACCAAATAAGAGGTGTGCATATTGGAGAAACAAAACATTGAAAGTGAGCAACACAAAAAGGGTGCAGTGTATTCTGCAGCCTCTTCCGCTCTCTCTCTCTCTGACTCTATGCTTCGCTCTCCCACACAAGTTGATCCACAATCTGACTCTGCGCTGAATTTTAATCACAACCTCTCCTACACAGTGGCCCGATCATACATACAAAACGAATCTCCACACCAGCCACCTGCCTTAAAAACTACAGGAGATGCTTTACTGCAGTGCTCCACACGGATTCAATCCACCCAACGTTAGTCTCCACACGCTCGAGCACGCATCTGTATGCATCGTGATGAGGCCGGCTCAAGTGCACACTACAGACGGGAGTGATCAGAGGTGCAATGGAGAGGTCGATTCCTCAGCAATGCAGGGAGGGAGACAAACAACTTAACTGTCAGCAGCACAAGGAGTGGCCCACTACACTTCTGTGCCATCTCTCTCTCTGGATTTGTATGGAGCATGTTGACGCAGCACATGCTGGGAATGATATTGACAGTCTTGAGGCTACTGACAGCTTTGCGCACTATGGAAATCTTTTTAGGATTTCATTTTCTCCAACACGCTTTTAAACTATACAAGAGGTCAATAGCATCAGTTTAATACGAACACCATCCTAAACCCAACAGGGTTATGCAACATTCAAATTTAAAAATTGCTAATCAAAATTCAATCCATTTGAAAATGAAGTAGTAAAAATGATATAGAACTGCAGTTGTAATGTAATCCGTAATTGAAATGACTTACTTTGAACGTCTATTAGACGTCTATTAGAAGTCTTGTTTGAAGGAGATAGATCGATATACTTCAAATCGATTCTTTGCGTCCACATAACCTTAGCTAAGAGCTTAAGTTTACCGTAAAATAAAGGTAAACTTCCTGGAGCTTCCTTGTTCTCTGGAAAACGTCACTGAAATGGTCCAATCTCTTTTAAAAATAAAAAAAAAGGTTATTATATTTGTGACAGATTTAGCATGCTAATTCAATCCTATGTCCCCATGACATTAGCCTGTCACTCTGCCAAAGGCCCAGCAGCACGAGTCTGTCCAGATAAGAGTCTGTCAGCTTATGTAATGCTCAGGCTCGATGGCACAGCCAGCTGCCTGTCCGATGGCCTGGAAAGAGTCCTATTGTGACAGACTGTTGCACTCAATTTCAGTTTTGCAAGACAGACGGAGTGCAAATAGGAGAGATACCCTCTGAAAGGTGTTTTCTGTTCTTTGGTTCCCTGACTTAGTTCTGCACCAGTGTTACTAGCGTAATGCAAACGCTGTGAAAATATTAATGTGTGATGTAAAAACTCAAACGGTGTACAAACATCCATAAGTATGTGTAATTCAAATCATTACCTAGTCTCTGTGAGTAGTACGGTGCACACAGTTGTTTACTCATACTGGCTTTAAAGGATAGTTCACTCAAAAATTCTGTCATTATCTACACATCCTTGTATTGTTCCAACCACGCATTACTTTCTTCTTCAAGACACTAAAGATATTTGCAATACAGTTTAAATTGTCCATACAATGAAATTTGATGGGATCCAAAAACACTTAACTTCGGAATGACGTGAGGGTACACAAATGACAGTGTTTCTATTTAAGTGAACCATTCTTTTCAAATATATTAATTACTATAAACTGTGGTCTATTTAGTTAGAACACGCACCAACATACAGTCTTTTTAAAACTGACAGCCAGCATTGAGGCAGTGGAAACCGTTTTCTACAGTAGATCCTCAGCTATGCAGTAAAAGAGCCCTTAGGCCTGTACTTACTGTCTCTGCAGAGAGCTTCCCAAACTGGTAGCGGCCCCGTCTCTTTCTCGTTCCCTGTCTCTGTCCCTTTCTCGCTCCGTGGCATTGGCTCCAGCTGACAGGCTTTGGCCGAGCCTCATGTGCGTGTTGGCATTGACGCGCCGGTCTCGTGGTGGCACGGGTGGAGGTGGGGGAGCCGGAGCCGGGATGGGTATCGGGATGGGCCCACTATTGTGGCTCTGATTGGCATAGATGTGGGTGGAGGTTGCAGCGCTGGAAGTTGGTGGCTGGACAGGGTGGATGGGAGGTGGAGGTGGGGGTGGGCAGGGCTGTCGGTCCAACCTCAGGTCTTTGTTTTCCTGGCTGAGCCGGTCCAGCTGCACTTCAAGTTCCTCAATACGCCTCCGTTGAGTTTCCAGAAGCTTTTGTTGGCTCTCGATGATGTTGTTGAGCTCAAGCAGGTACTCCACCGCCCGGTTAGGGCTCTCCGGGCTGCCCTGCCCAGCATCCATGCTGATGGACACTTGCGTGACAGTCACCGTCTGCTGGGACAAGCTTCTGGGATCACCTCGTAAGAGGAAGCTCTCCCCCCCACATGAAGCGGGTGGGGGGGAGAGACAGAAATGTGTTGGAGTTAGAGTTGAGTAACCAGAGTAAAATAGTCAGTGGTTTTAATCTGAGATTCCCTCGAAGTTAAATTCAGCTTTGGAAGTCAAAGTACTTGAAAGCGATGAGAAAATTCCATACTGAGAATCTGTATTCACATTCAAGGGATAATGATAAATGTTAATGAGTGGATTTGTTTGTCTGCTTACGATTGGTGTGAGAGCGTGTTTGTGTATCTGTGCATTGCTATTCTTCTGTCAAATGTGCTATTTTTCTACTGCCACCAAGGAATCATGGAACTGAGATCAAAGCCAGTTTGCCAAAATGAACTTCATCAGTCATCCAGCCATTTATTACTCTCATTAGGTAACAAAAACGAAAAGAAAAAATATTTTGATAGAGTCAAAGAGCATTCCCAGCACCTCAAGTCCAAGGTAAGGATGCACCGCAAAAAGCCAAGTCAGCAAATATCCATTACACAGGAAGGAAAGACGATTTCCTTTTCGTCCATTTCTCTAGCGTGCATCCTCTTCCGTTTCTCTTTCAAATGTGGAGTTGAAGCACTGCAGCTGTTTTCTAGCTGTCGATTCATGACTCATATTCCAGACTGAAGTGTTTGGGAGACATTTTCATCAGGAGTCATTCTATTCCAGAGGCGACCAAGATGGAAAGGTAGAGGGAGAAAGAGAAAGAGAGAGGGACCAAAGTTCTTCTGATAAATCCACTGCAATACTAAATTGGCTTCTGGGAGGTGTGCGCATGTCTTTCAGAACAACCCAGTTCCCCCTTCTCTCTTCTTCGCACCCTCATTACAAAACCAAGACCTCTTCATTCAAGCCATTAAAATTGCTCATCATTATGCATCTTAAAATATGGAATTAAATTTCCCACGCATGATGCATTTCAACTCATTGCAAAGTCCGTTCAACACGAGATGGAATTGGTTATTTCATAACAGGTTACTTCTTTGTACCTTCATTCCATTATTTCAGAACCCTAATCTCTATTCAGTGTAAAATCGTTACATCTACCATTAATGTCTCATGCACGTATTTGTCGTTTACTCACGAAGCGGTTTCACACTTATTGCCCAGACAGTCCTTGAAGACAACCGCGCATCTCCAACGCTTACAGCTGCGCGATAATGATGCGATGTGTAGAATGCGTCCCAAAGCGATGACATCAAAGTCGATTAAATCTCCAAATTCGACGTTCCAACGCAAAGAATAAGAGATTTTTACGAGTTTAAACCGAGCAGATGATTACTGATCTTCTGTTGCGGTTGAACGTAACGCGTTCCCTGATCAACTAAAACAAAATCGAGAGGAAATACAACCCTTGCTGCAGGATGTCCACTGCCTGTCGAGTTGTATGTCGCTTCGTGTAATCAGCGCAAAGGCGCTCAGGTCCCGAAACAGCTGAGACGCGCAATACAGCGTCCGCGTGCTCGTCCACACACAGTGTCAAGCCAGTGCTCGCGAAACCATTAAATAACACCCATGCTGATGGGGCACAGCTGTCACAATCATTTTTAAGACAATTTATGGAGACTGCGTTGCATGACAACTAATTAAACTACCCCAAACGGTTGTGTTTCCCAGTATGTGACAGATGTCAAGACGTGTTGATGCCAGTGACTAAAAATACTCGTTCATGAATGAACTGCTCACATGTTGAACAGGCATGCATTCCCTTCTGATGTTCCCTGGACAGCCCTGCACCTGCCGTCCCTCGCCGCCATTCGGTTTCACCGCAGTGCCCACATGTGTCTCGATCGCTAGTTTCGCAGCATGTTGATGATGCTTAGCGTCTCTCGCCGTGGTAAAGGGTGACGCATGGGTTAAATTCATTTGAGTGAGTCAGAGAGAATATATTTTTCTTTTCAATCGAGGCTCTGACGTTAGTCCGAATGTGTAGAGCTAGAGGAACATGCCGGGGAAACTGTATCCCCTCGGTCGGCCATTTTGGAACGCGGTAACATTCATTTCGACGGGAGACTGGCTCTTTGAGCTGAGCCAAAATGAATGCAGTTTCTCTCTCCCTGTCTCTCTCTCTCACACACACACACACACACAAACACCTAAAGACTCGAACCGAAGGCTGTGTGGTGCATTTAATCTGCAAGCCAGCATAGACTTGCACATTGAGGCAACACTGCTCATTCAGTGCAATCCAAATTTCAAGTTCAGCCAGCAACAGGTAGTGTGCACTAATAACAAAACAGGCTTTACACGGTTAATATGCGCTTAAGATGATGATGCCTAGTATGAATATTTCATTTGATGTTATAATTTCTCTTGCACCAAAAACAGCAGACAAGTAGCTTTCGGCTTTTACAGCAATTTTAGGATGTTCCATGTGCTGAATCACTCTCATGCTCTCACTGCTTTCAGCACCCACATTAAACCATCCATTTTTTTTTCTTACTTCCACCCACACGTCCTGCCCTCTCTTTCTCTCTCTCTGTGCCTTAGTCACAGCTGAACTGTGTGTGAGTGAAAGGGATGTGCTAAGCACATGCAGGACAAGGAGACCACTAGTATGCTGTGGTTTACTTTATCATTAGTGCCTAATTGTTCATTTAATGGTAGTAAGAGTCAACGTTAAGGGTGGAATTATGCTTCTGTCAACAGTTTCCCAGTTGAATTCAACTATATAGTGCAATGTGACACATCTCGTAGGGTGTGTCTCAGTCAGCTCTCTAGTAGTCAAGGGAAGCAGTTATTTCTTTGAATGTGCCGCTGTCAAAGTCATTTCAGTAATAAATTGCCACGAAAAAACTAGTAAGCATGCTGGTCAAAAACGCTGTTTAAGTAGGCAGGTCATTGGTTTTTGAAACAAAACCCATTCTGTGTTGACCCGAGTCCAGGATTAATTTTTACCTCAGCATTCTGCGTCACTGCTCATCATCTCACTCCAGATGCCCTCTTCTGAAAGTTCATGGAAAACGTGTTCACGAGTGAGAGTCTGCGCTCAGCACGGGCGGATTGGGCACGCTTTGCTCATATAGAGCATACTGATATCCACTGTTTATGTAAGAGGTGTATGCGGAGGAGAAAAGAGTTGCAGAGGGAAAAAAAGAACGATGGATGGAGAGGAATCCATTTAATTTCTTACTCTCCCACACAGAATCCTTAATTATTCAACTGCATAATTCTCTGAGCATTTTGCTTCATCTTCATTGTAAAGTCTATCTATCTATTTATCTATCTATGTCTCTCACTATATATACAATATCTGTCTGTCCATTTGTATGCAATCTCACCTGTCTGTATAATTTCATCCTCTTTTTCGCTACTCCTTCTCATTTCATCTTCTTATATCTTTCGTTCCTGTTTTTCATCTCTCTTGTGCTCTTTTATGTCTCTGACACCAGTCATAAAAAGAAAGCTGGAGAACATTGTGAAAATCTGAGCTTCAAAACTACTGTCATGTTTTCCACCCTCCCCATCTCTTCCTCTCTCTCCCCACAGGGCAACCACAGCGTTTGTTCTCTCACACTGAGCTTTCGATTCCCTCTTAAATGCTTTAGGAACATTTCCTATTCTTTAACTATTCATTCACAAGAAGCAGCATGTTATATAAGGAGCTTCATCAACATGTCACATCGGTTTTAAAGTTGATCTGATATTTGCTCTGCACAGCTATGGTGGCTTTATATGGTCTGCTCCAGTTGTTGTCTCGTTCTGACAGTGACATTAGCACTTAGATGGCAGTGCTCCATTAAACAAAGGGCAGGAGGGAGGATTCAACATGGACCAGTTGGATTGTAAAACTAATAATAAAAAGTCACATTCCAACAACCCATGTCTGCCAACTTTTATTGTAAATTTGATGTTTTCTGCTTTACAGAAGGCTGTCATTAATGTCTGGATGGAAAGAGGAGAGATCACGAATGTGTTTACTTCACTGTTGCTGGCATCATAACACAAATCAAGCGTTTCACTAGAGACAATCCCGAGCTGTGATATTAGTGAACAGGAAAGATGTTCACTTTATATGTCCCTCAACATAAGATCAGGTGCAGAGCACAAGGAAAGTCCAGTAGCCTAGCGGGGGCAACCGAGTGGCAAACAGTGTCCAAAATGGGACAAGACAGAGCAGTAAATCCAATAAGAAGGTGAAGGTTAGTGGTGAAAACACAACAGGTAAATGCTTTGTAGGAGATAAACACACAACACTCAGCGGATAGGGTAATGCACACAAAATGCTTTTAAAGTGGAGAGGGTTAATGAGGGGGTGGAGCTGATAAATTGTCATGGGAACTAACAAGGGAGCAGAGACTGAACAGGGAAACACACTTCATAATAAGAGTCAATAACACATACAGGGGTAACACATATCAGTCCATAGTGGTGTGCCCTCTAGTGGAGCTCGAGAGCCCTGAGGTGATGTTTTACATCAAAACAGTACCTCATCCAAGCTTAGCAGCATGCTATTGTTGTGAACTTTTCCCCAAGAGACCAGGAGACATTTGTATATCTTTGAAGCAGAATTTTCTCTTTATTCCGAAAACTCTCTTCTGAGCGCTGTATTCGTCAAAGTCCTCTGAATCATCTGCCTCATCTCAATCGTCTAATTAAAGCAGTGCTACATTGTAGTTCATACAGGTTTCAAGGGGGAGGAGTACATAGAGGTGGAGGCGGTTGAAACAAAGAATGCAAATGAAGTATTCAGGTATAGCAAACTTCCCCCACATGCAGTGTGAATCCCCCTTTCGCCGATCTTTCATGCAATGTTAACACAGCAGTGACTGAATGATACCCCAGATAGTCATGCAGTGTGAAAAGATCTGTGACGTGATTACTTTGAAAATCTTGCAGTCTGAACTCGGCATTACTATAAGAACACGGGAACTGCAGGAACCTCTGGTTTATTTTATCCTCTGTAATGTATTGTGCTGTGCCAATTAAAAATCTCTATTTTTATGATTAATACTACAAATTTAGATTTATATCAGGCACTGAATAAAGCATGCTAACCAGCCAACTTCTTTAACCTGGAAACTGGAAATAGCAATTGGAAATAGGACTACAAAAACATCCTCATTTCTTAGGTCCACCACCTGCCACTGACACACATACAATATCCAGGCCAACTGCATAATGCGCAACATATCAGACACGCTGTAATATACAACCCTTGTGTACACGCCTCGCACTTATCGCCGATTATACTTCAATATGTGAGTGACACAAACCCTCCTCGTCTCATCTGAAGCAGCCTGTAGCTTGCTGATTAAAAAGGTCAACATGACATTTCCCTGGTGCTCAACATTCAGCCCCCTTCTGCTTCCCTGAGCAGCACACATACACGCCCCAGCAACGTGTCGGTTTCTCAGGCATACGTTATGTGCGTTCCCAGACTAAAAATAAAGATGGCATGATCTATCAGATACATAGCCTACTATTGACTCTAAGTGAGCTGAGAGATGTTGAAATCAAGGGATTGAATAATCAGCTTTCCAAAACTGGCCAAGTTTTTAATGTTATCTGGGTTTTGAGCCATATATGCTGGGGCAAAATAGAGGGAGGAAGGATGAGGCACTACAGCGTCTATTCGCCCTCCCGTTTCATGGTTAACATGGTGTAGGGCATAGCGTATAATTAGTGAGAGCAATTAGAATAGAGAGAGAGAGGGAGAGAGAAGCCTTACTGTTATTCCCACAGGCCTGCTCACACTCTGAAGTGAAAAGTGTGATAATCATAGTTTCAAATGTATTTTGATGAATGTGCTTTTGGAGCAAGACTCAGTAAGGAAAAACAGCAATTTCCCTCCAATTCATGCAGTTACATGGAGTAATGTTCATAAGCATGAAGTACTGATCTTGATCACCTAAATTTATATTGCGAATTAATGAACACAACCGCCTGTGTGGTATGTTTAACATTTTACAAAAGCAGGCTGTAAACAGAAGCAGGCTGTTTAATAAGATACTCTGGTCATTTACAATGCAGCATTTTTATGTATCCTTCAGGAACTAGATCATTTTAGCACATACTGCAGTAAGGTTAGAAAAATATCCGAGATGGTCGACGATGGAAATGTTAGATATAAGTACATATGTTAGTACGTAGGTCCAAAGTACTTTTTTCGGATGAAAGCAAATTTTGCATGTCATTCGGAAATCAAGGTGCCAGAGTCTGGAGGAAGACTGGG
>JAUYWG010000041.1:7232686-7246101 GCA_034779775.1 Enteromius afrohamiltoni
GGTGGAAACATCAGAATTCTGGCGAGGGTTCCCGCTGCCGGTGTTCGGAGAGGGCCACAGAGGAGCGATCCGTGACACTTATACATAGCATTTTATTAACGTGTTGGATGCGTTTAACCATTACGTTTAAGTCTTGCAGCATCCTATGACACAGTATTCTCAAATGCCACTTAATGTGAAAAACAAAAACCTACTGCATTTTCACTGCGGTACATCTTGCGTTTTTAAAGGCAAAAATACATTCTGGATATAGCATTTTTGCATTCCAAAAACATGGCACACACATTAAAATCATTAGTTTTTTTATAAATATGTATTTTTTTATTCCACTGCCCTCCAGTATGCGATTCATGAATTTAAATGGAAAAAAAACACATTCTGTGTGAACAGCCCCTTATGATAAACTATTTGACTATGTAAACACAGTATGTAGGTTTTAGAACAGAGCTTAGGCATGTTTTGTGTAATTGTAGGACCAAGTGGTGTGTGATATTGAGAGAACAGTTTGATATTTCTCTTCTGCAGTAGATGAATATGTAGGATGCTGGATATTGTATGTGTAGGAGTTTGTTCCCAAGCGGTTCAGGGATGTGTGTGAGTACTTGCCTGTTGAAATGCAGAGCCTTGAAATTCCGAGGGCACACGCTTCCAAGATGATTAGCGTGGTTCAAGCTAGCAATCTCTAACAAAAAGCTTCACTGTTTTTTTCTCAAGAGATGGGTACTTTCCATAGTAGTTTAAAAGAAAAATGTACGGCAGATTAATGAGTCAAACTGTTAGAACACAGCTGAGAATCGAAAGATAATTATTGCACCTAGCATTAAAATCAAATCAATAAGTAACCATATCTTATAATACTAAAATAAATATTTAACACCCATCTGCTTTGTTCTAAAACATATTGAGCTGCTTAGAGAGGGAAATTTCAGAATTTTTGCAGTGAAAAGTACAAATCGAATGTATGTTTTTATGTGTACTTATTATGAGCGTCACTATTAGCAACATTGTAGCACAACAGAAATAAACTGGCGTATGCAGCTCACTAGACTTTGTAACCAGGCTACAGAGATTGGAAATGAGTGAACACAACTTTCTCAGTTTTATTCAGTTTATTTCTGTAACTGCATGTCATTATTCATAATTCAAAACTCCCTGTTGATGCATTCAAAAACAATACAGTATCTTCATACATATCAAGAGCAACAATTAAAAACCTGTACATCTGTGTTCAAGGTGTCCCCTCACGGACTGCTATTTACACACTCAGCATCTTCCCTGCAGAGGACGCCACTAAAATAACAGCTACTCGAGGTCTGGAGGACTTCAGACCCGGCAGGTAAAAATCTGCGACACACTGCTGCCCGCTTCCTCATTGTCTATAATTGAGAGTCTTGTCTATGCTAAGTCAAAATGAAGGAGAGAACGCTTATGCTATAAAGGAAGTACAACCTTTACACGGGAGCCGTCAGAATGAGATTTTTAGCCCCATCTGAACACTTGAAACAGTTTTAACTGCTTTCCGCTGGCTTGCGAGTGGTGACCTCCGTATGCACTGAATGGGGGAAAGCGAAACAGTGACTGCAGCCAGCCAGATCAGCACCAATGAAGAAAAAGAGATCGCAAGAATTCAGACCGGGCGGCTGCCTTAGAGAGGTTCTCTACTTCCTTTATACGACAGAATGTCCTCTGCTTTCATTACCGGGGGCCGAACTGTCTGGCACACAGGGGTGTGAAAAGCATTGAGAAATTATACTGACATTATGGGTATGGTGTCAGATGTTTAGAGTAACTAGTTAAAAAAAAGCTTTCTCACGTTAAAGTACAAAAATGTGCAGTATTTTAAAGTAAACTTCTTAGTTTGACAAGACATGAAAGCGAGATGAAATCACAAGACGGTCGAATTTTTGTTGTACAAACTACGATCTAGAGTTGAAAACTGGTTCGAATTTAAAAACAAACTTTAAAACAGGTCTCAAATTAAATTGTGCCATAAAATTAATTGTTCAATCTGATCATAGTTGTTTGACACACGAGTATAATTGTTTATAGTATTATAGTATGTGTTTATAGTTATTTTAGTAACTTATTTTTTACTAACGGCTACTATTATTTTTATTATTTTATTTTTCTTAGTAGCCAAGGCAACATTTACGTTTTGTTTCAAGTGTAAATAATAAAAAAAAAATATTTGATTTGATTTAATTATTTTATTTTATCTTAGTTTTACTTTAATTAATGAAATTATATTTAATAACAACAGTTTTCTCACTTAGGTCATATTAGTCTCCAACAATGCATATAATATAATATAACTATATATTTGTGGCCAAATAAATTTGTACATATTTCAACTTTCAGGTTTTTCGTCATGGCGGCCAGGCCAAGATATGAAGATATAAATGAAATATTACAAATGAATCAAATAATGCCATTTTTGAATGAAGTACAATCACTCAAGCACTTTACACCCCTGCTGCCTTCTATCCTATATTTCTAGAATATAGATATAAAAACATCTCCTTTTCTTTTCTCTTTACAAATAAAAGTGTCCTTGTTCTGTACAATGGCTGACTCCTTACAAGGCCAATATAGCAAATTCAAGTTGAAAATTCAAAGCTGAAACACTCAGTTTGTGATTTGACATTTTAAAAGCGTCAAACTCAGAGGGCCAAACACCCATCTGGATTTCTCTTGGTAGAGGGAAAGAGTATGACATCATTAATTAGCATTTAAATGGCACATTTGCACTGATAGGAACCTTGCAGACATTATTATAAAAAAAACTCAACAAAAACATTGCATCACTGTATTCATATATCGGTTGGCTCAGAGCATGGCTCATCTTTGAGACTACTGAACACCTAAGGGTCTAAACTGGCTCCAGTACAAGGAAACCTATGGAGTGGGACACATGTTCAGTGGGCATGCTAATTCTTATTTTTGAGGACTACCTACTTGTGGTCTGTGTGTCTCTAAATCTTGCTTTTATTATGATGTTGAAGACGTCATGAAGAGGAATATAAAAGAGGGCCAGAGTGTGCAAAAACCACAAGAGGGCACTAGGGGGCAATCAAGCTGTCAGACCAGAATCCACAAATTGAATAAATTCAAACTGGCAACAGATGTTGTATTAAACATTGCAATTGGCCTCCTGGGCTGTGGAATACAGTATCATGCCATGGGGACGTTTAATTTCATTGTAAGGGCCAGTGCTATTAAAATTAGTATACTCACTACAGACATGCAAGATTGAATTATAAGAACCATTTTATATATCAAGCTTCTCGTCAAGCCAGTGGGCACCTCGGTTTTAAAATGCTGCACGTGTCTCGGGATAGCTCGACAGTGCTGTGTATTTCTGATATGTGAGACATTGGGGGAATCGAGAATACAAATAACATTTAAAAAAAGTCCAGATATGTCTATAATTATATACAGTAAGCTTGTATTCTCATAAGATCTGCTACAGTAAGGGAAATGCTACAGTTTTGATGTTTTTGGAAAACCAACGAAATCTTCCCCCTTCCCAAAAATAAACCCAAACGAAACATTTACAAGGCTCATCCCAGTTTCTGTACAGTACGTGCTGATGCCAATGGGATAATCAGGTACAAAGTCAACATCAATACCCAGGCTGGTTGAGGATTCTGAGAGCAGTGAACCTCAGATGCGTAATACTCATGTATAAGCCCTGATTTAAAGTGTTTACACTTAAGATCGATCGAATTGCAAACTGCTAAATGCTTACAGGCTGCGAATGGCAACAGAACTGGCATGGGATCTTCTATGTAAGCATTTATTGGTACGTTACAGCGCAGTAAACACCTCCAGTGATAAATGAACACTTATTGTATTCTATCTTTAGTGTAGTTAAACAAATTTAGGTCTACTCAATAAAATTGTATATAATTTTGTATGTATACAGGGATGCATTGGATCCTAATTGGTTTATCACTGTGCATATTTCTAGTACTCAGCTTTCCGATGAGCCTGCCAGAGCTTGGCTTGGTATGACACGGAACAGAAAGAGATAGCACTTATTGCTCAGACAGTTCTGAGGTAAAGATCGATGCATAAGCTGGTGGTACAGCATGTCTGATTATCACCGGATCTCCTTTAAATTTTTCGGTTTCGATTCACCAACCTGCCTGTGTATTTTAACAGTACACAAAATTACGAATCTCATATCTTAGGTAGAAAAATCCTACCGCAATTTTTGATCAGTAAGTCTTACAAAATGCATAGAAGACCTGTATCAAAATGCCCTTTTTCTTCTTCTTGTTTTTTTTTTGTTTGTTTTGTTTAGTTTATTTTTTCTTTTTGTCTCCTGAAATGAAGATTCCGATGATGCTCGATGCTGATTGGTGGAGGGCTTGGGATGAGGACCGTTCAGGCCTTCGTTTTCACGATTTTTCAGAAATGTCGAGGGTAATGAAAATGGGTCTGAGATACTGAATCGGAAAGCATACAAACGCAAAAAAGTATCACAATGGAAAATAAACCAAAACTTTGGGTCCTGATTTTCAGCTTGAGGGAAGTCGTATGTCTCGTATAAAGGAATATCGCATGAGGCACTTGTAATGGCTCTCTTTCACTTTGACTCACTTTGCTGAAGTTTCGCAGAGCATGTGCAGAATATTTTCCCCAACTCGTGAACCAAGTCTTGCAAAGATATAGATGTTAAAGAGGCAGAACAGTATTGTGTTGCACACTTTCTACTATGCTACGTCTTATGTTCTTTTACTTGTATTTGTTTCTCTTTTTTTTTTTTTTTTTTGGTAAACACTGGCTAAAGAAGCAGAAGGCACCTGGAGAGGTTTGATACGGCTCACTGGCCTTATAATAAAACTTTAGTTCTGTTATCTTCCTTCCCCCCTCTTTCAACAGCAAGACCACCGCGCACACAGCAGGGGAGGGGTTACAGTCCAGTCACAAACAGCAAGCAGCTAATAAAATCTCTTTAATCGCTTAGTCCTGCCCCTGAAGATCCGTTTTTGATCTAGTTTACTCTTCAGGGGCACGACTGAGCGATCGTGTCTTAAATAAATCTTCCTTTTTATAATAGAATTTTTGTTGCATTCTTAAGAAAATAAATGGAAAATATGCAAAATAAAAATGTCAATGATATGAAAAGACATATGCTATGAAGGACATCATGAATCATAGACGCATACTACCTGACCTTGTAGTTACTATCATGCTAGCCACACCATAATGGCAGCATTTGCTCATTTTCTCTCCTTGACCACTGGATGGCGATAAAATCAAGGATTGATTGGCCAGAGTGGGAGGTTTGTGCGGTATCTGATAGCAATACCACAACTCTAGTACTATATAGATACAGATTTGAGACAGAAGAGACACAGATGGGGTGGTGGTGTACTGAAAACCACATATATATATATAGAGAGAGACAGAGCTGGAGAGGCTGGATGAGAGAGGTTGAGTGTGTGTGAGAGAGAGAGAGTGAAAGAGACAGGAGAGAAAGTTAAAGGGATAGTTTACCCACCCCAAAAAGTAAAAATTTGTAGTTTAATAACACTCAAGTTGTTCCAAACCTGTATGACTATTTTCTTCCTTAAAAACACAAAAGGAGAAAATTTGAAGACAAGCTTCAAAAAGGATGCTGAAGCAAGATCATCAAAGTAAAAAAGGCTATCCTTTTAGGGTGCATTCACATAATAACATTAGTGAAAATTTAGCATGCAAAAAAAGGTCTGTTGTATATTTCAATAGTGTAGTGTTGTATAAACCACAGCTCACGCAGAATTCACGTTCAAACCCAAACAGGTTTCTGTTGATCAATGCTGCTAATTTGCTTGACCAACTTAGGTTGATGCAAAATACACATACATGTAGGCAGATCTTTCAGCCTCCCAATAAATTCCAGTTGGTTTGGATTTCTATTAAAATAATTGAATTTCAACAGCAAAAATTAGCTGAAGAGGGGTGAACAGGACAGCACCTTCACTGAAATCTGCTCTAGCTCTCTTTGCAAAGATCATGATAAAAGTAGCAAAGATTCCTAAATCATTCTTTTTTTAATCAATTGATTAGAGTCACTAGTTTGTATGTGCATTTATCACACACAGCTATAATATGACTTCACAAGACTTGGAATATAGTATACAAGTCATATATTTTCGTAAAAGCTTCAGTACCCATTTACTCACGTGAAAAAGTGCAACTATTTATAAATTCCTACAGTCATACTGACTTGGAACGTCATGAGGTTATGTTTTTAGGTGAACTATCCCTTTAAGGCAATAGCATTAGGACCACAGTCCTCCCTTATTCTGGCTCAGCCTTTTCCCCTCTAAAACCTGAGAGAGTTTGTGAGGGCTGGGGACAAGCCAGGGTCCCGGGGCTGTTGTCGGAGATCCAGGAGCCTGTAGAGGGCTGATGGTATCCAGGGGCCACTGAGTCCCCGAGAATGCGATGCTGGCTGCAGACACACTGACTTCAGAGAAGCTGTGAGTCGATTCGGCATCATCATCATTGTCCAAAGGCATGAGGAAGGAGAAAGGTGTGCGCTGTGTAACCTCTGTTGTGCTGGTTCTGGTGTGATCCCTCTTTTCTCTTCTGACGCTCCCTCTCTCGTTCTCTTGGTCTGTTTGGAGACCGTTCTCTCTCTCTGAACTAGCATCCTTCCCTTTTCGCCTTCTCTCTCCAACGCTATGACTTTTTTGCCTTCCTCGTTGTCGTTCTTCTTCTCCCTTTCTTTCTTCCCGTGTGTCGTCCTCTTTTTCTTCTCTGTGTGGCCCCTCTCGGCTCCTCAGCACGCCGGGTAAACTCCGTGAACGCATCTGTTGCTCTCTCCTGCCTCCTGCCGACCGAGAGCTGCCTTCCTCCGCTCCTCTTCCTCCCCTCCTTCCCCCTGATTCCCTTCTTTCCTTCCCCCTCCTCTCTCCTCCACTGTCATCCACCCATCTGCTGCTCCTCGAAGGAAAGCGATCCACTGTAGCCATACGCTGCTCCTCGGAAAAGAGGGAGGAGGGGGAAACGGCTTCAGCTTCATGGTCTGAGAAAGAAAGAGAAACGTTATCTACAAAAAAAAAAAGAACACAAGAGAAGGTGTCGGATGATGGAGAAGTGGGTGGATGAATGACAGCACAACCATGTGATGTACCAATGACTACACTGTCAGTAAAACAATGGCTTTTGCATTTTGTTGCATTAACAAAAAAAGATTATTATAGTAGGGAATTCCTGGTAGCTGTTCTTTATGGGTTTTTTTTGTTTTTTTGGGGGGGGTTTATTTGGGACTTTAGAGTATGATTTTTTCAATATTTTTATATTTTTCTGTATAAAAGTTCCACAAACAACCTGCCATCATAGGAATAAATGACATTTGGCAGTAAAAATAAACATTACTGTTATACCGTATTATTGACTACATAAATGCAAAATTGTTGAGCATACAATAATTCTATAAAAAAATTGGCCGTAATATTTTCAGTTGATGTGTACTGTATATATGTAAAATAACATGACGCACTTAGTGTCAATAAAAATAGGAAATAGCGGAATGTTGAAGGGAGCATGAGAACTGTGAGATCACAAAATGAACATTCAGGAAGACAAAATGACAACCAACAGGAACGAGGAACGGTTACCAACCGCGTGTTTTCTGTCCGGCCGATGACATAGAAGCAAGGCTCGCCCTGCTTCGAGTTAGTCATACAAAGAGATAAGCTGGAAAGCTCCACTGGAGGAGAGTTGGAAGAGAGAGAAAGACAGCGAAAGTATGAAGTTGTGAAAGACAGGAAGAGAAAGAAGTAAATCAAGAGAAAAATTCCAATGCAAAGTTGCAAAAAAAGTACTAGTAAAAAGCTAGAGGATTGAACTTATGTCCCGAATGCTTTTGGAAACGTTCTGGTTGTCTGTAATGACCTTGTTTTTTATGGACGAACATCATTTCACCACATGAGCTTCAAATATCCTCTTACCTGCCTATGGCCCTGATTAGAAGAATCTTTTGTAAAATATTTTGCCCATTGGTCGTTGATTACTCTTATACGAACCAAAACTTCTCAAATCCTTTATTCCTATGCATTACTCTTTCTCCCCTTACCATAATCCGGTACGTATCCATTGCCTTTCTTCAGTATGAGATGTATCCGGGCTCCTCCCTTTCGGATCTGCTCCACGGCCTGGCTGTGTGTCATCCCAGCTGTGCTGTCTCCGTTAATCTCCACGAGCTGATCACTCACCTGCAATATGAGTCAGCAAAATCCTCTGTGACTCAGCACAATGTCAACAACAGGACCTAATCCCAGCATGCCTCAGCATAATCTTCACAACATGACTCAGTGCTGCTCCTAGTGCTTGAATCACACTTACAAACATCCCTGACAGAATCAAGTGAAAGGTTTATTTATTAGTGTCCAAAAGTTTTTTTTTACTGTGTGTGTGAGTGTAAACTAACCTGCATTTTCTGACTGCGTGAGGCCGGTCCACCCTCCATCAGACCGAGCACATACAGCCCCATGTTATACTCGCTTCCACCTCGCAAGCTAAAACCAAACCCTGTTGGCCCCCTCTCAAGATCAACGTTGTAATACTGGGAATCCTGGAGAGGGAGAGAATGCTTTATGAGGTGTAGGGTGTGAAATAATGGTTGTAGATAACAACTATTTTAAAGTGCATGCTAATTCTTCTATACTATACATTGGTATCACACTGTAGAAGCATCTAAAATAAAAAAAGGTGTTCAGAAATGGTGTCCAGTTATAAAGATGCACACATCATTCCATACAACTTTGTATGAATTTTAACCAAAAGTATTGAGGTTTAAATAAATTGTTTTTTAAAGCCTATGGAACAAAGTGCCTCCACAACCAAAGTAAATATTTATGCGTGTATGTAGTCTCACCTTTTGCTTAGCCCGATGCCCTTTTCTTAATCGACTCTCAGCATCAAAATCAGGGTACTCGGGTAGATTATTGTCTGATGATAAATAGACACTCATAAGTTAACTGTAGATACACACCTCATTACTGTCGCAGTTAATTATAATCTTTACACCGGCGCCCTCTTGTGGAAAATATTAAAAATACACCTTAAGGTCTGGCAGAAACAGTACTTCAAAATATAATAAATAAAATATAACATATTGAATTATGTAATAATTACTATATAAATATGATTTATTATTTAACAATTTATTCCTACATATTATTAGCGATAAATTATTTTGTATTATTATTTAAATAACCGATAAACAATAAAAACAAAGAGGCGAATATGCACTCAAACATTTTGAAAGAAATTAATACTTACATAGCAAGAAACAGTACGCTAATCAAAAGTGACAAGTTAAGACTTTTGCATTTCTGTATCAAAAATGCTGCTTTGTTTTGAGCTTTGCCATTGCAGAATTAGATTACATTTAAAAAATAATAATAATAATAATAATAACAATAATAATAATTTACATCTTGAAATGTTAAAATATAAAATGTTATTTTAAATTGTAATATTGAACAATATTATAATTTGTACTGTAGTATCTATCAAATAATTCCAGCCTTGATGAACAGAAAATAATTATTTCAAAGAAATCTTTTTAACCCCAAACTTTTGAGGAACATCTACAAACATACAACATCATTCAATTCGGAACTTTATCCGAGTGTGGTGTGCTTACTAGTGTGAGAGCGCGGTATAATGGTGAGTCTGAGTGTGTTGCCGGCTCTGCGCAGTATCTGTGCGAGGTCTCTGTGAGGCAGCGTGACCACTGATCTGCCCTCCACCGCCTCCAGCTGATCCCCCGGCTGGATCTGACCACTGCGTGCTGCTGGGCTCCCCCGTCGAACCGTCACAAACCTGTGAGACACTAGAGACGAGGCTAAAGAGAGAAAAAGAGACAAAAAAGAAAGATATTCATCCTCTCTTCCATGTAAATGAAACTAAATTCTTGGTACTTTAGAATGGGTCACTAACTATTTTTTTCCATTTGGTAAAGCATGATGTGATGATACAAAGGGGCATATTTCTAAATGAACTGCATGAATCACTGAATCAAAAGAAGATTATACAGCTGACAAAGCATTGAACAAATTTCTCACTTAAACGTTCATGTTTACATAACCATGGGACATTCTGGAGCACAGAAGTTCTGTGACCTTACTGCCAATCCTAGACACAGCCACGTGATTGATTTAATTATTGAACAGATTATGTGCAAAAATACACAAATCTTAAAGCTTATTAAAGCTTATTAACATAGTCCACGCTACAGGGACAGTTCACCCAAAAATCTCAATCGGTTTTAAAAGTCATAAGGATGAGCAAATTATTATTTTTATTTGTTTTGTTGAGCTAGTTCTTTCCAATCAACAATTACTACAAATGTTATCAGTTCCTCATACAAAACTACCACATTCATTAAAAAGTTTAAATGACACAAGTTTTTCATGAACTATCCCTTTAAGCTGTTTTTAGTGCGCAAAATCTGTTTTGTATCTAAATTCCATAGGAAAGAATGTTAGGTTCCAACAGGGATTGGAATCCAGATCTAAGACTCACACCTCTGCATGAAAAGAACAAACCCCGTGTGCGCCATTGTTCATCTAAAACTTTATTCTGACATGCTCTCCATCACACCAAAGGAAAAAAAAGAATTGTTCCACGGGATTTCACATTCCACAAACACGTTTCCAAAACAAAATTCCTCTCAGAAAAGGACAAACCTGCAATAACTCACTAGAACAAACTGTTCCACCTGCTAGTTACAACGCTGAGCCATCTTGACATTGAAATCTTATGCATCAATCATGATTATTGTCCACCTGTGTTTGTTTAATTACTGCCTTCTCTTCAGTGAAGTTCCAATTTTCACTCCTGTTCTCACTCTGCGTAGCCTATTGTTTGTCAAAGACGCTTTGAGTATGATGTGTTTTGTTCCACTCCAACCTCGTCTGTCCACATTATTCAGTCTTTCACTTTTGGCCAAACAAGAGGTTGGTTGCCAAGATTGTAATCTCAAAGACCTGTGTATTACAATTACCCTGAGCACTAGCCATCATGTTACACAGAGACAGTCAATTAAAGAAAGAAGAGCGAGACTTAAAACATCAGACTGAAATACTGCTGTTGCCTTAAGCATATTGCTCCATATACGTCTTTGTTGAGAGATGTTTCTGCAAATGAAAGGCACAGAAATACACCAAATTTAGACTGGCATGCAAGTTTTCATAAAAGAGAAAAGCAACCATCTCAAAAAAGGAAAGACAGAGAGAGGTTAAAGGATATAGTTAAGAATAGAAGAACAGGGGCATGTTTTCCACAGACAAAGGGTGCTGTGTATCAAACACAAGCAAACAGATGTTCCTTAAATTATCCTAAAATGTGACTATTTGTGACCCTGGACAACAAAACCAGACGCAAGTGTTAGTTTTCTGAAATTAAGATGTATACGAGTTTTGAATGCTGAATAAGTAAGCTTCTCGTTGATGTATGATTTGGATGGATAGGGCAATATTTGACCGAGATACAACTATATGAAAATCTGGAATTTGAGGGTACAGAAAAATCTAAATGCTGAGAAAATCACCTTTAAAGTTGTCCAAATGAAGATCTTATCAATGCTTATTACTAATCAAAAAGTAAATTTTATATATTTTCGGTAAGAAATTGACTAAATACCTTCATGGAACATGATCTTTACTTACCATCCTAAAGGATTTTTGGCAAAAAAGAAAAATCACTAGTCATTTTGACCCATACAATTTTGGCTATTGCTACAAATGTACCCCAGCGACTTAAGACTTTAGTTTTGTGATAAGATTTTAACAAAACGTTTTGCTAGGGTTTCACGAGTAAGACCTGAGATGATTAAATGTGGCAAGTGAAAGTAATGAATATCATGAATATCAAACTGTGTTGCACCTATGATGTAAAAAATGTATACTACAAACAAATGCTGACTGGATCAGGGCTTCCACAAAAAATATTACACAGCAAAAATATTAAACAGAAATTTTAAACATTGATAGAAGTAAGAAGAAATGTTTCTTAAGTACCAAATCTGTATTAATTATATAACTATAATCTATTATAAAACTTTTCCACTTAAGAATAAAACAGTTCAAGAACGTTTTAAATGTTATTTTAATTGTATTCATTCACAATATTAATGTTTTTGATTAAATAAATAAAGCCATGGTGGACATCGCCCACAGTTGTACTTCTGTAAATCTCAGGCATACTGTTTAGCAGGGAAGCTGGCATCTAGATACGGAGACTTTCCCAAACATGCTCTCAGCGCTGCTCCTGGACAGTATTGGCCAGTGAATCGACCTGTTTGTATTGATTGTGCACTTGTGTGGGGAAACAGCCAGCAGCGCAGAAGATGTAAAAACGACAACAGGATTGAAACGGTTTCTGTTAGCCCTTTAAATGGTCCCATATTCAATCTAGGTCAAGGGTGACAGCTTAGAGCACTGTTTCAAGTGTACAGGCTTGAAACTCTATTTACAAACTTTTTGTACTTATGTGAAATGGGATACTATGCATTTCAGCTGCAGCACCTCAAAGGTGTACAAGCTTTGACTGTGTATTAATAGGAAACAAATGGCAAACAAAGGAAACAGTGTTGCACACAGTGGGCAACAGATCTGAATAAACATGCCATAAAAGAACAAACGTGTTAGAAATGCTCTCCTAATTTACACCTTGCTGCGCCTTCTGAGAAAGAGCCAAGAAACAGTTCCTCACAGCATGAAAGTGCTTTTTAGATCTGTACAAAGAGTCCTGAAGCTTCCTTACTTGTGAATCTGGGAACACCAGTAAGATGTTATGGATCCCATTGCTAAAGATAAAAGATCTGCAAAGCCTTCAAACCAGTGTATACAGAATTTAGTTCATCTACTAACAAAGTATCTGATCTGTATGCACTTTCTTGAGATTCCCAGAGAGAAATTACAACACACGACAAGATCAAACATACATGTGACAGAGAGAGATTAAATATTCATGTGAAACAAGCTTTTTCATGATCTTTTCCATGCAATTACAATAAATAGGGTCTGGAACGTTCGCACTTCATACTATTTTTTTATTTTTTATTGTGTCCTTTGTGAAGTAGTGTTGTCACGGTACCAAATACAGAAATGTTGTTACCGTGACAACACTACTTGAAAATTCACAGTTCTCTTTACGAATTTCGGTACCAAAGCAAAACACAAAAGCATTAAAAACACACTATTTTTATTTATAAAGTCAAACTAAAATAAGATTCTTTACTTATTTAACAAGTGTTTCAAGCTTTTCCACAAATAATAGAAGTATAAAAAACAGAAAACAAGTTTCACCTGGTGCTGTCAAATGATTAATTCGCGATTAATCGCATCCAAAATAAAAGTTTTTCTTTACATAGTATATTTGTATGTACTGTGTATATTTATTAAGTA